>VXBR01004083.1:0-83146 GCA_013400215.1 Cisticola juncidis | reverse complement strand
GGGGGGGAGGAGGGCACCAGCAGAGGGAAGAAAAGAAGAAAACAAACGCTGTAGCCCAAAACCCTCATTGAGAGTGTTGGTTTGTTTGTTGTTGTTTTCCCCTGAAAGTACAGAAAAAAATTTCACTGGCCAAATTTCCTTTTCCTTTTACAAAATATATACAGTTTCAAGTAACAGAAAATGCAGCTTGTGCATTATATATTAAAGGATAAATCCTGGCTCCAGTGACAGCAATGTTATATTTTTTCATTGATCTGAACAGGACTAAGATTGAAGAAGGAATGGCCTGTAATGAGCAGCATTCTGGGTAAGCCACACAGCTGTCAGCAAACACCTGTTCCAGTCTCTTATTTAAATTCATTCATTTTCATCTTGAAATCAGTTAAATTTCTTGCCAGCAAGATTCTTCTAAGGACCATGCATATCTGACACATGGGAATCTACTTCTCATTTCCAACCTAAATGCACTGAAAATAGCTGACACTGATTTGATCGCATATGTTTTACTTTAACAGTTCTTCTTCCTCTTCAAATCTCTTTTATTGCTAGACTGAGGTTGCTAAGCTCTTCTTTTTATCAGTCTTCTCCAATAGATCAGACCCTAAAAGTGGTCCTCTAGTCCCTTCCAGTTTCAGTCAAATTTTTTGTAACAAAGGTGACTCCAACTTTACAGTTATATCCAGGTGTGGTCTCAACAATATTTTGTACAGTGGCAGCCATGGCCTGGATGACATTTACACACTTCTTTGCCCTGGCACCTTTATATTCCATAACAAACTATTAAAAAGATACTTTGTTTTATCATTTGCAAATTAAAATTATTCAGGATAGCTATATGTTTCTAGCACTGAAACTGTAACTGATAGCTCTCTCTCGACCTCCTGTACCACTTGTCAGTGTGATTTTAAAGGACAGTTCAAGCTCTTCTCAGTCAAAATTCTGGCTATTAGTTTCTAAAGGTATGACAATGAGACACATTATTTTCATAGCCAAGGTGATACTCTCTTGCAATTAACGATACAGCCCTAAGGTTTTGCTGTGTGGTATTATAATATTTCCCTTTTAATGCCAAATGTGATCCGCACTGCACATTTTTTAATTCATAGCTTTGAACCCAAGGACATATAACACTGTAGCTCCAGCTTAGATTTTAAATAGCTCCAAAGGCAAAACCCAAACTATAGAAAGTCCTGCTTATTGCTTTTTAGCTTTGATTATCTTTTTAACACATAAAGAAAGCCACTTGTGTTCAGGCAAGACATTCAAGTCTTATTTTATGCTTTTAAAAATCAAAATGCAGCAGCTTCTACTACTGAAGATATCTAGGCTGATATCCTTCTCCTGACACTAGTGTGGGTAATTTCAATATTGATGCTTAAGTAAAAAGTACAAAGAGGACAGAATCTGCTACACGTAGGATCTAATGGAAATCAGAGGATCTAATGGCAGCCGTAGCTGTGCTCGACCAGGCGCTGCTCAGATGGACGGCAATGACAGGGCCAGGTCCCGGAGCACTGGCACGGCTGCACGCAGCAGCGGCAGCAGGCAAGCTGCAATGGCCCCGCCTCATCAAGCACTGCAGTGGCTTTCTTCAGCCTCATCACAGCTGGGGTGCCACAGAGCTGGGAGATCATGCTGGACTCCCAGGGAGTCGATGGATTTCGGCTTTAAAAAGCCTCTCGCAGCTAAGGGAGGCGGATAGGCAATTTGGCTGGGGTGTGCTGTCCACTGGGCCCAGCCTTGTGTCTGCCCTCCGTTTTGTACGGCATCGCCACCACACCTCGTCTGGGCTGAGAAAGGAAAAAAAAGGGGGGGAAAGAAAAAGAAAAAAAAATTAAAAAACAAAACAAAACAAAACAAAACAAAAAAACCACAAACAAACAAAAAAACCCTCTTCCTTCCGAAACTACATATCCCAGAGTGCCTCCGCATCGCTTCCTGCCCCTCACATGACAGCTGCCTGGCCGCGCCATGGCGGAAGCCGGGGAGAAGGTGGAGAAGGTAGAGACTGTCAGTGCGCTGTGGCCGCAGCGCCGAGCAGCGGGGCTTAGAGCGGGGCGGCGGAAGAGCGGGGCCGAGGCCGGGGCACCCGGGAGCGGAGGGACAGTGGCTTTGCCAGCGGCAGAGGCCGGGAGCCGTACCGGCGGGGTGCGGGGCCGGAGAGGGCAGCACCGGCACAGCCTCCGGGACAGCCTCGCTGCACCGGGGCGGAGGAGGGGGATGGAGGCAGCGGTGCCTGGGCCTGGCCGGGAGGGTGGGTTTAAAGTGCCTCTGGCACCGCTGTAGAACCAAGATTAAAGAGCTGGAGGCTCTCTCTACCAAGGAGCATAGGAAACATGACTGAGTTCATCTCAGCAAAGGAGGGTTTTTTCTGAGTCAAAACTTGAGGAGTTTGGTGCTGTTGTTCCCTTAATCGGTTGTTCTCCTAAAGCTCCCCGTCCCTAGGTTGCTCTTTCTCAAGGGAAAAAAAGAAAAGGCAAAAGGTGTAGTTCCTCGCCCTTTCAGGTATTTTCTAAATGTTTCTTTGCTGAGCCACTATTTGGACAGACAGCTGAGCTGTGGTATCTTTGTCAGTCTTGGATGCCCAAAAGTGGGAGAGTCTTAGAATTACTTCAAGGTAACCGGCCAAAGTTAGAGACTGGCATCTGGTTTCCACCTTCCGTGCTGACAGAGTTTTATTGGGAGGGCTTGGCTTCCCTGCGGGAGACTTTTCCCCTCAGGATTGGTGAGTTTTTAACTGTGGCGGCCTTTGAAAGGATGAAACAAACTGGGACAAGTATTCTCTAAAAATACAAGAGATTAAACTAGTCTGTATTTTGCCCTCTTTGGACTATGACAGGAGAGTTACCTTATTCATTTCAGTTTACTTCCTGTTGGTAGGATGCACACCTCTGCTGAAAGGATGTGTGTGCTGTGCATGTATTTCTGTAAAACTCAGGTTTTATGGCTTTCACCTTCCACCAGGTTTATCTTACAGGCCTAAACGTGTAATGGATTACATTTGATATTTGTAAAACCAGGGGAAGGGAAAACCCTATACCCCTCATACTGGAAAGCCCGCTTAAGAATTTTTTGAGAAGTTACGTTGGATCTGTTAAGCGAGAGATCATAATGGTGAGAGATTACTTCACATTTCTATGGTTTCCTCATCTGTATTCCCTTACTGCATTCTTAGGCTACTTAAGCAACAGTGTTTGTCAGATGGCTGAAGTGTACTGCTGATTTTCCCCTAGAGTCTGAGATTGCTAGAGACTGCTATTCCTACATGATTTTGGATTCTGGTTGTCTACAAATCTCTTTCTAGGGATTTCCTTTCCTCAGTTACAAGGCTACTAAAAAGTGGAAGTGGAGGATAATCCTCTCAGTTCATGCATTTAAAGGGAAGGCAAAGGAACCTAACAAAACCCCAGGGCAATCGTAGCTACAGTTTACTGTTCCAGTTTGCCTAAGCAAATAGGAAAACCAGGGGAAAAGGTTTTCATAGTAAGTTACAACCAAAGTGAGTTTGTAGGTAAGTATCAATTCTGAGCACCTTCAGCTAAATTCTTGTCATGGAACAAATGGAATTTCTGCATTGCTTTTTTAAGCCAAGGCTCCCTCTGATTTTTAATGTTATTTTCTGCTGTATAAATTAAGGCCATGAAGCATTTACCTGTATTTGTATGCCATTTGTGAAATTTAGCATCTGGGGCTGCAGTGCCTTGTGAATACAGTAGGGATACCAGGGTAGATGTCCTAAATAAAAATAGATTTATATTTTCTTAGTTCACACAGATTGATTATCAGAATCAACTTCTGGCATGCCCTAAGTTTGTATGTCAGTACTCTCTAGTGATGCCTTTGCACATAACTTGCAGCTCAGTTAAGTAGCTCATCAGGTGGGTGTGAGGACCAGCTACTGTCTCACTAAGTGGGCTGTTAATCCCACCCTGCACGTGTGTTGGTCTGAGGGCAAGCTGTTAGACAGTGAGCTCATCCTGAAAGGAAGTTTCTGTTCCTAGACAGCCAAAACAATTGGAACTATGAGGGGTAGATGTAGGTGGTGTAGCTGCACTAGAAAGTCTCATGTATACCAGCAAAAATGTCACTTGCTGTAATTCCTTTGTTTGGGAGAGCTTTTTATTTTTCACACTGGTGAATTATATCAAAACATCATAACAGTAGTGTTATTAATTTTGATTTATTAAGGAGTTGAGTAGGCAACTCTTGGTATTCAGCGGAGAAAATCCCTTTTTTTAATTAGGAATCTGATGATACTTTGCATTGGACTTTGTGTGTTGTTCTACCTCATCCAATCAGCTGGCAGTATTACACCATAATGTTTTAGTTCTGTTCTCACTTGGTTATTGTTAACTAGAGTTTCAGATGCACTAAGATTGTATGTAACAAAATTGTAATATCTTGAAAAGTTACAGCAGCTTGTGATTAGAGACTGGGAGACTGACAGACAAACAGTTGTGCTTGCAAAGTCGAACCTAAACTTCAAAGGTTGCGAAGATTTTACTCCATCTTCCCTTGATTCCCATGTACTTCTTAGTTGCAATTTCCCAACTCATGTCACAAGTATGGACTACACTGATAACCCTTTGATGGGATGTGTATTTTAGAGGTGGACCTATCTGTAGTGAGAAAAATGGAGGAAACTGATGTCAGTATTTGTGGTAACACCTTGCACGAAGCTTCCCGTAGCAGGTAGAAATGCTGCTTTGTTTCTCTCCGATCTGCTGTGATGGTCGTTATGGACATCAATGTGAGCCTCCACTAATGAAAAGGAAGCCTTTGCTTTTGGTGTACGGGTCACAATTAATACATTATATAAACACAGAAAATAAATAAATGTGTGGAACAAAAATGAAAAATTACACTGGTTGTCAGTGCACTAAATTTTCTTCCTTTTCCATTTTTCTCTAAGCTGTTGATAAGGGTGTAATTTTTTTTTTTTTTTTGTCCTGTCTGGTGGAATTCTGTACTTATTAATCTTACTCTTCAAAGAGTCCCTTCATAAGATTTGAAATGCTACCTTCTCCCTTGCTTGTTCTTTGTTTATATCATATTTTATTGTTGAAATGCTTACATTCACTACCAGTGTTTTAGTTGTAATCCTTTATTGCTATTGATAAAGATAAATGCATTAAGTAAATCTTCGTTTTGCTGACTTCTTCGATGAGGCATTGCATCAGCAGATTTTCTCAGTGAGCAGGAGTTGACTTACAAAATTCTTTTTGTAGGGTAGAAAGAATCATCTTGGCAGAGAGAGATGTTTTAAAGGTACAGTTGTTTCAAAG
This sequence comes from Cisticola juncidis, assembly GCA_013400215.1. Lineage (NCBI taxonomy): Eukaryota > Metazoa > Chordata > Aves > Passeriformes > Cisticolidae > Cisticola > Cisticola juncidis. The sequence continues at coordinate 77,861 of VXBR01004083.1, read as the reverse complement.
GCAGGAGAAAGCGGTGTCTTGCATTAACATCAGATGTGAAGGAGAAAGTCATTGAATAATGGATTTCTATGGAAAATGGTTAGAAATTGTTTAAGTTTAAAATAAGCCTATTAACATCTGAATAATTAAATAGCAAAGCTGGTGAGTGGATAACTTGAGAATGCTGTTCTGCCGTGGAAGTTAAGATATGTGGCAGTTTCTTGGCAAAATTTGGTGCTGCTTCTGGAAGGGGGGGAAGATATCACAGGGACAAATTCTTGTGAGATGGCCAAGTCACTCTCTCTTAGGGTAACTGACAACAGTGTCCCTGCTACTCCTGAGTGTCACTGTGGCACTTAAACGCAAGTGCAAGCATAAATCGAGTATGAATGACAAGGATGGAAACTCTGAACTTTGAGTTGCTTCTGCTTTGTCTTTCATTTCTTAATAAGGGTTTAAAAGTACTTCTTAAAGGGAAATACTGCTCAATTACACATATACTTAGCTATTTACCCCTTTTTTTTTTGTGTCATTTTTAGGAAACCAGGTCTAATGAGGAATCGACAGATGAATCTGAGGTAAATCTTAAAATGTTTCACACTCAAATCTGTCAATGTGTCAATGCGGTCGGTGGTAGTTTTTTGTCAATGTGGAGTGAAAAATACTATTTCACTGGTTGTTTTTACATGTTTGGCCAGTATTATGTAGCAAGGGTTGTTGATCTGGGCTTAAATTATTAAAAAGAAGCTGTGAATTGCTATTAGAAGCTTCTTTAGATTTAAAAAACCCCCACAATTGCCCCATTAAGTAAAATAAATTATGTTGAGAGATAAATTCAAGTGCATTTGCTTCTGTTTTAATAAAATGAAAATTTGTAAGTATAATTATATATGCAGTAATATAATACATTCAGGTAATCACTTTGTTACATTCAGGTAATCACTTTGTTATTTTAATAGCTTCACAGTCTAGACTTAATCATGTCCTGTAGATTCTCTGTTCTTGAGATGATGTTTTGTCAAAATTGTCTCATTTCCTGGAGAGGTCTGCCTACACTAATGTAGGTGATAGGAAAAGGGTGCTGGGGGTAAGGAGAGAAAGGAAGCTACAGAGTTCAAGAGTTTGTCCCTGAACAGTAATGTACTAACTCCAAACCTGCTATCATTGAAGGAACCATAAAAGATATGAAAGAGTTAATTGACATCGGGGTGGTCTAGGATGGCTACAGGAAGGAAGAAATAAAGGTGGCTGAGCAGCTTAGGTTGTGGCCCACCAGCAAGAACAGATGATACAGAGAAGACTATTACCTTGAGTGTTTTCACTCATATATCTGAGTGGCTCCTAGACTTATGAAACTTTAATGGACTTGCTATTATAGGAGGATTATGTTTTTTACCAAGAGACAAAGCTTCAGACTAAGCAGACAGAAATCCTAATTTCTATTACAGTGTATAGTGCACTGTAGTGGTGGATTCTGAAAAAATCTTTTTGCAGTGGAAGATGGCTTTGTTTCTTATGAGATTTTTTTTTTCTTTCTGCCACTGAGTGGTTGTCTTCAGTGGCATTGAATGGCAATACTGGTGAGAGGCAGGGGTTTTTTGCCTTTAAACATTGCTCTGTGGAACAGCTGCCTGGGCCAGACCTTTTTGCCCAGTGTGAAATGCTTTCATTCTGAATAGTGGTTTGTGATGTGGAGATAAACAATCATTGGGCAAGGACTCAGTACTTGGTAGAACAGTAATCCTCTCAAGGCCTGACATCCACAGGATAGTGAACACAGATACTTAGCTACTGAGGTGATTCTTTTTTTCTTAAAGCCTATTGCAATGAAAAAATGGCACTTTAAATGGCCTTTCAAGATGTCAGCTGTAGCAAATCAGTATTTACAGCAGCATTAATCATGAATGGGTTGCCACGTTGGTGGGTGTTTACTGGTTTTTACCCTAAGGAAAAATAGGCATCATGCATCTTTCACAAAATTGAAAGTCCTAAAATTTCAGCTAGACCTATGTTAAAGTTGATATCTATAAGTGAAAAGGAAATTTATGTATTGAGAATGTAGATATTGGATCTAAAGGACAATTGTCTTTCTAATGCCTGCAAAAATACTTTGCATTAGTTTCTTGATCATCAGTAAATCGTTAATGAAAATAGGAATAAAACTGATCAGACTAATTCTAATGATAGTTCAGATAAAACCAAAATGGTAAAAGCACAAAGTGTAAATGTTCTCAGTGGTTGCTTATATTATTTGAAATATGGTCAGAGCTAAGATCAAACTGATGGCTTCACTCCTACCTCTTCTGATCATAAAATTTTAATTATTTCTTTTGAATGGTCTATAATTTGAATAAAAAGACATGTATTTTATGATGGTCTGATGATCTAGAATCAGAGATTCTAATTCTTGCAGCCAGTGTTTAGTTTTAGCCATTAAAATATATATACTTTTGACATGGGCTTCACAGAATCTTACCATAGTACTAAATTTTTTTACATACACAATGACTGTTGCAATTAATTTAATTTACATTCTTCATATAAAATTGAATATTTTTATTAATGATTCCAGAGAAAACATGACACATATCCAGCTTACATTGTAGTTGTGTTTTCTATTATGGATGAAGGCAAGATTAGAATTTCTGATTTTGAATAAATTATACCCATCTGAACTGGATGTGTAAACAAAGTATGGATTCTTTTTCTATTGTTTTTACACTTTTGTGCCATTATCTTAGCTAAGAATCAAATATACATTAATTCTGTCTCATGCAGCAACTCTCTTACTATCATTCCTTTACCATCTTCTAGCAAATAAGATTCTAGTGCTATTTTGCTACCTGCCTGGTTTGTTTTGAATGACAGGCTCTTTAACAACTGCCAGGATGCTTATTTGCACAGACTTAGTGCTAGAGCTTAATAGTAGCCTCAAATGTGGGAGTCTGCAAAAATTAACTCTCCTGAATGTACGTCACCCAAAAGCTCATCAATGTAAGCTTGTTCCAGAAATGGCTCCACAGGAAATTGAGTTCCTAAGGCTGCCCTGGTGTAAAAGTACTTCCTAGCTATTTAAGTCAGGATGTGTAAAATGCAAAGGTATTAAAGGTATTAATTAAAGGTATTAATAAAAAATTAGCAGAGACAGTTCAGATGTTAAGCAGACCTTACTTTGAAAATAGAGATAGCTGTTATTACTTGTGAAATCTGTAGAACTTGTAGCATTTGTAGAAATGTAATTGATCTTTCCTCATAACCACAGTACAGTTTACACTTTTCTATCATGTTCTGGTATATGATTTGAGGGATTATAAGCTTTTTCTTTTCCCATAGCCAGACTGCTATATATTATGCCATGTGTGATGAGGAAGCTGTATATCTAATAGTCCTCTAATTCTTAGGGGAAAACCTTGTTTTGTGATGTAATTTTACTGCAGTCTTGAAACATAAGTATTTACTTTTTGTATGTTTGGCTTAAGATATTTGGTTTTGGTGAGTTTTTGTTTTGGGGGGGTTTAATTTTTTTTTTGAAGTATATTTGAATTACTTATCCCAACTTTGTCTAATCATCAAATACGCAGCCACATTTGAGGCTGGATCTGAGCAGGTATGTTTGGCTGAAAAAGTCCTAGTACAATGTGGTTTCATTGGTTATTTAATTTTATTTTATAACATCTGAAGCTTAATGTTTGGACTGCCACATTCGTTGAGATCTAAAAAGTAGATAGCAAAGTAATCTTGACTTTTGGCTGTTCGGAAGCTGTGGAGGAAAAAAAATCTCCATAAATTATGTACAGCCTGAATCTGAATTTATTTTCAAATTCTTCTTCCTTGCAATGCGACTGTTTCTGTAAAATCTTACTTTTCTCAGTTGAGCTGGTTTCTGTCAGACAGTTATGTTTTGCTAGCTAATTAGCAAAGAATAAAAGGCTTAAAATTTTCTCCTCGATTCTAATTTACTGCAGGGGTTAAGAGCAAATTGTGCTGATCCAACATGTGACTTTTTTACAGGAAGCACCCTTTCAAGAACAAATGTCCCATGAATTATAGATAAGTGCTATGTCCCAAACAATGATCCTTGATTATGTAAGACATGTCACTGTTTGGTTTTGGTGTGTTTTTTTGATGCTGCACTACAGCAGAAATGTTTTGTTTTGCTATTGTTTACTTGTTAAATCACAAAAAAAAAAGCCATGTGAGTGCAGATGTTCATGTTCTGCAAAGAGGTATTAGAATAGTATTTTTTTTAAAAAAAGGTGCATTGATTTCTGTACTTCTGCTTTTTTGTTAGATACATTAATACATTAGTCATCAGTATTGCATGTATTTTCATTCTAGCACTTCTATTTTTATACGTCCTCTTCTTAACATTTTTTGGTGTTTTGATCACTGTTACCCTGTGAAAGGAACATGTTTGTTCATTTAGTTTCTTGTTTAGTTATTTAAACACTATGTTATTAAGTTCCATGAGAGTTTGTAGAGAGAAATGTATTGTAGAAATTTCTGGTTAATCCAGTGCTCAAACTATTTCTGGTGGTTTAGGAATATCCCTCTCTGATACACTTTTCGCATTGAAATTAGTAGTGTTTTTTTTCTTTAAGGTTTGGAAAACTGATCATAGCAGGAACACAGGAAAAAATGTAAGCCTTAAAAAGAGGCAACTAAAAAGCCTTGATATTTTCTTTCTCTTTTCAGTACACTGCCAGTTTTAGTCTTGTAGGTTGGGCTTGGATTAGGTCAAAGCAATTAAATCATTTCAAGTAAATAAAGCATCTGGTGAAAAAGGCTCCTTGTCATACTGTGTTTCCATCAAAACGTTCTCTTAACATGGGGTGTTGCGCACTGGGCTGGAAGAGGTAAGCTGTTCTGTGGATAGTTGCTTTTGAATGGACATCACCATTGCAAGAAAAATGGATGGTTGAAAGGTAGATATGGCTACTGTACTTTAGTCCCAGTTACCTTTTTTTGTCTCCTATCTGACCTTTTCCAAAGTACTTCTTTTAATCATGCCATTTTTCCTTACTATTGAATAGATGTACATTAGGTTATTTTTAAAAATGTAAAATGGAAGAAAATGCTCAAAAAGTATATTCTGTTTTACATATCTGAGTAGTCTGAAGAGAGATTGTTTCCCTCTGCATGACTTTAATTTAAATTGGCCTTTTGGGGAGAATGGAAAGAAAAGTTACATAAATTCCAAGTACGAGGTTCTCTTTATTGATGAGGAAATATATGATGCAAATAATTTATCAATTTGAGTCAGTAGGATGAGCATAGTAAATTATTTATTGACGTTTAAATGGAATCTTTTCATACATTAATTTGAAAAACAAGTTTGCAGTGACTAGTAACTAACATTATAATAAACATTATTAGAAGATTGACTTGCAGGAAAAAATGGATTATTGCAATCTTCTTTTAAGATGTTCTGGTTTTGAGTGAAAATTAAATTCATTTAATGAGCTATTAATATTAACCAGAAGTGCCTGGTCTATCTGTGTGTTGTGGAATACATAAAAAGTAAAATTGCTGCTGTGCTTCCTACATAAATTAAATGCAGTTGCAAAGATGCTGTGTTGGCAGAGTATGCAGATGTGGATTTTCCAAAACACTAAATGTATTTCTTTGTGTGGAATGACACTCTTGGCTGCAAAAAGAAAGTAATGGTGAAATTCAGCTCTTCCCCGGTGGTGGGCAGGTGAGCTTCAAAAACTGCTATTCCCAAAACTGCACTGTCAGCTTTTCATATGCTGTAGATCACAAGGTGGCAACTGGGTTGCTTGAGTAGTCTTCACAGGGGAAACAAATGTTTGCCCAAGTTCCTTAGTCAGCAAAAGGACAATAAAAGTAGAAATGCGTAGCTTCATTGAGATTTGAACTGAGTTTGGATTTTTCTGTGCTGGAATTGGATTTGGACGTGGAAGATAAAACAGCTGTGCTGCCTCTGTATTGTCCATTTGCTGTGGATGAACTTATCCTATGTTTTTGAACACTGAAGTGGATTTGGAAGTTTCGAGTGTTCTTTGTCATGCACAAAACTATCAGTAAAATAAATTGACATAGTTGAAATGATACCGAATTGTATCATATGGAATTTTTACTACTATTTTTTTTCTAAAGATGCCACTTTTGAGGATTGGTCATGTGCAGTATGTCATCTTTGTTTTACTTAAGCTTCAAAACTTGACTGGTGCCCAGCTTCTTCAAACCTGTAGGAGTAAATCTTCAATTGGTGTTGTGCAAATATAGTCTTAATATTCTGTATGTCACAACAGTTTTGTGAAGAAATAAAATGCTCTCTGTCTTTCATCTGTGTGTCATTTCATACTGTAAATGCAGCCTCTTTTGAGACATATTCATAGGCAGCCATATCATCTTAATTCCACGCTCTTGGTGTATATCTGCATTTTCCCAGGGTATTAAATAAATCCCTGTGGAAATGCATGGGAAGAACAGAAAGCTGCTGTGTGAAATTTTACCATCCTAATCCATATTTACCAATTTTACAGCTAGGTACTGGAAAAGTGTTGGTGATGTGCCTTATGAACAGTTGTAAAGGAATGAGATCAGAGGTTATTCATGCTTTTCATTGAACTAAGGTTACTGTATTTTCATGATAGAATTAGGGGAAAATATTTTTAGCAGCATAAGTCACAAACGTGCTGTCATAGTTTAGAAATTTCAGTCTTTGTGCCTTTTGTTTTCTTGTGCACTAGTAGTTGAAGAACTGAAATTAACTCTTGTGCTAGTTGGAAAGTTTAATGGATTTCTAGCTTTTATCCACTATTGCTCTATCTACTTTTGAACCAGTGACTTCAAGATGAAATGCTCTTTGCTATTCTCATTCTTAAACCAGGTTTTTTTTCTGCTTTGTTAAAATTTTCTTGTAGGAACACCTTTTTGATAGGAAAGTAATGGAGGAAAAGAGGTTTGTGTTCTCTTAGTGAGCTTCCAAAGGGTCTGGTAAAGTGCTCAGGATTTAATTCAGGATTTAAATAAAACAACAGCTTGCAATAAAATTGTATTCCAGTTTTGATACTATCAAGCAGCCTGGTTAAAGGCCTTAGTCTGAATTTTTCTTGGCGTTCCCTAATTAAATTCCCTTAGAGATTTGATTGCATTGAGAGAGATTGAGTTAGGATCCTAATTCTGAAAATAGTGTAGGTAGTCCCTTTATCACAGGGTAGGAGCAGAAGTCTGGAAGCCATATCCTAGGGATGAAGAAATGATAATGATGAAGCTGCACATCATAATAGTTACACATCCTATTACAATAATTCTCCTTGTTTGCTCTGACACTCTTGATTCTTCAGCAGAAGTGGATATACCATCCAAAATACTGGGGGATGGACTGCTTTCTTCTGCTTGCTTCTGGATATTTTTTTCTTATGAAGGAAGAACAGATAAGACCTAGAAATGGCTGTCGGGGAAGGTGTGTTTGCATCACTTTAGAACACGGAAGTCTTTTTAAAAAACAAGTATGGGGACATCTACTTGAGGAGCTTTAGTAAATGAATTTGAGGCATGTGATGGGTTGATGCTGTTCAAATGCCAGTGCACCTACGAAAATCATTTATTAATTTTCTTCAGCTATAGTTAAGCTGAGCAGGAGAAAAGAAAACTCGTGGTGAGATAAGGATTAGGAGAAAACACTTTACAGGCAAAACAGGCTCGAAACTTTAAAAGGTATAAAGGAAAAAAAATTATTAACAGAATTAAAAGAGGATAATGAGAACTAAAATAAACTTTTAGAAGACCTTTCCCCCCATGGACTTTATGAATTACAGAGATCCCCCATGAATTACAGGGAAACAGTTTGTTATATTATAGTCCTCTCATGGCTTGCAGAAGAATCTCGGCTCCAACACTCGAAGCACTTCCTCTTCTCCCTCCCTCTTTTGCACCAAACATTAGTGTCACCACATTGTACTCCTCACGTGTCTTCATTTTTTCTCTTTCTCAGGAGGGAGGTGGTTGTAGATTCATACATTCTCAAGTTCTGTCAATTGAGATAGTTTTCAAAGAGTTCTGTAGTGCTGAAAAGTTGATCTTGTCCAGGCTCCGTAATCAGGGAATTGTTTGCTATGCCTTTCTCTGTTGGTCACACAGTCTCTGCTGGCACTGCACAAGCTGCACTGGCTGCCAGCTCCACGCCTTTTCTTCATGCAGGGTATGGAAAAAGAAACACTGCTGCTGCTTTTGTCTTTCTGTCTGCAGCATAGCTGGTTAAAAGTAGCTAAGTAAATAAAGTCCATTACGAGCTATGCTAAGAGAGCTGCAGCCACACTGGGGTCCAGCAGCCCCCTCCAGGACAGGGGCCCTGGCAAGCCCCCTACTCCTTTGTGGAGAGCAGGGAGCAAGAGAACTTCCCACTGGTTTTTTGTTTATTAAATGTGTTATCTTAGAGGTGTTTCCAGATTTTCTAATTGCCTTAGCAGTGTGCCAGTTTTCCAAGCTAGCCAGTGATTGGTTTTGCCAGGCACGGAGGAAGCTGCTAGCAGCTCCTCACAGAGAATCACTTCCATAGCTGACTTTTTCCATCTTCACCAAAAATCAATTATTGCAAAACCAGCACAAGGTGCTACCTTTTTAAGGACCTAATTAGATTCTAAATTATACTTTATGTGTTTTCTGATGTACAAAGTAAAGTTATGAAAAAAATTATTTATTTTTTGTGAATTTCCAGCTATTTTTTCAGAAATAAGGATTATTTAAATTATTTCTGAACTAAAACGTGGGTTCTGGTTGGTGTGAGAAGAAGCAGGACTTGGGTTAGGGTTTTTTCCTGACTTCCATGTCAGAATGGCAGGCAATAGGTTGTTTTGTGTGCAGTTTCTTTCAAAAATTGTAGCATCAGAGGCAGACACCAAAGAAGGCTGTTGTTACAATGAAAGAACTTTGGGTAAATAGCTGCCTCCTTTACAATGCTGGTGTCATGTTCTCATTGCTCACTTCAGTAATTTGCATCTTTTGACAATTTTGACTTCTAAAACTTTGCAAACACAAACCTTTCCCCTACCCCCATTCTGACCAGAATTGGTCATCATCTTCAAGTAAATTTTTCCAGGTGATGCTGAGGAAGAATAAGACTCTGCTGGTATGCACGCATAGTGCAATTAATAGTGGGTCAGATTACTTGAAGTTGAACATATTTGCTCTTAGGTGTTGCTGATGTTGGAGATGGGAAGGCGACAAGAACACACCGAGTTCATGCAGCAGCAGCCAAAGTTTTTTGTTGGAAATCTGCTTTTATAGGGGCTTCAAATTTCCCACACTTGCATACATGATTGGCTGAGGTTGTAGCACCACCCATCTCACTGGCCAGTGATATGGGTGCATTCATGATTCAATGGAATTGGCTGGGATCCCCTGTTTGAGTTTGAATCCACCCTATCATTATCATACTCGGGGATTTGTTTACCACTAATCTCTAATGAGCTAGGCTGGTCAAGTTGTTGTCTGTTATGGCTAATTTTGTCTGTGCAGCTACAGACCTGGTGTAGCTGTCACACTTGAGGTAGAAGGAAGCGGACAAATTTCCAGAAATATTCCCGGGTTCCTTCTTGTATCTAATAGATAAGACACCAATTTAATATGTAGAGTTCAAAACTTCTACCACTCATCTTTAAAATACAAATGATATTCTGATGTCTGCAGTCATAAGGCAATAGTAGGATTTCTAAAGACTGACTGTTTTGTGACTGTGAAATGGGAGTATAACAGGGAAGGGCGGGAGAAGGCAAATTTAGTTCATCACAGGTATAACCCAGTTGTTATTGTACTTAAAGTTGTGAGCAGGGTAAGCCATTAAGTAGGTAAAGATTAGTAGATTTCTTCATGTTCTCAAAAAACAAAATAACCTATTCATTGGTTTTATCAAATAGTACAGGGACTTTGATGTTGTCTGGGGGAGAAGTCAAAGGGATTTCCCAGCTGTGTTGTGACATGATGATGTTAGTTCCTTAAATTCATCATCAGATTTTAGCAATTTGTTACAGCTTGTTGTTTAATATTTTCTACTTTTATTAACCCTCCCGCATATGTTAAGTCATCTGTTGCTCCCATGTGATACTTTCACTTGCAGTAGGTTTTTTTGCTAGATATTTTTATTCATTTGTCATATTCCCTTGTATTGCAAATGAGAAGTGTGTTCATTTGCATATGTCAACCCTGAATTAGTAAATAAAATTCCTTTTTCCTTCCACATATTATAAGAACATTTGAGCTTTTAAGATATGGAAAGGGGTCATGGAAATACAAGATAGTAATTGTCTACATTGCCAAATCCATTTACTCAGTGGTTAATCTTGATTTGTGTCCTCTCAGTGTCTCTGAGGTGGTGTGGGTGTGCTGCTGGGATGGGAGCTGTGGTCTGCCTTTTCTAAGAACCACCGATAGTGTATTTGATGAGCTGTTCATGCTGAATTCTGGTGTCCTGTGAACAGCTGTTTCATGTCAGGCTATAAGCAGTCATTTAAAACTCTGTATAGGAAAGCTATGCCATAAGGATTGCCTAGGTGGAAGTGAGCTTCCAACTGAGGACATGGTAGTTTTGAAGAGGAAGAAGATGGGGTTCCTGGCAGGCTCACTGAAAAGTGTTGAAACTGGACTTGTAGTCTAGGCTGAGAGGGCCTGATAAAGTGTGTGAGGGAAGTTAGGGTATCAGAAAAGGTCCATCCGAGGGTTACAAGGGGATGGAGCAGAAGAGATTTGTGAGGCGGGGGAGACTTGATAAGACTTGTGAGCCTTCAAGATTCTGCAGTCCTAAAAGCAGAGGCTAAGTGTTAGAGTGGGAGCCAGCCTCTTTATGTATTTTGGATACTGGATTGTAGGTGAGTTTGACTGGTGCTGTGAAGGCAGTTGTTCAGTACTTTAACCTTCATAGTATTACAGTGGGGCAGAGTCACTGTTTTCCTTTTCCATTTGTGTCCCAAAACTGAAAGTAACCCTGTCAGCAGATCTAGTCCTGCAGAGTTGTAGGAGGGAGTTGCTCTGCCTGCATCTTGCCTCACTGCCAAATCAGCAAAGCTGAAGAATTTGCTCATTGTCCTAGCTGGGCAAGGGTGTCTAAACTGAAGCAATATTTCCAGGCTGAAGAAACTGTGTGTTTTGTCAAGCTTACTTACTGCCATTGTACAGATACAAGAAAAGTATGGTAAATCTCAGTGTTTTAGCATACAGCTATTAGAAAATATTTGGGTGAAATATGGTGAAGAAGGAAGTGAGGAATTATGCACATGGATATTTGTGGGGTGATACCGAGAATATAGAGGCCTCTGTCTGATTATCTGGATCACCAGATTGTCTGAGCCACATTTAGCCTAAATATAATGTGGGTAGAGAAAACTAAAGATGACAGATAAGTGAACCTGCTTGTCTGAGGGACTTGGTGTTAGATAATTTCCCTGTAGATTTTGGGGAATGGGGTTCAGCAAGTGTAAAATCAGGTTCATTTGTAAATCAGTATCTCTTTGCCTTGAATGAATAGTTGGGTCCTAACAAAGGTCTGAGAGTTGAACTGGAAAGGATAAAGGCCGAAAGTCGTCATAATTTCCTTATTGGGCCCAAAGGAGGCATTATGATCCATTTGGTACAGTTCCCAGGTATAGAAATGCTGTGAAAGTTTAAATAGAAAGTTTTATCTGTGTCTTCCGTTGGGTAGTACTTGACTTGTCATGAAAATCCTGTGGCAGTTAACCTTAAGTTTGTAAAGGTGCTTGTTGAACTCCCTTGTCAAAGTGAAGTTTGCACGTCTGTCCTGCGTGCAATCCTGCCCTTCCAAGCAAGTCTGGTGAAAAAAAAAGGGTTTGCATACAGCTTGGGGGTCAGATGGTGGTGTAAAACCCCACTGATGATGTGCCTTTCATAGGAGTCTGGCTAGAAGCCATCCATTCTGCTTCTCAGCTGCACACCAGCCACTCAGCTAAGTACTTTCTGCTCCCATGTCAAATAGGGGATTTATAGATAAAAGATTATTTTCAGCCAGCCTCACAGGCCCTCAGAACTAAAGCTGGGACAATCAGTCAATGCTCTGATTAAGACATTATTCCCATTAAAAAAATTACAAAAGAGTCGGAGTTAGTTATACCTCAGATCAAGTCAAGATGTCAAAACCAAGAAAGGTAATAAATTATGTTGGCAACTGAGTTCTGCTGGGTATTTTGCTGCACTTTGTGCTTCTGCACATGTACAAGAGAAATAAGTAACTATCCCTGGAGACTTCATTTTGGGGCTTGAGGTCTTTTTAGGTTGGTTTCCTTTTATATTTGTCATTGAATTTCTATAAGAAGTGAAGCTGCCCCTAGCAGTGCACTAAGGATGTGTTTATTCATCTTTGCATAACTGAAAATGTTCTGTGAGATTTTATTTTAATTCTAAAATAATTTGAGTTCGTTTCTTTGGTTCTACTGGAGATTTTCATATAGTGTGTAAACTAATAATTCTGGAGCTGTAACTAGTTGGTTTAATTTTTTTCTTTGGTGTGATAGTGATGACTGTTTAAATGAATAAAATTGCTGATTTTGTACTAGGGTTTCTAAAGGTCTGACCTGTATTAAATGTCAAGAAAAGCTACTCTCATAAATTGCCAAGTAGTCTCTTCTCACATTTTTGCAGTAATATTGGGGTTGCACTTTGTGCAGCAGAATGAGGCTTTTTGGTTTGGGTTGGGTTTTTGGTGGTTTTTTTTTTTTTTTTGTTGTTGTTTTGTTGTTTGGGTTTTTTTTATTTTAAATGAGATTTTATAATGTGTCCTAAATATTAAGTATTCAGACACGCACAGGCAGAGCACTTTGAATGACCCAGTAAGCTTGGGAATGTTGTGATTTAGGAATTTAGAATGGTATTCCTCACTTAGTGAGGAATACCATTAGTATTCCCACTGTGCTCCCACTGAGACTCTACAAACCACGCACTGCTTGCTTGCTCCTCTCCTCCCCTTGCAGTAGGCTGGGGAGGAGAGTAGGAGGCACCAAAAGGGAAAGATGGGTTGCGATAAGAACAATTTGCTGGAAACAGCAATGAGATAAGTAAATGAACGGTAACAGTGGCAGTACTAATAACTAAAGTGTACAGAAGAGAGAGAGGGATTCACATGCAAAAATACTCACTCATACTCACTAGTCTGGTTTGGAACCAGCATTACCCAACCCATCCTCTGCTCAACCAGAAGGAACTCTTTCTCCTCAGAAGGGTCTCCTTCCTTCCCCACACCTGGCAATGACATGAGGTGGTGTAGGATAGCCTCTGTGCCCTAGCCGTGCCTCTCCTGGCTACTGCAAAAATTAACCCTGTCCTGGCCAGGAGGAAAGGAGGTAATTTGACATTTTTCTCATAATCTCTGAAATCAATGTAAACTTGAAAGGAAGCCTGTAAAAAAACCAAAATTAATGGTAGGGGTTTTGTTTATTTTGTCTTTTTTTTTTTTTCCCAGACATAGCCTTTTAAGAAGCCTATGACACTAGGGCCTTGTTGGAGTAGGCTGTGAGTGTGTATTTTTGAAATTGCTTCAGTGATGGACATCAGCTATCTTTGTATTGGAGTTTAAATGCTTTACAGGATCAAAACTTGCAGGCATAAACAAGGCTGGAATGGACACTTACAGTAACTGGAATTCTAGCTCTGACTGGTCAGAAGGTGTGCAGTAAAGGGGAAGGATACTTACCTTATAATGTATGCAGTGTTTATTTTCATAACGGCTTTGAAAAACTTTTGAGGGCAAATTGTGTGGGAAGGATGAGACTTTGCTGTCAGTACCTGTAAAATAATTAGAGTATCTGTAATCAATAGAGCATGTAGTTCATGTGACAGACTGTCCTGTGGGCAGATCCTCTGCTGTAGGAGCAAATGTGGGCAAATGAAATAACTCTGGGAACTGCTCAGGTTTCTTCTGGAAATCTTCTTCACAAGGACTGATTTCAGATTTTTTTTCTTTTTTCCTACTCATGATTCCAGTGCAGTAGTTCCTGTAGGCAAAGCTAGGAAAGATGGGGCAGAATATCTGAAGAAGGTTGTGAACCTGGGTTCAGAAAGGCTGGTGAGCATCCCTTGCGGTGGCACTATCCTGTTGAGAGCTCATTGCATATTTCTGGCTCTCGTTAGTTTTATAAATCATTTCAGAAGAAGAGTTCTTATTGAGCAAGTGCTGGGTGAATGAAAAGGAATTTGTTTTCAGTTCAGGAGTGTTCAGCAATGACCACTGAAAGAGCTCTAAGTAGGAGGGGGGTTGTATTAGTCTTAGGGGCTAATTAGATTATTTCATTGTGTTAGAAATGTGCTTTCAATGGGAAATGTTTATGGATACCTGTTCTTTACAACATGTTTTAGTGATATGACTGCTAGCTTAAGCTTTAAAAGATAAGTTGAAAATCAAATGGAGTATGAGTTTCAAGTTGGCATTCCTGTTGTTGAAAAATGGTCATTATGTATTTTACAACATAGCAAACGTACCTTCCTCCTGACAGCTCTGTGGGTCTCCTTCCCTTTCAGAATTTCAGGCTGTCATATATGAAGTGCTTTGCACATTTTGTGCAGTAAATGTTTCTTTTTCTCTTAAAACATTTATCGAGAATCTCAAATTCAGTATTGTTGTTTCAGATAATTTTAGGCATTAAATATTGAAGTAGCATTAAGTGGTAGTTCAAAAAGCAGTGTTATAAAATTTATTTTCAAATTTTAGAATCCTCTAGGAGGGTGTAATTAAAGTGTCATACACACTAAAAATCCATGAAAGTGCGGCAATTGATGTTTTTTATTATTTTTTCCTTTTAAAAAGGAAAGCTGTGAGTTCTCTTGTATGGGGTAAATGTCACTCTGTTTATATCGTAGCTTTGCTGCAAGTCAGGACTTGTACTATTCCTCTAGGTTGTCATAGAAACGCATCTAACTGACATCTCAACTCAGGGTACTCATGGTTTAATTTGTGGGTTTTCAAGATTATTAAAATTTAACAAAAATTATTGATTTGCTTTTATTAACAGTGGCTTGTGTTTACTTTAGAAGTTCAAACTGCATAAAAGCTTTTCCTGATAGAAAAATACCTCTAAAATTATTGAACCCTGATACTCTAAATAAGAGATCATCAGATGCATTTAATATATCAAAGTCTGAAGCAGTAGAGAAATCTTGCAAATCACCTTTTTATTTTATTTTGTTTAAAGTGCCCCAACCTCATTTCAGTTCACCTTTTAGCTTGACTTTTATTTAACATAGAAGATACTTGTCAAGAAAGCGTGAAATAGGTACATCATCATGCCTAATATTTGGGAGTTTTCATTTTATTTACTTACTTTGAAGCCTAGCAGAATGCTTCGGTGCACTGACTTCTGAAAGTATATATTTTTTGTATATGCGTGTGCAGAAAAAATTATTTAGTTTTCACTCATAAATAAGACAGGCAAAACTTATTTACAGTAACTTTATCTAATGGTCCATGGATGAATGATTTTATGCAAACTACTCAAGAGACTAGAATTAACTTTTCATGTTGGTTGCACATTGGATGTTCAGACCCCAGCAACATGTGGGATCTTAAAAAAACTAGATGACTGGAGTTCAGTTTTTACTTTTATGAATTTATTCAATGATTGCCCATGCATTTCAAGTGTAATCTTTGTAAGCAATGTATAAAATGCAGTAATGTGTTAATTGTTATAAATGGACGCATACTTCCTTACACCATCCTTCCATCACATGTATGCTTTTTACTTTGATTTTACCTCCACTCTCTACCTTGTAGCCATTTATTAACGATCTGTAAGCATGAGGAATTTGACTGATTTATATACAGACCTGTAATTTGACATTGTCATTCTGTCTAGTAACAACTTTGTTCAGTGTTAGATTTACTGAATAAAATTGTTTCTTGGTGGACATTTTGACACCTCACTTCATACTCCTACGTCATGTGCTGCTGACATCCCTGTATTAATCTCATTTGTATTCTGTCATAAAACTCTCACATAACATTTTAAAACAGACTCTGTTTGCAGCATATTTCTATAAGCATGGGGCTAAATATTTTGTGTTTTCATAGGTATAAATGGCTTTTTAGTGTTTTGTATATGGTTATGTTCATGTTACCATATATGATGGTAGCACATATAGTAAATGACCATACTATTTACCTCGGGAAAGACTGGCTTTAGTATTGCAAAGGCAATTTAAACAAAATTTGTTTTATTAACCTGTTAACATGTCTCTCTTCCAAAGTTATTTTTTGCATCATTAACTACAAGAAAGTGTTGCACAAATACAGCTCTGCTGTAGACAGTGCATTTTTAGGAATTGGAAGGCAGTGGTTGGTGGGAAGTCAAGGCACTCCTTTAACTAGAGCATTGAACTGATATATTCTGGTTGCTTAAGAATATGTTTTATGTGGGAAACATATTCATACATATATACTTATACAATATATACTCATACAATATATCAACATACTGTTGATATATTCATTACAGCCAATAGCGAGTGTAGGAGAATATTATCGCAGGTATACTGTTTTCCAGTGAGGACCAAGGGATGTATAAGGGTTTGTCTATGTCTGTGCATGTATTAGATTAACTGAGACTTACTGAAGCCTGTGGAATCTCTCTGGCATTGTACTTTTGTAGACTCTGCTACAGATAGATGCCTGTGACCAAAGAGCTATTTTGCACCTGGGATTTTCTCTTCCTAAGAGATAAACATATTAGGACTTCCTTGAGCATTAAATTTGCGGCTTGTTTTTTTGGTTTTTTGGGGGTTTTGTTTTGTTTTTTGTTTTTTTAGCTTGGTTTCCTTTCTCTTCACTTTTTACCCCATGATCGTTCCTTGCATTTAAGTAGTGATTGGGTGACAGTAACTAACATGCTTGAAAAGAAAAAAAAAAGAAAACTTCAATATTTACCAGAAAAAGATCCTAATGTACAGAAGATAAAGGTGATTCATAGGAATATAGTGTGTCCGGATCCTTTTCCCAGAGAACATAGTTATAGTCTAGGGTTTTTTTTACCGTAAGCCCATTGGTGGATTTTATGCAATTAACTTATTCCTAGTGGATTCTTCTTATTTTTGTTCACAGCATTTTGCCTCTATCCTTCCTACAGAGGTTCAGCATCTTGTAAAGGTCGTGAAGTTTCTCGTAACGTGCATGCTTCAGCTTACAGTTCATTGTGGCTACACTGGCACACATTATTTTATCATCATTCATCATCATATCCATCCTTTTTGTATTTTACTTCTAAATTGCAAATGACTAACTTTATGTAACAAAGTACACATGCACATTTTTTCCTGCTTTTTAGATATCAAGTAAGCGCCTCTTATGGCTGAATTGACATGCTGCTATACAGTCTTTGCACCCAGAACTTTGGAGTAAAAAGAAAAACCAGTAACAAAAAAAGCACAGCCCAAACCCCTTCAGATGAATAAACTGTGAAAGTTTGGCTTTTGATTGTAATGGCTGTTGTGAAGAGATCGCAGTGATCCATCTTCGCCTGTTGCTGTGTGATAGTTTTGGGATATCTTTAATTTGTTTTTATTTAAAAACAATAATATTCTTCTTAATATTTTTGTTGTTTTTTCTCTCTTGCTCCCTTTTTCTTACACTTCTAAAAATTTAGGAAGATGAGAGTGAAGAAGAACCTAAGCTTAAGTATGAACGGCTTTCTAATGGAGTGACTGAAATTCTCCAGAAGGATGCAGCCAGCTGTATGACAGTTCATGAAAAGGTATTATGTGACTTTGTGGCTGAGATAGCACTTCTGCTTGGTTTTATATATTTACTTGTGGTTATAATGCATCAGTATGTTTCTGTGTGGAAGTGATGCCAAATGTAGAGTTGTACTTCAAGGCAACAGTAATGTAAACAAAATTCACCATTAATCTGTATTGAACAATCCATGTTTTTTCAGTGATAAAACAAGTAGTTCACATGGTTCAATTAACAGCAGATCTCCCAGAATCAATTCTCTTCTTGTATTTATGAAGCATTTTTTCAGTGAGAAATACGTTTTCTCAATCAGGAAATGAGGTGAGAATTCAAGATGCAGTGATTTGTTAGATGAGACATTTACATAAGCTACTAGAAAAATGCTTACTCAGTTTTAATTATGAACAGTATTATGAACTACAATCAGAATACAGTCCTAACTTTTCTTTATTCACAAAGGAAGTTGGTATATACTGTGCTTATTTCCACAGTCTGTGTGACTAAAGACCAACTTGATCATGCCAAGAGCTCAGCATATATTCAGCTGTGAAAGACTGGTAAATACCATGGAGAAGAAAGTATATTACTGTATTTTTTTATTTGCTTAGGTTTTTCTTTTGGAGGGTGTCATCCTAATACTTCCCCATTCCCCTTCCGTGATTCAGTATGTTAAAAATAAAGAGAGGAACTGCACATCCTAGAGATTTTGATGTACCAGAGAAGGATAGGGATAAAGTAGTAGACAATGCAAACTAAAGAAATTTTAAGAAGAATTAATATTTTGTTCTTAAAAGGAATAAACTTCAAACGGTTCTTTAGTGGCTTAAACAATTGCTTTTGTGTTTTATGAGTTTTCTTCTCTTTTATAAATCTTGAAAAACATTTTAGAATATTGAGGCATGCTGAAGTGCACTGGGAAGTATGAGTTAATAATTTTTCAACTATTAGTATGTAAAACATAGTAGCTGTTTTGTGAATGTATAGTTTTTCATAGCCAGTAATATCTCCTTAACAGTTGTTGTTGAGGGATCTATCTTTATTGTTTGGCTGTATTTTTAGATTGACATATGCTGTGTTTCTTTTCCTCAGAGGACTGTTGCTATGGCTCAAGAGGCTCTTAAGATGAAGCTTGTATTTCAACTGTGTGAATGAAAACAATAAGTCTTTTTAAAATGTTTTTAATTACTTAGAGTTACACAGATATTTGGAAAATTGGCAAGCATTTCCTCTTTGTCTGTGGACTGTTTCTGTTACCTTTTATTCCTGCATCTCAGGTAAATTTTGAAAGCCAGGAGTTTAACAGGATTTTTCTATAAGGATGTGCACAAATACAGCTTTTACTATGCTGTCACAAAGCGTGACAATACAGGAAAAGTGTTGAAGTATCCCAGCACTTTCAGTTTTCCAGCATACTAGTTACACTATTTATGAGAAGAATCAATGTTGTTAGAAGCCAGGTACTGCAGTCTTTTAGGAATAGGTCTCTTCCAGTGGAGAGACTAAAAATGAAGCTGGGTTATAGGTTTTGCAAGGGTATTTCTGTTTCATTCTGGTTGGGTTTTTTGGGGATTTTTTTCCCTGAATGAACAGGAAAAGCCCTGCTAAATGGTATCATTAGAAAAATTATACAGTAATATGTAAAATATGACTCTGAGTAAAGGAGTTTAACTTTGCTGGGAATCCTGAGACCTGGCTTCTGCATTCAGACTAATTTCCCCCCTGAATTTTTTTTTTCATTTTTTGCTGCTAAAGCATCCTATTTTCACCAGGCTTGCTGTCTGCACTGGATGACTAATCGTCATGGCACCTGGTGCATTCAAGCAGGCCTGTGCAGTGGAATAGTCATACCTAGTTATGTCTGCACACCTGATGTTTTATTAACCAGTATTGATTTTTTTACCCGGGGGACTTTTTTCTTCCTGAAAAAAGGCAACCTTGCAGGAGTGAAAGGCATTGCAGGGAATGAATTTCTAATGAACCCCTTCTTTCCCTTTCTTGACTACTTTTAATGTAGCTTCATATTTTAAGTGCCTGAACTGAAATTTCATTTTAAGCAATTCCATTTTGATAAATCCTTTTAAACCTTGACTTTCTGTAAGGTTATTTTTTAAAGATTGTGCTGCCTGACTGACACGCTTAGCAGTGCCTGTAAATTTGAGCATTTCATTATAGGTTGCAATGAAGCATGCTCACATGCAGTGAAATACAGAGAATTGAGTAGCCCAGACTATTTCAGTAATGCTGAAAGTGGGAGGGTGGGGGAGGGGGCAAATAAAAGAAACCTCTGTCATAAATCAAGTAGTACTGAAATTCTATCTTTTCTGTTTAGGTGTAGTTCACATGGTTCAATTAGCAGCCGATCTCTCAGAATCAATTCCCTTCTTATGTGTATCAAAATAAGTTTGTGATAGTATGGATTCAGGTGGAGATTTCTTTATTTTCCTACTATTTTTAGAATGAGACTCCTGTGATTTCAAAGTGTATTTCTCATGGTATAACATTCTATTTAGGAATGTTACTATGTGAAGGAAAGCAAACCCAGGAGTTATCTGTGTGCTTAAATGCACTGTCAGAGACCTTCCATAATTCACCTGTATTTTACCAGTGGCTTACAGTTGGCCTTTTGCTGTGTTTGAGCACTTTGTTTTTATTTTAATAATAAAGGAGAATTAAAATGAAAGCCAAAGGAAACATTAGGATTGAAACAAAGCTGCAGAAATGATCTAGGAACTATTTCAGATCTCTGTTGGTTCTTGCTCTCACGCTGCATTTTTAATTTGCTGCCACAGTCCATCAGCTGGTGTGTACAGACTGCAGACACACCATTAGTTGTCAGTGGATAAGGGTCCTCATGACTCATTCTGACAGCTAACTTGCACTATCACAGTAATATGGGCTTGAAGCCCTGCTTTATTCTTTTGGTATAGTTAAAATAACCTTTCTCTATACAAAGTGGTGGGCTTTTTCACTTCCCCAGTGTTGCTGGGGAATTTAGCATTGCTGTAGTATTCCTTGTGATGTCTTTGTGTTTATGTAATCAATCTCTTTCTTTCACAGTTTTTGGCACTGGGAACACATTATGGCAAAGTTTATTTACTTGATGTCCAGGGGAACATCACACAGAAGTTCGATGTTGTAAGTATAGCATTATTCAGAATCCATTTACAGGGATGTAAAACTGCTGCAATGTACCAATAAGTCAGTTAACACTATTGTTACACCTGCAATTGCACTAATGCATTCCATAACATAAAAAGCAGAGTATGATCCTTGCAAAAAGAAGTTATGCTGGATGGTTTTGTGGTGAGCACATCTCAGTTTATATATAATAAACTTCTTCATGAAGCAGTAGAAGAAATACGTATTTATGATTGCAAGTGGCTAGTAAAAATGGAAGCTTATTACTTCTATAAGGCATGAACCTGTTCATTAGGTGACTATTGTCAGCTAATAGTTTGTGCGTTGTCATCTTGTCTAGTTGCCACAAGTAACTGGAAACTGATTACCTTGCTGGTTCAGTTTATCAATAACAAATATATAATGCTAATATTTTACATAAATGTTTTGAAGCTTGATTTATTAAGGGTTTGTATTAATTGAAGGAAAAGAAGAAGCCTTTTTCCTTATTGTGGTTCATGGTATCAGAGGAATAAAATCTAAATTTAAAGCTCTGTTCTAGAGTATTAAATGTTCCTTTTTATTGTGGATATTAGTTCATTAGTATCAAATTCCCTATCATTCTTGGGGAGTAGAAGAAAGAGAACTAGCAATTTTTTTTCTCCTTAGGTCATCAAAAATTCTAGTAGCCAAGCTCTGTTTTTTCATAGCAGTGTAAGGACTAGCCATAGAAACCATTACAAGATGTGGACAAGTTTGCAAAGAGAATGTACGTTCTAAGGCTGACACAGCTGCATGGAAGGGGTCAAGCATTTGTTTAGATTTTTGAAAAATCTGATTTTGAATTGTGCAAGGAAGTAGGGGAGTATAAACTTAAGAGACAGCTTTTGAAGGAACTTTAAGATTTTATTTTAGTCAGATTGACAATGACCTTATTGAGGACTGATTAAAGTCAAGTTGTTTATGTGCTTCTATTTCTTTTAATTTTCTGTGTTTATCAGCCGGGCAGCTGAGAATGCTGAATGCATTTCAAAAGAGAAAAAGCTTTTGGTGTCTCCCTTGCAGTTCTGATTACTTTACATGTGTGTTTCTTGATAGAGTTTCTCTGGGAAGTAGGAGAAACTCACTATTTGAAACTCTCTATTAATTCAGATTAAATGTACCTGAATTATTCTCTTCCATTGCTGCAGTAGAAGACAGTCAGAGACTCACTTAAATGAAGTAGAGATTTTGCATTCAGTCTGGCATCTCTGCTAAACTTGTATTTGTTCCATTCAGTGTAAGGTGCTTGGAAAATTTAATTGTAGAACATTCTTCTTCTGTCCACCACCAATGCCTTATTCTCTCACGCTGGTTCCAAGAGATGAAATCCACCTTCTGTAAAGACTTAGGGGATTGCCTAGGTGTAGAGCAAGGAACAAGGGAACCTGCTAAAGTCTATAAAACAAAATCTCTGCATTATCATTATATCCACTCTCCCAAACCTGTTATTTGCTTTTCTTTACCAAAAGATCCTGCCAGTGCCTGCTGGGTGGGTGTTTTCTTATGAAGATGGTTTTGGACTATATAGTTATTTTCTGCTCAAGGATGTTACTTTTCCAAACTTAGCCTGCTTCAGGATGATTTTTGTGCAGTGTCTCCTTATAAAGATGGCAACAATTTCATTTAAAACTATTATAAGAGTACAGACTGCTTTTGGAGCCGGAGAATAGGAAGAAGAAATGTTACTTGGAGTCTGTTCTTAATGTTTATATCTCTTTTGTAATGTGCATGTCTCCAGTGCAATAGATTCTATCATGGGTTAGGTGGAAATGGTGCTTCTTTTTCTTTTTTTCCCTCTTTTTTCTAGTTTGAAGAATGTTTTTCTGTAGCACCACTTGTATTTAAAAGTTTTTCGAGGAACTACTAACTGTTGTAGAACAGAACAGGCTGCCTATGTGAGACGAAAGCAGATCTGTGATGTACATGGCTGCCTTAACTGAGAAATTTTCTGAATTAATCATGTCAGCTGCTAAACCCATAGACAGTTTATTCTGAACTGGCTGCTCTACAACAAAAAAAAAATTCTTCTAATCTGAACTTCTCAAGAAGCTGGATTTCAGACTAGAGGCATCACTATCAAAACATTCATAGAATCTTTCAGTTCTTTCCTACTAAAGCTTCTTTATTGTCTCTGCTGGGTAATTTGCATTAAAGTATTGTCATGTAAATCCCAAATAAAATCTAATCCTTTCTTGAAAAGAAAGGGAATTGCTTCCTGAAGTCACACAGGGACAAAGCATTTCTTGTAAATGTGCTGACGAAGACTATTTCACTGGCAGTATTTTTTCTGGTTCTTTTTCTCTGATCCAAAAAGAACAGATTCCTTCTTAGAACCTTTTTCATTGGTGGAATGGCATGTACGGTTCTATCTTAAAGTTGCTAATAGGGGAAGTATCTTTTGTCACTGATTATTGGAAATTAAATTGGAAAGCATTGTATAGAATTTTTTCTGAGTAAAGCAGCAGTATTACCACTGAAATATTTTAATTACTTGCAGTAACCAGTGTACCTGGGGAGTATCTTTTATGTATTTTTCTTTTTGAAAGGATCTTTTCAGCAGATGTTTTCTGTCTTGTGACTTTGCAGAAATTAGTAGCCATGTGATGCCCTTTGTGCAAAAGTAATTCAAGGGACTCTACTTCATTTGAGTCTTTATCTCTGTCAGGGAGTTGTTTTGGGTTTGGGGTTTTTTTTAAGAAAAGTTTGGAAATGAAAGAAATTAATTACTTTTCTATACATCTGTTAAATGTGGAATTAGCAAAAACAAACCATACATGAGAAACTTCTAAAGCTACTAGATCTGAAACACTATTAGTATGTAAAATAAACCAGAATGAAGCAAGAGGGGGTTTTAAAATAATTTTTTTTTAAAATTCATTTTAATGGCAAGTTCATATTAAATATACTTAGAAAATACCATTGCTGCTCTCGTAGTTCTCTTGAATAGTTTTTCTTTCCTAATTTTAGGAAGCCATGTTCAATAATATAAATGGGCTTGAAAATTGAAGAAATAAGAATTTTGCTTTTGAAATAAATCCTTTATTTTCCATAATGACTTGCATCTGCATTTGTGCCAAATTGAAAAAAGATACCGATATCAGAGGATTTGCAGCAAAATGAGGGAGAAAATTCACAGGTGTGTTGCATTATCACCAGAATGGCCAGGTTTTGAATGACAGCACTCCTTTTAAAGACTGAATGCATTTATCATTTTAATTTGAGCTAAAAACAGCTGTAAGAAACGCTAAAATATAAAGCTTGGCAACCCTAGAAGTTCTACACACTTTTTTGTTTAATGTTTAAAACATCTTTTAGGACTGCACTTCTTAATGTTCATAGCAGCAAAGCAATGTGGTTATCCTGGATTACAAATACTGTAGTGTGTACTCTACTTTGACCCATAATTATTCAGAAAGGCTTCTGTGGAACTAATGTAAAACACTAAAAATTATTTCCAGATGAAGTCTTGCTCTCATCCAACACTTCAAGTAGATGCTGAATCCTATGCCAAGTGGACGACTAGTCTTTGCAGCTCTTCTTGTCTACAGCAGTGGAAATGTGTATTTTGAAACTGTTGTGAGATATTTGTGGTTTGTGGGGAATTGAGACAGGAATTGGAAGACTTCGGCCTTTTGTGTTGCTTGGTCTCTTAGTGCTTGTGCTCTTGTTATCCCTCTCTCCTCTTTGCCTAGGATTTCTGTAGCTCTTGCCAGGGTGGCTTGTCTTTGGCAATGTCAGCTGCCTAAGATTAACTGGTATGCATCTTCAGTAACGTATGTTTGACAAACTGGTGTTCTCTTGTATTAGGGTTCAGTGCGTTGAGTGAGATGAAATGTGTCAAATGCACTGAAAATTATTACTAAAAGGCAACAAGAAGAGGGAAGAAAAGCCTGTTAATTCCACTGACAAAGGATGATGCAGGACTGATTCACAGCACGTTAATTCCAAATGTCTCTCCATCTTTCTTTCCTTCTTAGACTGTCTACAATTTATTAATATAATTATTGGCTGAACTGACATCCTGTGGATTAAGGATTTGTAGATATGAAGAAAGCTGTACAAACATGTTTAGTTACGTAACAAATGAAAAAGCTTTCAAAGGGCAAGAAAACCTGTCCTTATTCTGGTCTTCTAGTAATCATCGAGCTTAAAGCAGAAGTGGTAAGAAGTCTTGGATGGTGCCAGTGATAGTCTGTTAGAAGGGGAAGGATCACCTATTTTATAAGTAATGGGGATTAAATGTTTAAATACATTGAAGGTATTTCAGTGGTGACGCATGAGTCTAGAAAACTATATAAACAGTGTTTTAAAGCTTCTCGTAGTACAAAGAAATTGAAGTTCTTTTAACATGCAACGTTTGTGAGCTATTCAAGACTGCTGGAGTTTCAGAAAGACACCTCCTCACAGCATCTTTTTACAATGTTTTTCTTTCCTTGTGTTGTGGGGTTTTTTTTGATTGTCTCATATTGTGTAGAACTAACTATTTAATTATGGGTTTTTTTCTTGGAGTGATAATAATCCAAAATCACTACATCATCTCTGCTATCTTGAAAACTTGAAAGGGATTTCCTTCTGAGGTGTTATTATTGCCTTGGGTGTATTGAAGTTACAGCACTCACCAACCTGTGGAGCAAGACCTTGCTTTGAAGGTCAGTCTGTAGCCTACTGGTTTTGCTGATAACTCAGCAGGTTGCAGAGAAAACATCAGAGGTTCAGTTGACTTGATGTCTCTTGGCAAGAGTTTTATTGTTAACAAGAAAATAATATTTCTAAGAAAGAAACAGCTGTTCTTAAGCACTAAGTGCTGCTGCTAGTAATGATACAAAAACCTACTGACTGCTGTGGGAGATTATGCAACATCTTCCAATGGGAAAGTTACTTAACTTTTCATTGTATAATGAACTTGCTTTGCATGAAACTTTGCATGAGAGTTTTAGACTAAGATTATAAAAATGTCATATACTTTGACAGGCTACTTAAAATTCCCTCTTTATTGTCTTTAATTACATCATTTTAGCCGTTAGTGTTGAACTATGTAAGAAAACTTAGTCAGGAAGTGAAGGAAAAGAATTTAAAGATCTGGGTAGCTCTATGTTAATATTTGCATGATGTCACAGTGTCTATTAAGTTTGAAGGTAAAATCCTGTTTTGTTTACAAAACTGAATGGACTGTTTTAAGTGATAGTCCCAAAAGCCAAAATAAAAATTAAGGTTTTGATAGAAGCAAGTGTCTATGCAAGGGACAGGTTTCCTTCTCCACCCTGAGACCTCCCACCCAAGTGGATGTTGCATTTTTATGTCTTGAAAAGCTTTATGCCAACCCCTAGCTCTTTCAAATGGAAAAAATGGATAAAAATGTCATCTTTTGGGATTTTTGTATAAGTCTTGAGCGTCTGCACCCAATTCAATATCACTTCTGCTTCTGTCAATCTGTCTTTTCATTTTAACTGCATGGGATTTGGAAATCCAGTACTTTTTACAGTAGTTGTGGGAATAATCCAGATGGCTTTTGAGTTTGGCTTTTTGGTATAAAAGCTTGGAAATTATGTTTTATATGTTTATTCTGGTACTATTCTTATTAGGTTGTTTGTGACTTGAACTATTTCCAATGGGAACTGTGGAGCTATTGAAGATTCAGAACTATCTTTGGCAGGAGTCATGGTGTGGTATCTTGCCTAGACTGGCAGAAATTGTGGGCTCATGACCATTATTCCATAGATCTAGAAAAGTTTCTTGTCTGAAACAAGAAAAAAAAACGCTCTTGTAAATGTTTTGTACATCATCTTTCTACCACTGTATCTGACTTTCCTTTGAAAGGAGTACTGCTTAATTTTTTAGTTAATCAAAAAGATCAAAGGGATATGCAGGGCATTCATTATTAATAGAAATGTTGCTTGGAGTATGGATGAAATGTGGGAGTTCTAAGCAATTTTAGAATCACTTATGATTAATTTTTATAGCTCAAAACTGAGGCAAGTGTGAACGTTTCATTCAATTATTCTTTCAAGCTTGTAGTTTCAATAACTGTAGCTTAGTGCAGAATAATGTAAAAAGTTTAGCTGGAGGTATGAGTCCAGCCACAGAAAGTCTTGTATGCTCCAGTCATTTATTTCTTGGATATTGTTAGCTTATACATGTCAGATGTGTGCTTGTACTGCAGCAAACAGTAACATGTATGCTGTAGATCTAATTAATTTCAATTAAAGTGTAAAGCCTAGGTACTTTATCAGCTGATTCTGGAATAGCAATTATTTCTGCCTTCTCTTTTGAAGTCCTGACTAGCAACTATGTTGCCCATGTACCTTTTTTGAGAAGGATTACAGCCCCATCTTTAGACCAAATGCAACCAGATTGTCCTGCAACTTCATTACCTTTCAAATGCATATTGTTTTCCTCTTTTTCTTTAATATAGAAGCGTAGGAAAAAGTCTCCTGTTTTGTTCTCCAGTATCAATCACTTTTCTTCAGAGTGGGTATCCTCTTGTTTGTCAGCTGCATTTCATGACCAACTCCAAATGTATTACATTTAAGGTACCTTAGCAACCCTTTTTAAGGTCACTGATTTCAGTACAAGTCTGTTATGTTATCTTTTAATAAGGTAAAGGACTATGATTGCATACTGTTCTATCACAAGCATCTAGACATACAAAATAGTTCACTTTCTCTTGACTTGGTAGGGTGCTATCATATTCTGCATTTTTAAAAAGATCTTGAAGTATTGAATATTCTAGGTGGAAGATATTTCAAAAGAAGAGAATTCTAACCATGAAGGCCATAAGCAGCAATATTACTGTCGTATTTAATACAGTATTGTTGGCCAATGAAAGGGCAAAGTTTCCAATTTGTTTTCTTTTTTTCACCAGAACTTGTTGCCTCTTATTTCTATGGAGGATCAAATAAATTCACTTTAATCCTGCTAAGTGAATTTGCATGTGTCACTTCCAGTTTTGAACAAAATTATTTGTGATATTATTAAAATGCATCAAAATCATCAAAACATTTTTTTTCCTTCTAACGCTTTCACCATCCAGGTCTAGTAACATTTGCTGTTTGAATGTGTATCACATCTCATGACTAATTAGAAAGTAGACCACTGTGCCAAATTGCTCTAGAGTTTTATTGGCAACAGTGAAACAGCTAGTTTCAGGTAAAACTGATTAAGCGTTTTCCTATAAGACGGGTTAACTCAGATCTGCATTTTCTAAACCCTAGTAACTTAAAAGGGAGGATAGGGAGGATTTGGAGAGGTTTGATTTTAAGAAGCTAGTGTATTGCTGATTCCTAGGGCTGTTTTCCTTTCAAATGGGGTATTATACCTGGATGGCATTTTTGTCCATAGGGAACACAGGCACTTATGTGCATATATAAAATAATAGTAGTTTGCCTGTCAGAATTATTAAGAATTCAGGCATTAATAAAATATTATTTACATTAGAAAATGTTTTCGTAGTTAGAAAGACCGAGTTCTGGAGTACAGTATTTTTTATACAAGTTGACATTAATGATAGAGCTGCAGCCCTTTGTTTCCATTAACAATAAAAATACAGCACTATTAAAAATAGATAATGACATAACAAGGGCATAATATGATGAGCAAAATATGAAGGCAAAACAAAGTATTTTTTTCCTATAGGGAAGATATTATTGATAACGAATTTAAAAATTCTAGAAAAGAGTCCTTTCTGAAGGGTGAGATTTATTTGTTTTAAAGGACATGTCAATGTGTATAGCACTTTATTGCACTTGGAATGGAATATTAAACATGTACAGTCTGGATTTGACCATTGTCTGGTGTTAATACCCTTAGAGTGACTGCTGATAAAAGTATCTATTGATAGATACTTTTCAGCTGGTCACCTCCACTGTGGTGCTGCTGAAGAAGTTAGTTTCACTCAGTGTCCTCTGACACAGAGAAAAAAAAGTATAAGAAATGTCAGAAATCAGTATTTTGGTGTTGGAAGATTTCACCACTGTAATCCTAAACTGGCTGCTAATTGAAGTCTAGTTGTTGAAGGTCTTGGCAGTTTTATGGATGGGAGCTTTGAAATGTGAGCAGTGTAAAGATGGAGTGAATGAATCTGTTTGCTTTTTTGATCTACTTTAAATAAAGCTTATGATATGCAATCAAATCAACACTTCACTGGTATTGAAATAGAGCCTCTTTGTATGCAAATGCATTGAGGAACTTGCACGAGGATCAATTCATCTTCATATTTAGCTTTCCCTATCACATTGTCACAATGAGAATATGGCATACAATATACTGCTTACAGTAAGTTAGTGTGCACTTCATGATACACACTTTCTACTTGTGTGAGTACTCTTTATCTCCCTCCATCTTTTTGGTTTACATATCTTTTTAGGATCCTGACAAGAATCAGACTGCCAGCACTGACTGAGTAACTCTGGTGGACTTGTGAGACTTTGCCAGTTGTTTACAATTGCAAATAAAGACAGTTCCAGAGCTGGTGTCCAAAGAAACTACAGTGCTTTCAGTAATCAGAAAATGTGTTTATTATTGCATGTAGCTCTGACTTATGCCAATCTGTATCAGTGTTGATAACTGAAAGTTTACATGGAAAACGACAGGGTACATGTTTGTGTTGGCTGAGCTTGAACATTGATCACCCAGTGTAATACTTAACTATGCCAGGAATATGACCATTATGTTGTTTTCAGCCAGGAAAGGGAATCCATTCCCTTATAATATTTCTACATCTCTGATTCCATCAGTGGAGACATTTTCACTGATTTCAGTAGCCACTGGGTTTGGATCATTGTCTGTAGCAGAGTGCTTGACAAGCTAAAATAACTAGAAAAAGTACTTACTGCAGTTTTTCATTGCAAGAGCTTAAAGAAAAAAAAAAGAAAAAGAAGAACTATGAAGAAAATAATGGCCCTGTGTGGAATGTGTGGAGAAACAGGGTTTCTAGGCTCTGTGGGGTGATGTCCTCTATCTTGTGTTAGGTCAGAGAGTGGGATGAGCATCATGGCTGTTCAGAAAACCTTCCTAGAAATATGTTGGCACAACAGTGCGTGAGCTCTGAGCAGAGTAGTCAACAGCCCCTTTGCTTCTTCAAAAGTTGTTTGGAGGAAACACTAAAAAATAATCTCTAAAAAGAAAACCTCTGCTCACAAGAACTTTCACTGTATGACCTGCTTGGCCTTTTTCGTTAGTCACATTTCTTGTGACTTGTGGCTTGTCAAGAAATGGGGTAAGATCTCATACTTTTCCACTTCAAGAATGGAATTCTACAAAATTCTGTTAAATGCATTAATGACAGTTGTGGTGGTATTCTGTTAGAAACAAGCAGTGGAAATGCCCCTTAAGTTACATCCTCAGAGTTTTAGATATGTTTTGGGGATTGTTCTTCAAAGCCCATTTTAATAATTCAGTAGCCTCTCTTGAAAGTTTATATTTAAAAATGAATTCTCACAAGTTCATTGTGTTTGGAAAACAATTCTGAAAAGAAAGCAGTTACAGAAATTGGTGAGGTGAATCTCCATGTTGCCTGGAATAGTCTTTCTCCCCAGAAAAAGAAACACCAGGGGGTGTTGGGTTTTCCAAGGAAGGCGTATCTATCACTGGCAGACTTTGCTCAGCCCTCCTGCTGTACTTCAGTCTTTCCCATGGGTGTGGAATGGGGGATATTGCTTCCTATTCTCAGATATCTTTAATACACAGATAGCAACAAAGTAGAGGAAGGCTTAGGACATAACATTGTTGAAGAGCCCTACAGTTATACAGAGGATGACGAAGGGGACCTGGGAGGGGAAGGAAATGGGAGTAGTTTGCTTACTTTGGCAGAGAGTTCCCAGAAGGATATCTCCTTAACACAGCAGTGTTTTAATAGAAAAGAGATTTTTCATTGGATCCATCAGGAATTAGCTAACAGTTCAATACTGCTAGGAAGTAGTCTAGGCTTTCAAATATTGATTTTGTTTTGGTAATAGTTCTATCATTCCTAAACAAGCATCCTGATTATCTAGTAGCTACTAGAGATTTAGGGAGATCCCTTGTTAATATTTTTTCCCCCCTTGGATTTTTTTTCTTTCTTAGTCCCTTCAGCTGACAAACAAGGTTAAGGAATTCACTGATGTGGAAAATGCTGAAATCACTGTAGGCTTTTTGTTCTTTCTCACTGTCTTAGACTATATATGAGACACTTCTTGTCCTTGTATTCCCTTAGTTTTAGACAAGCTTTTGAGATCTCTTTTTTTTGTAGGTAAGGTCTGCCTTCCTGCACACAAAATAAAAGTTAGTGTTGTTATTGTTCTGTGTCCCAGACCTTGTCACTCTCCCAAGCTTTCCCCCCTCCCTTTTCTTCTAACCAACATAATCTCTCATTTTTCATTTGGAGAATGACAGATTCAAGAGTGTTATTGGAAATGCAATGGAGCAAGAATTCTCACTTACCAGAATTTCACTGCCAGTATTGTTGAACTAAACCTCGTTGGTGTGGATATTAGTAAATTTTCACCAAATGAAATTAATTCAGAGTATTCTACTTTGTTGCAGGCAGTGGTGAACATCTTTAACTCCTACAGCTGCCTTTTCAATTTAGACCTTTGTGTTAATTGTACTTTGTTTCCCAGCTATGTGTAAATACATAAGAATGTGTGTACTTCTATCTTTTATAGGTATATTATAGTACAGCATCAGAATTTGGGGTTTGAGTTGCTTTTGCCTGTATTGTGTTTATAAAATTCTACAAATATGCAAAATACATGTGAGTCAGTGTGATACTGCAGCATTTGGGGCAAGAAAAGTGCATGGGTTCAGTTTCTTTTTAAAGACAGTTCCTCAGTACAAGAGATCTCTGGGTATGAGTGTTTTGAAGTCAAAACAGATGGGACAATCAATGTTGAGACAAATCAAAGCTAAATTGGCTCCCCTCACACAGATAAATAATAATGTTTAAATTAGTTTAGGAAAAGTTTCTGAAAAATATTTTAAAAGAGTGGAGGAAAGCACTTATTAAAGGGGTTGTAGAAGTGATAGGCACCTCTTGAAGTAAAATGAGCTTTGCTGTAAGTATGATTGAACATTGCTTTGCTTTTCACACTCCTAATGTGTGTGTGGGTTGCCTGCAAACCATGGCTAAAAGGCATGAAGTCACAGACAACTATTAAAATGTTTAGATTTCTAGCTTGTAAATATTTCATTTCTCACAGAATTGGAGTGAAATCCAGTCTTATGTTTCATGTTCATCCACTTCATATCCATTGGGATGCAGCATTTGTGAAAGAATCAATTATCCATTTGTTAGTCGGGGGAGCTTTACAAATTATACATTAGCAGATTGATTTCTCAGGTTCACCATTGGGGGACTGATTGTATAAGGTGGGTTGATGATGAGTGTCAGGGGAGAAGGAGTTGCCACAAAGAACACAATTAAAAGAAGCTTTCTGAGTGGCCATGAATTTACTCCTAATTGAAGAGCTGACTTAATCCATAGAAAGAGCATTTATTTCAAGCATTTTACATTAGGTAATTGATTATCACATGCGGTACATTTGCTGCTAGATATTTGATTTTCCTTTCCTTTAAATTTAGGATTTTGCAAAAGTCTGCATTTAGATCTTTATGTGTGAAGTGTCTGCTAGCTTTCTCTTCTGCTACCTAAACTTCTCTTTCGTCCATTAAGGTAACATTTTTTTTGTTCTGTGGTGTCAGCTTGACATTATTGATTTTGAACAGTCAAACTTGGTTATATTGTCCAGAATTCCAAACATGTCTCCCTTCAGAAGAAAAACTGCAACTAATGGAAATTCAGCTGAAGGTATTTCTTCCTTCTTTGCTGGTACTTCAGCAGTGTATGAAATTCTGAAGCTGCTCCCAGGTAAATCATTTAAGTGTATTTCCATTCCTAATTAACAGGATCCACCTTACTGACAGATTTGAATTATGTTTCTGGAGAAATTCAGTGTGTATTATTATCACTTATACAGTACTGGAAGTATCATTCTGGTCACAAAGTGGTCGTGTATTTTTACTTGTTTGGCCCAATGGTAGAGTCCTGATTGAGTAAAAAAAAAGGTTACCAAATGTAGTGCTAATAGAATAATAAATAGTCTGTTTTTTCAACATTTTATATACAGCTGCCTCTGGGTTTAAGATTAGATCATCTTAACTGAGTGATGTTTGCATGGATTATAAGTTCCAAATCTTAAATTCTTGCATGTTATAAGTTTTTTCCAACACTCATTTAAAATATCTTTAGAACAGTCAAGTGACCAAACCCCAGTGCATATCATGATTTCAACTGTATTAAATAATCAGTTTTTCAAATTATGATGAGTTAGCGACTACTTGTCGCTAGAGAAGACAAGGTCCTCTCTAACCTTGAGGGATTCTTCATCTTTTGTAGACCTGTAAAGGTAGATCTTGCATGAGGGGCATTTATTCCTTACTGTAAAATCCAAAGCCTGTTTTCTTGTGTCAGGTAAACTCTTCAGTGGGTTAGCTGGACAAAGCTTTAAAAAAAAAACACAAGGGGAAGGCAGTTGTAACTTCATGCTTGAGTTTATAACATTTAATAAAAAAACCTGAAAATAAAAGCAGGGTGAGAGAGGGTGACCCTCAATTTTATTTGTGTTCCCTCTTTCTGAAATACCAAAATTATCCACAGGGTATTGGATGCAGTTAAATGCAATTAATTTTGATGCAATTTATTTTAATTAATTTAATGCAATTAAATTTGAAGTGGTAAGTAGCTTTGCTGACTGGCACAGAAGTATATTTAAAGAAATGGTGCCTAAGAAAAGAAGAATTGAAGCTGATTCTGGAAGAAACATTTCAGTTTAGACAATATATGTACCAATTTTATTTGTGGTCTTTCTGATTTCCTGGATAGGTTGAGATCTTAATTCTCAAACAGATTTCCAGTGGAACATAGCTCTGGAAATCATAGGCTTGGCTGTTATTTAACTCTCAACAAGAGTCTGGCATTAGAATTCTTCTTGAAACTTTATTTTTTAAATGCATGAAATATTCAGCCTGGACTATCATGATCTGTCATCACTTTCTGAGCTCCACAGAAAGTTCTGACTTGTAAAGTTAGTAAACAGGCTGATAGTCAATATGCTAATTTGACTTGAGTACCAAAAAAAATTTACTCTGTATTTGCTTTGCCTTGTGTATGTCATTTCTCATTGAAACTTAGCAGGTGGTTTGCGTAAATGAGCAGGTCTCTTTAGTTGAATTTAGTTGTTTTCCCTGATTGTCATCTGTGTCTGGTGCAGACAAAAAGGAAAAAAAAATAATAGGAGAAAGAAAAAATTAATAGTAACTGATGGAGGTGCTGGGCATGCAGAACACTTGTAACAAATTACTAGTTATATATGCTGTTATGAAATGCTGTACCATCAAATTTCTCTTTAACAATAGAACAAGTCTGGAAGTATTGTATGCCATTTTGAATGTGGGGAAATGCAAATACTCTGGACTTACCCTTTTTTTCCACTGACAACATTCTAAAATTTTGGAATCACAGAATGTTAAGTAGTTAGAATGTAAAGATTGTGTAGCCCTAATCCCCCGTGCCATGGGCAGGGACGCTTTCCCTAGATGAAGTTGCTCAAGCCCTTCTTCAGCCTGGCTTTGAACACTGTCAAGGTTGGGATAGCCACAGTTTCTCTGGGCAGCTTGTTCAGTGTCTCACCGCACAAACAGTATATAATTTCTTCCTAATATCAAATCTAAATTTCCCCTTTTTCAATGTGTACTCATTACTCCTTGTCCTATCATTGCAGTTCCTGATGAAGTCCCTCTCCAGAATCCCTGTAGGTCCCTTTCAGGTACTGGAAATTTGCTATGAGGTTTCCATGCAACCTTCTCTTCTCCCAGCTGAACAGCCCCAGCTTTCTCAGCTTGTCTTCATATAAAGGAGGTGCTTCAGTTCTCTTACAAACTTCATGGCCCTCTTCTGGACTTGCTCCAACAGTTCCATGTTTTTCTTATGTTGGGGACACCAGAACTGTGCACAGTACTCCAAGAGGGATCACATGTGAGCAGAGTAGAGGGGCAGAATCACCTCCTTTGAGCTGTTTGCCATATTGCTTGTGATGCAGCCCAGGATTCAATTGGCTTTCTGGGCTGTGAGCTCCACATCTGACTCCTGTGGAGTTTTTCATCACCTGTCACCCCCAGGTCTTTCTTAGCAGGGCTGCTCTCCACTTCTCCACCCAACCCATTGCTATGTCTGGGATTGCAGTGACCCAGGTGTAGGACCTTGTACTTTGCTTTGTTGAACTTGAGGAGGTTTGCCTCAGCTCACATCTCAAGGCTGCTGAGGTCCCTCTGGATGCCATTATCCCTTCCCTCCATCGTGTCGGCTGCACCACGCAGCCTGTGCCATCAGTGAACTTGCTGAGGGTGCACTTGGTCCTGCTGTCCGTATCACCAACAAAGATGTTCAACAGTATCGGCCCCAGTAGGGACCCCTGAGGGTCACCACTCATCATTGGTCTCCACGTGGACAATGAGATGTTGACCAAAAGTCTGTGTGTGTGGCCATCCAGCCAGTTCTTTATCCACTGAGTGGTCCATCCATCAAATCCCTGTCTCACCAATCTGGAGACAAGGATATTGTGTGGCAGTGTGAAACACTTTACATTTAGTCCAGGTACTCCATATCAGTTGCTCTGTCCCTGTCTGCCAACGCTGTAGTCCTGTCATGGAAGGTCAGCAGATATGTTAGGCATGATTTTCCCCTTGTAAAACCATTTTGGCTGTTACCAGTCTCCTCTTTGTTGGCCAGGTACCTTAGCGTAATTTCCAGTAGAATCTGCGCCGTGACCTTGCCACAGAGGTGAAACTGACTGATCAGTAGTTCCTGTGTCTTCCACTTCCCCCTTTTTAAAAGTGGGGGTTACATTTTCCTTTTTCCAGTCATCAAGGACTTCACCTGACTGACAGTTTTTCAAAAATGGTGGATAGTGGCTCAGCAACTTTGTGTCCCAGCTCCCTCAGGATCCACAGATGAACCTCATTGGATCCCATGGGCTTGTGCACATTCAGATTCCTTAGATGGTCTCAAACCTGATCCTCTCCTACAGAGGGCTCAGGATCTTCATCCTCCCAGTCCCTATATCTACCTTTTTTGATCTGAGTGGCATGGCTGGAGCACTTGCTGTTGAAGACAGACGCACAGAAGTCACTGGGAGCTCCAGCCTCCTCTTTGTTCAGGGTTGCCAGGTCTCCTATTTTTTTCCAGATAGCACCCGCATTATCCCTAGCCCTTCTTTTGCTTGCCACCTATGTATAAAAGCACTTCCAGTTATCCTTAGTATCCTGCAGGAGAGGTTTTGCCTTGCTGGCATTGTTAATTAGCTGAGTACAATCACACATTTAATCTCCAAAGTATTACCATACGGCTTTCAAACCACATCACAGCATATCATCCTGATCCTCAGATTCAACATTTATGTGAAGATAGCTTACATAGTCCACTTCGGCTGCCTTCTACACTTCATTTTTTCAGAGTCAAACTTTATCAAAGCCATTTGACAGGAAAATAGGAACAGCGGACTGTAGTACTGAGCTGTCAGCTCCTCTGAGGTGTCCTGTTTTGTGTCTTTTTGTCCTGGGTTTTGCTGTAGTAGTGTCTCCAGCAAGGCCCATTGCTCTGGAGTTCTGCCACATTTCCTTTTGCTGTAATGTCAGCCTGTTGGTGGATGTAGGTACAGGAGTAATGAGAGGAACATGACCCAGTTGAACAATGTACCTTAGTGAACCACCCAGGCCAAGGAGGGACTGTTGAAGACAGAAGTTTTGTCTTTGCAATTGCAAAGTAACAAATAAAGAGAAGAAACTTAGTGAGAAAGTTGTGGCAATGGCAACTTAGATGCAGCCCAGAACAAAAAAAAAAACCCTATGCCCCTTCCATGATAAACTCAGTTAAACTTTCTGTGCTTGTCCTTTCAGAGGGGCAAAGGTGTTCCTGATTGTAGAGGGAATGGTGCAGGCATGCTAGCTTTTTCCCCATGCCCACCTCTAGCCAGAGGCAAAGTGTTCTCTTGCACTTCGATGAGCAAAACAGAAATTTAGAAAGACATTTTTCAAGGCAAGGCAGGAATGAAAGTGCATGCTGGTTATGATGCTTCTAGAAACTCAGACTAACAACTGATACACCTTGCCTTACTCAGCATCCTCCAGTTTTGGAATTAGCCCCTTCTGTGTGTAATATTGAGAACAGAGCTTTTACAAGGATGTTGGCCACACCATCAGGTTGATGGGCGTGAGGTGTATTCCTCCCCTGATACCTCACTAAATGTGACAGGAGGAACACAGATGTGGAGTGTGGACCAGCTGCTTGCACTGCTAGTCATGCACTCGAGTTTGATCTAGAAATGTAGCAACTCAGCATAACCAGTCTGTGGCAAACATACTTCTGGAGCACATAAGTCAAAGAAAATTGATTTAAATTCCCAGCGAATTTCTTTGCAAACAACACACAGTGGAAAGACCACTTTCTGGTAGGCAGTAATTGCAGTATTTCCTGTTGCCATTTTGTGGTGAGACCAAGAATTATGTATTCCACACAGAAGAAAGCAGGAAAGCAAAAAGGGCAGTGTGATTTTACCAGTTCATCAGTCAACTATGGCAGTGCAGTGTTCAGTTGTTCAACCTTGATTATAAAGAAGCTTCTAGAAAATATGATTTGCGCATATGTTATTTTCAAAGTGGATGAGAGGAAAGCTTCCTTTTTCTAAGTTGGAATTTGTTCTGTGTGAGAAAGATTATGGGGGGAAAGACATTGCAAAGGATGTGAGAACTCCTCCGTTTATCTCCTGTGGGTGGCCCATGTGGATGGTGTGATTTTATATACTTATTACGTACTTTTAATGCAATTCCAACTGCCATAGCATAAATAAGGAGCTGTGATACTTCAGACACAGTTGTTATACAAATGTGTAACCCTATCAACATCCCCAGTCAACAATCAACAACCCCAGTGCTCTTCCAGTGACATTTTATTTTTTACACAAACATATGGTGGATTTCTTTTACCATGGTCAGAATCACAGTAGTGATCTGAGTTTTGGTTCAATCCATTCAATATTTTATGAGCATAAGAAAAGTTAAAAGTGTGAGAGACTTACCTGTGTGAAGATCCTTCAGTGGCTCTTGAAATGATGAGCTATTTGTTACAGAGGGTGAAATCAGGATCATGGTACATAAGAAGTTGCTTAGTACTTGAATATAATTTGATTGGGTTTTGTTAGCAAGAGGATATGCATCAGGTTATCCAAATGATGTTTTAAGTTAGTCCTCCGTACCTCAGGTATGAACAGCTGTGTAAGCTAAGTAAGCAGTAACAGATGCTGTCTAACCCCATAGGTTAGAACCAAAAGTATATTTGGATAGAGAAGGGAAAATTTATTAAATTGGGACAATTTTCAGGCATTTCTTTGTATTTGTCCAAGAACAAATAAACCTGTGTTGCACTCCAATACCTTCAAACACTCACTTCTGACAACAGTATTAGAGAGGAAAATGAAAGTAAGAGAAGGAATTTGAAGAAAGAAATAATTACAAGCCTAGCGATCATACCAAACTAGAAAAGTTTTCAGTTGCCCTGATGCCTGTGGGGTCACCATATTTTATCAAAAGTTTTGATAGCAGGAACTAATAGCCATGGTGCACAGGCACGGATGCTTAAGGCACTTCATGAGAATTCCAGAGCCCTGAGGCAGGTAACTGCAAAAAAACCCTCAACATTTTGGAGTTGTAAAGAAGTCTGTCTTTTGCCTTTCTCACAGAAATACCTGTTCTGTGAGGGTTTTTTGATTCATGCAACAAAACATTACACAGGCGTTAACATGTAAATCTTTCAAAGTACAAGCTATGTTAAAGCATGTCATTGGTGATGTAACTTTAAAAGTATTTCTTTGTTTTCTTTCTCTAGAGTCCAGTGAAGATAAATCAGATCAGCCTGGATGAAAGTGGAGAACACATGGGTGTTTGCTCAGAAGATGGGAAGGTACAACAAATCTATTTTACTTGCTGAGGTAGCACATAGTCCCAGTACTACACTAGAATAACTGTGATAACCTGTGGAGTTGATTCATGCATTTAGCACCACTACTTTGACCATCCATTTTGAGAACTGAAGTCGCCTTTGAATACTCAAAATTAAAGTAAAATATATTTTGCACAAATATGCTGTAGGAAAAGTAATTATAAGAATGTCAATAATGTAACTGCTATTAAGCTGATTAACAGCTGTGACAGGAGAACGTGTCAACTTAATCATTACTGCTGTGCCAGTTATACTTCAGTGACTACTCTGCTGTTCCTGCAAGACAGTAGTTTAATGTCTTTCTGCTATAAATCCACAAAATTGGATTTTGTGGACACGATTTCTGTGGGCTGGTGGTTTTCATTTTAACACTCTTTATGAATGTTTCTCTTGAATTACAGAATCTTTTGATAAACAATCATAGTTTATCAGAAGAATAAAGTGGCTTACAACAGCCACATTAAATAAATGTAAAATCAATATATGTACAGTTTCCTAAAAAACTGACACCTACTTCCTTGACTGAGAACATATATCATTTGTGAAGCGTATAACTAACAATTATCAGTGCTTCTCTGGAATGTTGAGCTGTGACATTTAGTGGTTTTGCTGATTGATTTTCCAGTTATAAGAATGTCTTTTTATTTTTTCACTCGATGACAGTATTTTCCAATGTTGGTTTGCAATGATAAAGTTCTAATGCACAGATTGTATTTAAGCTTCTTTTTTTTAATAAAGTGACCATATACAATTGCAGTACATTAAAATCATTTAAATAATTTCTCAATATCCAATTTACTTATTCAGGAGAACATTTTTTACACAGTAGACTTGGGACAGGAGGGGTGTTGGTAATCCTAATGTTGCATTCAGTTGAAGTTCTTGAAATTAAAATACAGCTGGATTTTGCAATAAGAAAAATGGGGAAACAACCCCTCTGAACTGTATGCATTTGGGTTTTTTCTCTGCAGATAGATTTTTTTTTCCCTGAACAGGCAGACAGCCAGTCTGTGTATCAGATCTTTTATTTCTGAGAGATATCTTGATGTCAGTATCTTGACACAGTAATTAGGATATTAGTGCCTATCAAAGTGTTGTAGAATTTTATATCCTGTGTGAAACACCACAAGAGTATCCCATTTGTCTGAGCAAGATAAGGCAAGGGTCAGTAATTGTGCAAGGTAATAAAAATGTTGAGCTAGCATTTGTTGGTTTAGGTTTTCCTGTGGTGTTGGGGAATAAGCCCTTGGTGTTGCTGTAAGGGCTCCTCAGATATGACTGTGGATGACTTTCAGTAATCTATGCGATAATGAGACTGCAAGCCAGACACATTTTTTTCGTATACTAAGTTAATATAAATATATTTATTTAATTTCAGAATTATTGAAAAATCTCTACTCTGGTGTGGTTCTATTCAATACTTTAAATGGTGACACTGTCTTCATTTAGTGAAACAGCTATTGTGGATCTAGTGTGTGACATTACATACTGTACAAGGCAGTGTAAAATATAGTCCCACGACCACAGGGACTGAGTATCACAGGTACAATATTCAGCATATTTGCATTCATAGAGTCCCGAGACATTGATATTTCACCATATTCTACACTTGGGAAAAACTCATCTGAAGATTTTAAAGATCTGGATATTATACATTTCCCACATGATCCGGAAAGGCTCATGTCTGTGAAATAATCCACCCTTAAAATTGATTAAAATGCATACCTGTATGTTGTGCTACTGTATAAGAAAATGGCAGATTCCCAGCCAGATAATGTAGCACTTCTAGGCTCTGGTCATAACAAAAGGGTAACTTTGATTTCTTATAGCTGTTTTCTTAGTACAGTGGGAGTGTTGATATTGTAAGAAGTTAAAATACTAGTACAAGAAGTTACAAAGTCTTTGTTAACTTGATTAAATATGTAAAAGTGGTGAAATCCTTTTTTAAGAAAAAACAAAGGGGAAAAAACAGTAAAGCAGTAAAGTAAAACAGTTTAGTTTTCTTAAATCAGTTTTAAACAAAAAAGCAGATGTAATGAAGAGGCTGGGAATTTTGAGGCAGCTGCAGGTATATTCTACCAGTTAATGAAAATCTCTGTTCTCTTTTGCAGTAAGCAGAGTGCATTTTCACATATCAAAGTGGATCCAATATGATAGAGATGGAAACCATGTATTTTCTTGAGGGAAGGCCTTACGATGAGAACCTTCTCCTCGTATCTGTTGTGCTAGCTGATATATTTTATTTTACTTTTTTTTTCTGACTATCAAACTAGATTTGATCTAGCTGTATAGACTAGAACAGAGACTAGAGGGAGAGCACAGAAGCACAGTACAATTTTCTAACCCTCTTCTTGACAGTCAGCATCCAGACCCAGTGTCAAAACTTGTTGCATGTATGTCATACATGTCCAACAAACGCTTTGAGACCCACTGGCAGCTTTTCTGTACTACACATTTGGTTCTTTGAAAACCTTCCTTTCTAATGAAGTCAGCTGCAGCTGACCACCACTGGCATGGAAAGGAACAGAAATCATAACCAACACCAGCCCTCTGGTCTAGCTGCTGGGTATTGAAATGCTACAGTATAAGAGAATTTTGGTGTTCAAATAGACAGAACAGGAGGAAGAAGGCCTGCCTCTTCAGAATTGTGGGGATTTTTTTATTATTTTTTTGTGTTAATTTTGTATGTGGTAATTGTATACTATCCTGAAAAACCTGTATTTGACTCCTGATTTTGTTAAAGCTTACACAAGAAGAGTGTAATTGGCATCCTTATCCTGGCTTGTAAATTGTTTTTATATGAAGAAATATAAATTATATCAAAACCCATGTGCTTGCACATTTTAGTGTCATCTCTAATGCTTGTAACAACATTAATATTAAGAATATCCATGAAGTATTGCGTTGATAATTTTTCAAGAAATGTGACTTGTTTTCCTGCCTTTTGATCACTGAAGGTTGGTTACTTCTTCCACATATGGAAGCAAAGAAGCAGCTAAGTCTGGATGCACTGAAGTGGTGGGTTCTGGATGTTTAAAATCAGACAGGACTAGCAAAATGTAGTGGAATCGTAAAATCCTTTTTCCAGCTGCCTAAGAGCATCATGAGCAGAGTGGGCTTGGAAAGTAGAAATAGATAAATCCAATATAAGTTTGTAATAGCAAAAGAATCACTTTCTTTCTGAAGAATATGAGACATTAACAAGTAATAGACTGTTAGATGATGTCCCTAGAGTAAACATGATAACATGTATTTTTTGCAGAGTTGATTTTTCCTCTTAGCTCACTCTATTTTGTTGTCATACTCAAAAAGAAATATCATATTGCTGTATTCAGTGAGATATTAGGAAAATGCTGAAGGCTCTGTTGGTAATTTTGATTAATTACTTTTAATTTGAGAGGACTGTTTTGTAATATTTGAAGATTCTGCTTTCACAGAATTTACAGTGTGATGTTTTAACCACATATTTTCTTCTTTTTTTCCTCCTTTTTTCTGTCTTATTTTCTCTTTCCTCTGTTTCTTACTTGTGTAGGCTGTTCTATTGAATATGTTGTGCCAACTGATGAAAACAAAACCCCAGAAAACAAAATCCTCTAGACATCAGCCCAAAGGTTTTCTAGGCTTACAGCCAGGTCCAATTCAAATACAACCCTTTGGCTGGCTTACATAATCACAGCTTTGTGATACATCTCACAGTCTCCAAATATTGATTTTTCTAATCCTTTGGAGCGAGCAGTAGCTCAGCCCTATACAGCGCAGGCAGCAGTATTTTTAAAGCATGTTGTTAGAGGCAGTATATTCGCTAATGAGTAATGGACTGAGCTGATAATGCTGCTTAGGAGATGTATCCAAGAGACAAGCTTGAAAGGAGATGTTGGAGATGTTTTTAACTTCACTGAGACTGCTGAACTTTGAGCCACTCTAATAATGTCCTAGTTCCTTGCTGATGGCTTAGTTCCTCTTGTGGTTTCCCTGAAGTTTAATATTTTTAGTCTGTCTTCTTGGCTGTCTGCAGGAATTTTGGGGGTTCTTGTAATCTGAATTGATCTTTTTAGAGCAATTATGCCTCACTTTTTGTGGCCCATTACTGATGTTTACTGACTTTATTCTGCAGGTCTTTCTCTAAAGGGATTTCTATTTTCTCATTCTATTATTTTTTTTTTTTATTTTCCCCCTTAAGGAGTGATGATGGGAAGAAAGTAATATGGTTAAAAGATCTTTTAGAACTTTCGAGTTCTATGCTGAACATGCAGAGCAGAGTTACTGAAGGGATTACCTTTTCCAGAAAATTTTCCAGAAAATGAGAGCCTGTTTGAAGACCCTTCTTAAGTAGATTTGCTGTCAGATACATTTCCTTACTGAATTGCTCCATGGGATGCTCTTTTTTCTCCCTTCTTCCAGTGGTGTCCATTCCTCCTTGGATGAGTTTGTTTCAACAACTTTTGACAGTGGGTGGAAACCTCTTAAAAACATAGTGAAAAAGCAAACCAGTTATTATTCTTTCTGGAAATCATAGTTAGTAAATCAGTTACTAATTCCTGGCCATAAGTCTTCAGCCTCGTTTTATTCCTAAGTTCTGCAGGAACTG
Organism: Cisticola juncidis; assembly: GCA_013400215.1. NCBI lineage: Eukaryota > Metazoa > Chordata > Aves > Passeriformes > Cisticolidae > Cisticola > Cisticola juncidis. The sequence continues at coordinate 34,421 of VXBR01004083.1, read as the reverse complement.
GGTTGTCAACTGTCTCATCTGAAAGTTAGGAAAGGGAATATTGTGTATTGAATGAGAAGACATGAGTCCAAAAGAGGGCTGTACTTAAAAGAATCTTGAGAGACCTTATTCTGTAGTCATATCATCTGAGTATTATGATATTTCATAAACACTTGATATCTCTGTACTTGTTCTGAACTAAAGGCAAGGAAACATCTAAAATATGTTAATTCTCTTGACAGTAGAAACTTTTTTTTTTTAATTCGATGTTGACCCTTCTTCAGATGGATTCATTCTGATAGATATTATGATTGCCTATGGTTGCAGCTTAGTTGCCAATTGTTAAATGTATTGATACCTTGATATAAATGAAAAGGGAGGAATCTTCAGAGAAAGACATTTCCAATGATCATGGAATAAAACAAAACAGCACTGTATGCACTTGGGAAAAGGAGAGGATGCCTAGAAATATATAGAACTTGGATTTCAGGCTGGTTTTGCTTTATTGTCCCAAATTTCTTTTCTTATGTAAACCCTGCATTGCTTGGAGGGAAAAAAAATCCTACCATTTTTTCTCAGACAGGAAGCATTTTTAATTTATTTTCTCCTGAATGTTATTCTGTTCCTCTTACCATAGTTAGGTTGCCATCTGTTAAACAGATTTGATCTGCCTAAAGCAAAAGGAATTTACTGTTTTTACTGTGATTGTAATGGAAAAAAAATAAAGGAGGAAAAAGATTCATAAAATTACTTCTGTATTGCCGCAAATATTAGAGATATGTCACAGTAGAAGACCAAGCCATATCAGTTAGCTCTGAATTAATTGTGTCTTCTTTGCCTTTTGGAAAAAGGATGTCACCGCTAGCATTCAAATTAATCTTCTAGGTGTTAGGTTTTTACTTTCAGTGTTAATTGTCCAGTGTAAATTAGGTAAATAATTTTGGGTTTTCAATATACTTTTTCAGGTGCAAGTGTTTGGATTATATTCAGCAGAAGAGTTTCATGAAACATTTGACTGTCCTATTAAAGTAAGTGCTTGTTTTAATCTTTAGTAATTGTGGTGGTGTTGTCTTTAATAACGGAAAGGTCACATTCAATCTAAATGAGAGAGAGGAATGCCACTTCCTTACAATGTTATTCAAGTCACTAGAAAACAGTTTTCTATCTCAATATAAAAGTTTTTAGTCTGGTTAGGCAGGAAGAAAGCCAATCTCGGTTTTGTAAGAAGTATTATTGAGTTTTTCAAATACAAAAGGGAAGGTGAAAAAGAAGTTGTCCTGTTTCAGGTGTTACCTGTCTCAACATATTTCTTTGTAGATTTGTGATGAAAATTTTAAGGGTTCTGCTAAATGTGAGGTCAATATTTTGCAACCAGTTCATAGCCATTAAACCTGCCTCAAAAAGAGGCAATGGACAATGATATTGATGTCCCCTGTCCGAAGGGAAAACTTGAGTTTTACTCTGCGTTAGAGAAGTATGTCTGCCTGGCTGTTGAAAAAAAGACCTCTGCTAGGCATATGGGAAAATCTATTGCTTTTTAGCAAGAAACATTTCTTGCAGGAGAAAAGGTGATGTGGGCAAATGTTTGCATTTTGCTGCTTGGGGTCTTCCATGTTGCAGCTGCTCTTTACTGTGTGGGGGAAAGGAATGAGATCGATACGTTTCCACAGGTGCCAGATGTGACTCACCTGCCTCCTAGGGTCTTTACTGCTCATACAGCTGGATCTCCGCACTTGACATGTAATACATAAGGCAAAGAGACAGTGTAAGATACTACACAATGTTGTCCTCTGATAGGACTGAGGTTTGTGTGCCCTTTAGGCAGGCCCCAGACCAGATTTAATTGGGGTAACTTGCTCACAGCAGTGCTGTTCTGTTTGGTCCTAATTCTGCAGCCTGCTATACAGAAAAGTAGCTATTCAGTGTAACATGGTCCTCTGTCACACTTGTCATGCAGCATATAATATGAAGAATTATATTCTCTTCTAGGAAAAACAAACAAATGTCAACAACTAGGCTTTATTTCAGAGAAAGAACTCAGCTGTAATGCTTGATAATTGATGAAAGGTTATTTAGTTTAAAAAGTAACGTGGTGCTTCATGTTTTTTAAGCCACAATCCTCTCTTTCTCCCTTTCCCCACCATCCCTAGATTGTTGCTGTTCATCCTCATTTTGTAAGATCCCACTTCAAGCAATTTGTAACAGGAGGAAAAAAGGTAAGCATTCATAATGAACTTTGGCTCCCTTTAAATAGCCCTTTGAAATAGCTCAGAAGGCCATGTATGTGACTTGTAACACCTAGAACAAAGACTTCTGCTTTTTCCTTCTCTTTATTCATTGTATTCTAAAGCATTATTGAATAAAAGTCATTTCAGGGGGAGAGAAAGTGCGCTTTCTCTGTTTAAAATGTTGTTGCAACAAGTTGAGATTCACCGTAGAAATACCGTTCTGTCTACATAGCCTGAAAAAAAAAGATTTGTTTCCTAGGCCAGGAAACAAATTCCTCCACTTTAATTTGTTGAAGTGGGAGCAGAGGTTAGACCTGAAAACTGATCTTTTAAAAAGCATGTTGATCTTGGGTTACCTGTGGGTGATTTTTTGGGGTGGAGTTTTGTTTGTTTGTTGGGGGTTTTATTTTAAGGAAGTAAACCCACGTATCTTCATCAGCTCTTGTCCATGGCAAGGGGTTTTGTCATTTTTTTTAAATTACCTAAGAGGAGTTCTTGGTACAGTGGAGCTCACCCCATTCTAAGCACCTGTATGTATCTCCACTTGGTCTTCTATTTGAATTCAGTTGGTGTTTTAAATGTGCATTAAGTGTATTACTATTGTAGGATACAATTCTGACTTCCAGACTGCAGCTGTTTCCAGGTCCTACAAGTATCTTATATCACATTGCATATTTTCAGTCAAAATATGAAGTTTTATTTGGAACAGTTTCTTGAATTCATGGAATTTTCTGTTGCCTTCTGTTATGAATTAAGGATGAACAATCCTCACAGATGCGTCAAACCAAATGCCATTGCTCTCTCTTACCCACATGTAAGAGCTGCAGGCATCTAGTGCTGAATACATCTTAATTTTCATTAACGGTTCAGTATGTTTCAAAGCATAGCTGTGCTTTATTTATTAAATTGGCGTGTGCGCTTGACAGCTTTTTCTGGCTGGTAGAAGTTGGTGTTGTCCTTAAAATAATGCACAGTCAGTGTGTGTCTCTGTCAGCCACCAGTTTCTGAAGCTTTTTAGTGCTGATAAAAGGGGCAAGGAAAGAGAGAAGCAAGGAATTAATAGAACAGGGCTCTGTCAGGTGGTAAAAGATCTTGCATTCACCTGATGCTGAACAGAAAAAAACATCAGGGAGTTAACACATTCTCTTTGGTTGTCTTTGATTACTTGACAGGTTGTTTTATATTCTGTCCTCTGGGGAACGGTATACTCATTCTTAAAACATTCATGCTTTGCTGAGGAACTTTCCTCCTCAGAAAAACTTTAATTAACATCTTAACATAAGGTATTTAGCATTGAAAGAAATGTCCCTTGACACCTGTAATTTGATTTTATTGGAACAGAAAACCAACAAATAAAACCTCTAGCCTTGTGGTAGAAACCTTTCCCCTTCTCTCCTTTCTTCCAAAAGGAGCATATGTACTTTTATAAAAGCAACAACAAAATGCTTTTTAAAAATGCAGAAAGCTAAATTTCACCTACTAATAATCTGCTGGGTTTTTTTCTTTTTTTGAACATTTACACCTCTCCTTAAGTTTAAAGCCAAAGTGTAGTATGAAGGCAGCAGGCATCAGGAAGCTGAACACAAGAGTGAGGAGAAGCAGGCTGAAGCATACAGCCTCAGGCTGTGGACCTCACTTCACTCTCCCTGTGTCTGGGGATGATGCCTGCTTAAGCAAAGTAAAGCAGCCAAGATGAGCTCCTTCAGGAAGGGGGACAGGTCCTCCTGTGCCTCCTGAGGTCTTCTTACTTTTAGCCTTTGCATGTATATAGTGATTTCATCCGTGATAGCTGGCAGTGGTGAGAGGCATGTTGCCTGTTGCCCTCATCCACACCAAGGTAAGGGTAACAGTAAGAGTATCTTCATTTTGGATCAAATTTAAAGGCTTGGCTTAAAGCTCTCATGCTCCTTGCCTGAGGTGCGTTAAAAAAACATATTATATATCATGTGAACTCTTAATCCAAAGGCTTGCTGGGTCTGTCTTTGTGTTTGTATTCTGAGAATGGTAACATAATGTATATAAGCGTTTTTGAAGGTGAGTGGGGTTGTTTGCGTCTCCTTTATTTTTTTAGAAAAATATTCTTCATAACAATACAAAATATGTAAAAAATACATTTTTCAGTTCAAAGATCCACTCAGGGCATCCTGGAAATATTCAAGAGACAGAAGGGGGAAAAATACCCTAGCGGCATGCTTCGGTGATGCACATTGCAGGTCCTCGGTCCCCTACACAGGTGGATGTCTGGAACTTGGGTGAATTGCCGTGTAATGCTGGAACATCTATGTCTTAGAAGCTCAGCCTGACCTAAAGCTGACTTAAGAGCAGTGCTCCCTGGGGTAACTGGGGTAATCATTGAATTGAATTGTTACAAACTTAACTCTACTGTGCATATGTTTATATGGTTGCTTAACTTTGCTTAAGGAGGCATGTAGAAAAGCTTTTCTCTAAAAGGTATTATGAACTAATTAAATTGTTTGCTTATTAAAGGACTAGTTTTTAAAAGAAAAGAACTTCTGTTAATCTTGAGATGATATTTGGGGTTGGTAAAGCTTGTTTCACCCCTTTTCCTAAGTGAATGAATATTATCTGTGCCTAGAAATAAGACAGGTACTGTGGAAATTGACACTATTGCAGTGAGAAGCAGTAAATACCGTACTAAAAGGAGGTGCTTCCCTATTCCCCTCCTCATCTCTGTAATTAACCACAGCACCATTGTGCTGATTTGGCAGATGATGGTAACCCTGAAATAATAATACTGTGTATTGTAAATAACAGGGCATTTCTGTCCAGAGCAGACAATAGAACTTCAAAGCAAGGGAAAAGACAAAATACTGTGCTATTGACAGCCATAACCTTCTGCCTTTTAAAAAAGGGTCTAATCTCAAAAAATAACAGGGTAAAAGCCAGCTAAATGAGGGTGGTAAAGCTGAAATCAAGATGTTTCTTGATTTAACTCTTAGAGTGCTGGTCTTCCCCAATACATCAACTAAATGAACATTATTGTGAAGTCCAAGTATCCATTATGTCATGAGGGTTAAACAGACAGAACTAACAAAGAAAGAAGACCGAGGATTATTTCAGTTCGAAAGCCAAGATATCAGCGACTGTGACTTATGTAAAGATAACTAAAGTAGAGCAGGACAAGTTGAGATTCCTCTCTTGGCAGAGACATCATTCATATTAACATCAATAACGAGACACAAAAGTTTTTGTAATGCAGCTCTTAGGAGAGTGAGTCCTCTGAAGTGGTTGAGTCACTCTGCTGAATGTGTGCTAAGGGGGTTTTTTGAGTCTTTGCTATCTAGCATGGTAGTGGGGACCCAGCACAAATTAAGCAAGTGTATTCTGAAGTATAGTAGTAGAATTTTCTGTATCATAAGGAATTGAGTCTCCTCATTTGCCTAGGACATACATTTTGTATAATAAGCATTGATTTGCTTATCCACTCTGAAACATTTTAAGGGCTAGAGAACCAAAGTAAAACTGGAGATTTACTCTGTGACTGTCAACAGTCTCATCTCTCTATATCTATCTGTGTCTATATCTACATAATATATTCATGGGCATATATATATATATATGTTGGAAATGTATATAAAAACATTTTTAATAGTGTCTGTGTTTCTTTTGCTGCAGAAGATACACTATAAGAACTGGTTTTCAAATCCAGATGTGCCTGATCATGTTTGTCCCATTTATCCTCCCAGAATTAACATTTAAACATATCAGTGCTTAAACATTAGACTGTTTTTTCTTTGTCTTTCATAAAAGCAGAGAGAACTCAGTGCTCTCAAATTTCTCATTAAAAGCCATCACCAACAACACCAAAAAACCCACCAATTTCAGTATGAGAATTCTGGACCCATGGTAACTCTTGCCTGAAATGCAAAGCAAGATAATCTAAATTCCTTTCCACTCCAGGTGGAATAACAACATACACAGAGAAAGGATGGTTGCAAACAGTGCACAGGTGGGAAGAGAAATAGCATTCTCGGGGATCTGTGACTGCTGCTAGGGGTAGTGGAATTTGTATGTTAAAGTCAAGTCTGCCAAGGAATGTCTCAAGTATTTTTTTCAATTGTTGCTTTTTAGTGTCAGCAGATGCACTTTGTGTGGTGAGTAAGTAGATGACCTTACCTCTGAACCCTATGATATGTACTTCATAATAACTGAACTACTTTGACAAATTATTAAATTGTCAGGATGCTGTTTGCAGCACAGTCCATTTTTAGAAAGCAGATAGTCAGCTGTTTGGCATTATGTTGGGTAGAAGAGTACCAGACAAGAAAGGCAAATTGCTTTGTAAGCTATAAAATGTCACTCAGTAAATACTCAAAGGTCTGATTTAAGTGAAGAATGAGTAAATACTGTGGCAATTTCTGTACAGGTATTTGATAATTTACCATAAGTAGGAAAAAAACTGTAGCAGCAAGCGAACCCCAATAATACTGGTCTGCGATTTCCTTACTGCGCTGTATAATGCCCAGATGTATCCCATGTTATTGAACAGATGAGACTTTGATATGTAGTATGTCGTGTTTGCTTAATAAGCATATTTTTTTGGCTTGCATTTCTTCTTTATGGGTATCTGGATATGCATTTCTTCTTTATTGCTAAAACAAAAATTCTCCTTGTGCTGTAATAAATTTGGTTTGTGTAAAGCAAATGGATCATAGTCCTGTGTGCATATAATCTATAGTTGTGTGTTTTACAAATGTATGGGTAGAACCCTTTTTTCACTGCCTGAGGTGGCAAGTGAAGAGGATCTAAGTATATGAAATGTGTCTCTCTGCCTGCGAAACTGCAGGATTTGCTTTTCAAGGTGTTAATTCTGTAGCTCTTTGTGAATAGGCAATAGCTGGAATGTGGCAGTTGAGTTATTAAAAGTGAAGCCTAATAAAAGTCCTGTGGCATTTGTTTGTATTAAACATCTCAAAATTTCTAGATTCTCTGTCCATGAACTACAGCAGTAGCTCTTGTTTCATCTCTCACTGTTGCCACTGCTTACTTCCTGATGCTGCTGTCTGCCTCTGCCTCCTTGCTTGATTTCCCTTGACTGCACTTGCTGCCCTCCTCTCTGTTCACACCCCAGCTCCTTATACAACATTTTGTGACGAAATCTTGAAAGCTCATCTTCAACTGGAAGCTTGAGGCTTACATTATTATTCTCTGCCTTGTTTGAACTCATCCAGTCCATCATCTGTTTCAAATACAAAGTATAATTTTTTATTGTTGCTGTATGTTTTCCTAGAAATGAACTATTAAACAGTAAGTCTTCACGCTGCATGCTGTTCTGTTTTACTCTCTTCTATCTGTTAATCATGGCTGTGGCTGTAAATACTGGTTTTATGCTGAAAACAATAAATAGCTGTAGTGATCACCTGTAACCATAGAAATAGCATTTTAGATTTTTGTGGTCTTGCCTAGCTGAGGTGAAAGTGTTAACAGAGGTGCCAAAACACAGGACAAATGCCACAGGTAGGCTCACTTTCACACTTAGACAAAGAACATGACAAGGAAATTACAGGGACTTTTTTCCTAATTTTTATTTTGTAAAATAAAAACTAATCCAACAGTTTTGCAGTAGGGAATGGAAAAGTGGCTCTTCAGTTACAAATTGAAATTTTAAGCCTTTTTTCCTTCACTTCGCTAGAACTTCTTCAAATCCTTACACAGAAGGCACTATGTTGAAACAAAGTCGTGATGCTGGGCGTCATTAAAAGTATGTTTCCTTGGAAATTTCTGTGAGAACACGCATCTCTTATTTCAGTATGCTGAAGCTAGAAATTGGTAGTGAGAATAAATTAGATTGAATTACTTCACCATGATGATACTACCAAAGTTGCAGTCATTCACCTCTTTGTTCAGAGGATTGGGAATTCCTGTACATAGTTTAAGACCGGGATTACATGTAATTAATTAGTGTTAATGCTAATTGCATGACAGGCTCCATTAAGTCCAAGCTCTCATCTATTCTCTTTAGTGAACGCACTCTAAAATAGAGTTTTGAACCCTTTTTTGCTGTAGGTTAACCTCTTGCTGGTGAAAGATATGAAGAGATGTATTCACTAATCCGAGAGAAATATATTCACTTACTTTTAAAACCAAAGAGTGTCCTGCTCCATCGCCTTGTCTCATACATTTCAGTGTGTCATTTTTCTTAATGATCTCGTGCAAATCATAAGCAGTTTAGAAGCCTCACAAAATAAATAGTGAGCTAACAGAAGATAACAGTGTACTATGAAGCAGTGCGCTTGAAGACCTTGAAGCTGAAGGTTGTTTTATTTTAGCTGTATTATCAAATTGTGGTGCATGCAAGATACCATGGAAGCGTGTTCTAAGCACAACTGTATTGCATGTAACAAAGGGCTAGAAGGTTTTATGAGAGCAAATGAAAAATGGGGAAAACAAACTCTGTTGTAGAGAAGCTAAGAAAGGGAGATTTTGGCTGCTGTTGAAATATAAGTACTGTGAATGCTGACTACCATAATATAGGATTTGTGGCAAATAAAGTTCTAAAATATTTTTCTCCACCCAAAAAGAGAGGGAGGTGGTAGCAAGAGCCCCTCCAGACACTGTAGATTTCTTCTTAAAAGACTTCTTTTGAAGTTTTAAATTACTTTCTGGTATGATCAACATTTCAATGTGGAGAGAGAAAGAAAGACTAAGAAATTGAGCTGCTTATTTTGAGAGAGACGCCTTCATAGACAACAGTTCCAAAACACATAGGAAATTTCTGGGTTCAAAAATTCAATTTCCAGGTGTCATTGCTCTAAGAAATAATAAACAAATCACAGTATGTATATCAATAGCACACAGGTAATTGCACTAAAGATAACTTAGTTAAGCATGTTTTGAGATTACACATTAGTTTTTTTGAAGTCACAGTGTGGAATGGTCTTTGGCCTCAGTGTTGGACCTGTTTCAGTTGCTGATCTGAAACGGGGAATGACGGGGTGTTTCAGTGATTCAGATTCACTTTCCGTCCTTATTATAGGTGATATCAGCCTGTTGACTTCTACTGCCTTGGTCTGAAAGTTTGTGTTCTTAGGGTTGAGCATAGACAGAAGCAGGATTTTTCAAATTGTCTTTTCTCTTAACCAGTTCTTTCTCAGATCACTTATTTTTCCTTGCAGTTTGTTACTCAGAGTCATGAAAAAGAATGATGTTCACAAACCATGAGTAACAAAAAAGATGCGAGGTGTCGTACCAATTTTGCTCTGGATCTTGAGTATAATAAATTAATTGAAAGTATTATTCAGTCACAAGCAGAAAAAATTCCAACTACAATTAATATAATTGAGATAAGCTAGGTTTGACCTTTCACATCTTCCACATCAGTTTTGAAGTTTTATCCAGTAAGTCTCAATGCAAATACCATGTATTTTGCTGTCTTTATTGGATGGTATTGAAAGAAGCATCTGAGCATCAGTTCTCTCCAGCTTCTCCTTAGGTGTTAGTAAATTAGGAAAAAAGTAATTTTCAAGTCTGGATCAGCACAGTACTTAGTTTTTAATGACATCTTTAACATCTGAGTGGAGATCATTCGTCTGGGCTGAGGGCTTCTCCTGTGCTTAACATCTACCTACCAGTCTTCTAATGGAAATCCCTCCATATAGCACTAGTTTATGGGCATAGATGTTACACAGCTTTCAGTGGCTTGCCGTAGTAGCTGTAAAATAAAATGTTCTGTAAGAGTCATTCAGTAGCCTTTTCATGTGTGGGAAAAAATATCTATACCGTCTAAAAGTTGAGCCTTCATATGACCTGTGTAAAGGACACAAAATTACTTTGCTGGAATTAAAAGTTTGATGTCTGCAGTGTAATTCACACAAAAGTTTCTCGGTAGACTACCCTACCTAGTGCTTGCTTTATATTCTTGGAAAAAATACTTGTCTTCTGGTGCCATCTGGTGGCTTTAGGTGAGAGAGAGACAGTGTGGTAATAGCCATTAAAATCTCATATTTTGCTAAAAGTTCTTATTTAAAACAACTAGAGTCCTAACATTTGATGTATTTATCCAAATACAAGCAGCGGGAAATCGTATATAAAAAATTGCATACAGCTGGATCTTAGGAAATATTAGCAAGAAGAGTACTCCATTTGGGTTTCAGCATGGCAGGAATCCTTGCAGGCAGCTCTTTCACACCTTCTGATGTGAGGTGTGAGCTCGGTTTCAGGTTGTGCATATGTTTGTATGTTTGTACTCATGCAAAAATTGGTAGGAATGGTACCTTAGAGTATGATCTCTGTAGATGCTTCTGGTACTTACTTAGGTATCCCTCCAAGTGCTGCGCTTTGCACCTCTCAGAGTGATTCCCTGTAATCCTATTGAATAACTTAAGGAGGCATACAGAATCCGAATATTGTGATTTGGAAGTGACACATAAAGATCATCAAGTCCAGCTCTTGAATGAGTGATCCATAAATGGATTGAACCTGCAACACTGGCGTTATTGGCACCATGCTCTAACCAACCAATATGGACTGTCATTCTGTGCAGACTTTCTGCATGTAGTTGGGTTTTTCTTTGCTGCTGAAAAGCATCTCATAATATCTGTCATGCATTTAGATATGCTAAAGTACCTAACTTAGTTGCAGAACCTGAGATTACCAATCGCACAAGTTTTCAAGTCAGCAGCACTTGTGGTATAGTGCAGTTTGCATATGTGGGACCAAAACACAGCATCTCTAGACCCCTGTGGAAGGCTGTGTAGTTCCACATGGAGCCAAGCAACAGATCACAAGCTTGCACATCTTTGATAATTTTCTTTGACTACCTGGTTTTTTTTGGAGGGAAGGAGCCTATGATTAGATTGGTGGATCTTGAGATCAGTGAGGTGACCTGGTTTCTTTACCAATTTTCTGAAGTGTTGTCACTAGTGCTGTAGACTTAGGTTCTGAAATATCTTTGTTTCTTTATCTTTCAAAGATAAATAATTATACTTACTGCTCTTTGGAGAAACTTGATGAAAAGCCTTCTTAACAATATTATTGTACTTTAACAGGAATTCTGTAATATACGAGATACTCAATGTGTATATGCTATATCAAAATGTTTGATTGTGTTGGCTTTTGTTTTATGATAGGTGTGTATTTTTCATTGCCCTTAAATCCAAACAGAGTAAGGGATAATGAAGAGAAAATATCTTCCATGTCTGCGTACAGCACTTTGTCACAGAAATATTTATTGTTTCACTTCTTCATAGTTGCTGTTATATGAAAGAGGCTGGATGAATAGATGGAAGCCTTCGGTTTTACATGAAGGGGAAGGAAATATAAGAAATGTAAAATGGAGAGGGCACTTAATTGCTTGGGCTAATAATATGGTAAGTATTTTTCTCCTTCATTACATGAACAAAAATATCTCTGTGTTACACTGATAATGGAAAATTTTCAATGCTAATTGCCAGAATATTCAGTTGAAAAATGGCGCATTTGTAGAATTGGATATAAAAGGCATTGAAGGATAGTGGTTTATATGTAATTTCTTTGTAGAAATTTCTTGTTTTCTGCTGCTTAGTCAGGATTCTCCAATACGATTGCTGCTTCTAAAGAAATTGGGAAAGTAGCTCTGCATATCACTGTGGTGGTCGCTGATGTGCACTGTTATTAATTAGAATTTTGATTAGTGCACTTTATTGAAGCAAACTGAGGAAGGAATGCCAATGTAATTCTTCACTATATAAATAATAGAACATCTTCACTCCCTTCTACCCACTGAAAAAAAAAACCTATCTGAATTTTGTAATTTATACTGAAATGGTATAAGCACTTTTAGAATTGCAGATTATAAAAAAATACAGTAATAATTTTGTTAGGCCACTAGAAAAAATTACACTTAGGAAAAAATAGGCCTCCTTTGTTCTACCTGTAATTTTAAAGGAAAGCATTGCATTCATTCTGAGTGTTACATTTCACCTATTACTGTATATCTACTTGATGGGTCAAACTCTATGTTTTGAAGCTCAGCGGTGAAGGACATGTTTTTAAGTGTATATCATGTCTAAATTCCAAACTATTTTTTTAAATGGGGTGAAAGTACTTCTGAAACACTAGCTTTTGTGTCTTCTATTGTTTACCCATCCTAAAGGGAGGCACATATTAAAATATTTTAAAGCCGTTGTTCTTTTTTATCTTTCAAAACCAGTTAGATATGAAATTGTTAGAGATGGACCTTTGTTTATTTGCTTCCCTTTAATAACTCTATTAGAATGGAATTTTCATAGAGGGCTTGATTGACATAACATTAGGTTTTTTGAAGGTTTTGTTCTTTTCAGATGCACACAATTAAAGTACATATTCTAGGTGTCTGCTGGGATGGATAGTAGGAGAGCTATCCCTCGAGATGATATGCCACATCAGAACACAAAATACTAATAAAACATTGAGAGCCATCTGTCAGAGACAAAAAGCCATGGTCAGGGCCTATCTTTCAAAGAAAAATGAAATTACACTTGCCCTCCAAAAGATTAATATATTTGGTTATTGCCCTTTCCCTTCCCCTTTAACTTTTTAAACTCCATTCTTTAGCAAGGTTTCGTGTTACAGATTTTTTTTTCAAATCAGAGAAAATGTTTATAGCCTTGCTTCTTTCTGTGTGTGCATGGCTACCTAGTTTTTGTATTTAGGCAAGGTCTAATTCTGCTTTTCAGAGGCATAGGTAACCCATGTTCACTGCTATTCTCTTCTCTTCCCCTTCCTCCATGGCTAATAGCGCGAGTTTTACAAACTGAGACATCTGAGTGACAAAACCTTAGAGGCGTTTGGCTGCTGGACTCCCATTTGGACAGGTTTTAGCTCATTCATGATAGGAAGTTGCCTGTGGAAGTCCTTTCAGTTCATGATGCAAATGACATACCTGTTAGAGGAGAAGCCACTGCTCAAGCATTCTCACACCATTCAGGGAGTCACAAACACACGACCCCAGACTTCAACTTCAAGGACTGGAGTCCTTTTACAGTGGGCAGCTCCAAAGAGCCAACAGGGGCCCCTTTTGACTCCTTGCCTAATTCTTGTGCACCTGCTCATGGGCAGAGCATGGGAAATTACATAGCAACAACTAAAACATCAGTGAGTTATGAACATTATTCTTACAGTAAATCCATAACTCAGCACTGTACGAGGTACTAAGAAGAAAATTAATTAATTACCAGCCAGAAGCATATCTAGGTGTAAGTTCACTGCTTACAGCCTAAGACTTCAAAAAATCCAGCTACTCAAAAAAAAATCCAGCAAGTAAACCTAAGCAAAGAGCATACTATATCACACGATATTATAACTCTGAATAACTTACTCTTATGTAAAACTTACTATATTAAACAACTGTCTCTCAACACTTACAATCAAAGACGATCCTACACTGTTAGTTTGAAAGCCACTTTAAAAAGGAGCTGATCTATCCCATATAACATTTGCTGCCATGTAGAAAAACAAAAGGTGTGATAACAGGTCACTGAAAATCATCCTTGTGTACAAAGTAGTAACATTTATAAAAAACAACTTTATTAAAATGCAATTCAAGGAAGATTAAAAATTTTATCAGATGAGCTTAGAAAACACAAAGGACAAGATCCTTGTTTTTGTTACCTAGAGATCTGAGCTCTGTACATTGCAGATGTTATGTGTAAGTGGTTGGTTGGTTGGTTGGTTGGTTGGTTTTGAAACCTTGATGTTTGCAAGCTGAGGAAATGCCAGTAGAAGTCTGTTCCATGCTCACAGTTCTTCTGTGAAAAAGATCACTGAAAAAAAACTCCCTTCACTCATCCTCATACCACTTAACTGTTCCTCGTGATTTAAAAAAAAAAAAAAAAAGCAACGCAAAACCATGACCCCCTATGACTTTTAAACAGTTACATCTGTGTATTTGTGCAGCTGGGGACATAGAAACTCACAGTGTGGTGAACAGAAATAGTCAGGGGAATCTTTCAAATGAGTTTTGCCACTAAGAAAATCCTGACATGGCATGGCATCATGGATGGTGACCTTTCAAGGTCTATTTCATCCCCTTTTCTATGATTTGAGGACCCACTCTCTAATATTTGTGAGCAGAAAAAAAGTCTCTACTAAAATATTTTATTTTAGAGACTTTTGTTTTAAATTACCAAGAACAAGTCATTACTTAACATGAAATTAATCTCCATTTTGCTATTGGAAAGGTATAGCTTACCTTGTGTAAATGACATGGGAAAATCTAATTATTGGTTCTTTTTTCCTTTATCTCTCGAATGACTTTATTCTTCCTGGTTTTTAACTTCTTGTTCTATTAGTTTAGGAGATTTCCTGAGGAGGTAGTAAAAAAATCAGAGCATACAAAACCCAGGATTATTTAAATATGCTTGCTTTTCTGTTTTAATGTAAGAGTAGAAATGCATATTTTGAGATTGAATTCATTTATCTTAATGAGCTGTTTCTTTTCCTTTTCAAAAGTGGAAATTTCTGTGTCTCTACAGGGGCTGTTGTGAAAAAGCTGGGATTCTTTTAATTTCTCCAGGAGTAGCACCAGCCCAATAAGCCAAACGGGTTCATGACTGGAATTGCTAGTCTGTCACTCATTTACTTATTTTGTCTTTTCATTTGGCATGTGGATTTAAAACATCTGGAATAATTTGGTCCCTTTACTCCTTTTATCACCTCCTGGTTTAGATGGGGTTTTGTATCAACAGTTTTTTCTGGTGGCACACTTAGCTCTGCTCTGAAATTTTTGTGCCGTAAACTGCTCTGACTGCCTTAGCGTACAAAATGGTGAGTAGGAGTTTGTCATACTGAATAAAGTTCTCTTGTTTTTGAACTTTCAGGGCGTGAAGATACTTGACATGATCTCCAAGCAAAGAATTACCAATGTGCCTCGAGATGACATAAGCCTTCGCCCAGATATGTATCCCTGCAGCCTTTGCTGGAAGGATAACTTAACTCTGATTATTGGCTGGGGAAATTCAGTAAAGGTGCAATTACCTGTCTTTATAATAAATACTTGCTGTTATCACAGACAAACAGAGGATTGTTTCTGAAAAGTAAAGACAATCGAAAAAAATAGAATTTGGTTTGACCAGTGTTCAGAACTCTTGCTGCCTTAGAAGTGTCATTGGACTGACCCTCATGAGGAGGAGGAGTGATAGGCACCCAGCAGCCACACAGGTCTCTGTGTGAGGGCGTGCAGTGAATGTAATCCTCAGGGACATTTCACTCCTCTGTTCCTTGGAGAGATTTTGTCTTTTGAAAGCTTTTAGTGTGCTGTTGAATTCACTTATTTTGATTAGCATTAAGGAAGAACAGCTTACTATGAAATATTTTTGGAGGGGTTTGCTTTGGAGGCTGAGAAGGTTGCAGCTGCTAAAACAGCCACATACTTTTGGTCAACCATGGCGGAAAAGAAATGGGTGGGTGGAAGGACAGACTGCTTAGGGTTTTGTTACCTTTTAACAGGAAACTAGCATTTGAAATTTATGTGGTGTAGACTGATTATAATTTGCTCAGACCAGTAGCTGACATGAGTTTATTACAAGCCTGTTAGCTGTTTTCTAATAACAGACTGCTGCATCACTGCACAGTGAGAAATTAAAAGTGCCTGATAGGAATAGATGGAAAAGGAGGGTAAAATGAGGTAGGTGACATGTAAAAAGCTTTCAGAGCATTAAGCTTAGAGTTTTATGGATGAGGTTTATCCTAAGTTTGGCATGTGTCTTCCCCTTCTATTTGTGTGTGCTTCACATAACGTTTGGTTATTTGCATTTCTTTGTGTGTGCATATTCACCTCCTGTAACTGGGAGGAGCAATAGCAAACTGACTGAATAAGAATCAGGTACCTTGAAAGGTAATGAGACGCAAAGTGTGAGAAGACACCAAAACTAAACTTAAATATAAATGCTTCTATGAAGAAATCATAGTAGACACGCATTTTCACATTTCTCTTATGTGGTCTTCTTCTCTCCCAGCACATTTATAAAACTGTGAATTACAGACACAACTTTTCTCTGTGGTTTTCTTTACTGATGCATCATTACTGTTTCACAACTTGTGTTTTTCAAAATAAAGAAATCCATGTCCAAGATTCCCCAGAAATTCTCTTCCTTATTGGGGTAAAGTTATTATTGTTTTAGGAATTACAATTTCCTTATTGTAACAATTCAAATTTCTGTGTCCTAGATTTGCTCAGTAAAAGAACGGCATGCCAGTGAAATGCGTGACCTACCAAACCGCTATGTGGAAATAGGTATGGTTGTATAAATGCACTCCTTTTCAAAAAGCTTTAAAGGTCTTTTACATTCTAGCCAGAATGAAACTGTTACACTTTGAAGGCAACATGTAGTTGTAACATAAATGTTTCCTAATTTTTAGTTGATGAGGTTGTCATAATGCCCTCTTGCGTAGATGGGAGGGTTTTTTAATAGAGAGCCTTAAGTTCTGAGATCATCTAAAATCAGAGATACTTGTGTGAACAGTTGGATGCCTTAACTTTTCCTTTATACAGATTCCTTTGAAAACTGGAGTTTTCTCTTGGAGAAAAAAATGGAGTTTTCATCTTGGTTAAATGATTGATGGTCAGTGTAGTAGTAAAGAGAAAACAGATACTACTTTATTTGATTATATGTTGTTTGACTACACTACTCATGACATTTTTCTCTCTTCTTTTGCCCCCCTAAAATCTCTGGTGTAGTGCTAGGAAATTGATTTTAATTTCTTTTTGTTTCCTTCCTTGGCTTCTGAATTTTATATTTTCATTTGCTTTCTTATTTTTCTAGTTAATCTGATGTGAATAAATTTTTATTATTAATGATTATTGGAAAAGTTCTTGACAAAATGTGTATATTAAGTAAAGTGGAATTCAAAGAAAATATGGAAGGGAAATGGGGATGTAAACAAGAAGTCACAACTGTCCCTAGAAGTATCTGCTGGGGAGAGGAAGTATCTAGGAACAGATAGTGCTGATAAACAGGCCCTCTGACTCTGCAGACCAGAGTGGGCAACAGTTTGTAAGCTTTAGTGCTCCCTTGACTGTAGTAACCTGAGATTGTAGATAGAGAATTCAAGTAATATCCTGAATCATGTCAGTTTGGAATGGTGCATGGCATAGGTGTATGTATGCTCCGTTTTCTGATTTCAGGAGAGGACTGTTCAAAAAATAGCTTCTGAAAATCAACTAGGAGACTTGTTAAGCTCTTCAGGGAATCTGGATACTGAGAGATTAATGGTGTACCTTAGAATTTACTGAGATCTGAAAGCTATTTGTTGTTTAGGATTGCATAGTCCAAACAGACTACTTAACTACAGACTTCTAGGATATTTGCAATAATTTTATCAAGGAAAAGTTTGGTCTTGTATATAATATTTTCTTTACCTGTAAGTAGCTTTTAGAAAATAACTAAATGGGTTTGATCATATACTGACTAGTGAAAAGAGGTATTTCAGCTGTAATGTGTTTATATAAATGGTGCTACTCTTAGGTGATTGTCTACCGGAATTTGATTAAAAAAACATTAAAAGCTGTCATTGGGCTATTTAGGTGCAGACTTGAAGGATAAAGATTTTTGTGGAGGTAACTTACTCATTTTCAAATTTCTGGCCTGGTATTTTATCTCACTCAACCTGTTAATGATGTGCTTGAGATTTTATTTTCCAGTTTCAGGTCAAAGCCTTGAAATTGCTCTGCCAAATGCTGCCCACAGCACTCCAGAACTTGGGAGGATTGGGAGGGAAAAGAGACAGGCATTGTTCGTTCAAGTCTCACTATAAGTTAATAGTCTTTCATATAGTCACATAGAAGGTCTTCTTGACTGCAGTATGTCATGCCATAACATGTATTTCAATTTTATTTCAACATTACTTTTCAAAAGCACAGCTGGGAAGTCTAATTTTATATCACAACTGCAATCAGGATAGTTTTTTTGCAAGACCACTAATATTCAAAGTGGATGCATAAATTGATATACTTGTATAAAGTAAAGAAATTATACAAGGCAAGAACATCATTCTTCAATGCACAGACAACTGAGTATCCTTCAGATATTTTGACTCATAAGATTTTGTCAACAGACTTACAAGAAATGAAACCCTTAACACAGTATTACTTTCGTCATATTTAGTGGTGTGGTGTTTCTTAATTTTTTTCTTCCTGCTTTTACAATTTTTCACCTGGAAAGAAAACCAGAAGTGGAGCAGGAAACTTGATAGTTGCTTCTTTGGTCGTCAGGGTAATTAATACATATGGAGTCTAAGACAGAACAGTGTTTTGTCGTGTGTCAGCAGTTTCAGGTTTATGCTGTTTCAGAGCCATTCTGAGGGCCCCTAAGTTCCATGGTGGTATCATAGATGTGATGGCATTAGTAGGTAATGTTCCCTGAGTACTTGACAGCACTGTGAGCAAGGAAACAGTATTTCCTGCACTGCAAGTTGGGTGCGTAGTACTGTTTAACAAAGTATCTCATCTTCTGTTTCTATCCCAAGATTTATCTATACTTATTCTAAGATGAGAAATAATTACAGTATATACTGTGATGCTAAATCCCTTAATATGCAAAAGTTACACCATTGAACTGTTCTAGCTGTTCTGTCTTAAACAAGATAATGCTGTGCTTACCTGTAAGAGAAAACAGATGAATTATACAGGCCTCATGTACTGAGATCCATGTGGCATTGCTAATTTTATTTATACCTTGCTGTATATTTGTGGTGCTTTTCTTCAGTAATCTTGCTATTGTTTTTGCTACAGTTCATTACCTCTGTGAGTTTTCATTCAGTGTCAAAGATAAACTCCAAGTAAGTGTTTCTATTTAGGTTTAAACATATGTTAGCTGAGCAGATCCTATCAGTTTAGCTCTTGTCAGCTACTGCTGTGAAGTAGTGTATTGATTAGAAAGTATTGGTATTGAATTACAGGCTTAATGTGGACTAAATGCTATTGTGATCCTTCTTAAAGAGTGCTTGACCTCTGTGCTCACTCCTGAAGCATGTACAAGAGCTGTAATGCTGCACAGCTTCTGGTCTGAAAAGGGAATCCTTCCTCAACTGGAACCCATGAGAAAGCTGGTTGCTAAATAACTAATTAGACTTTGCAGTTAATATAATGCCTTTTCAAAGGAAATTAGGTAATCTAGTCTTCCTTGGCCTTGTCAGAATTTTATATACTTTTATGGAGAAGTGCTCTATCTCTTCCTCGGTTACTCTGGTTGTTAATGATAGCAGAAAATAGAGATTAACACTGGAAGTATGTAAAAGACTTCAAGTTGATTACAGAATTTCTATTAAATTTATTTTTGTCCAGACTTTATCTGAGGAATCTCAGCTTAATTCCTGGTACCAGCCAGGCAACAATGTCTCTTGAGTACTTGTCTTCTTTTGCATTCTACCAAATTTCCCACAAAGCAGATTTCTGGTTTAAAAATTACATGTTTCAAGGCCATGCTTGTAACAACACATCTGTATGTTTTACAAGGGAGTAGCTTCACACCTGCATGGCAAGTTAGCATCATGCATTGAGATTTCAATCTGCATACATGGGCACATTACAATCTGAATACATGGGAATATTTATTTTCTTGTTTGTAAAGTGAGATTAATAGGATCTAATGTGGTGACATATTTTTCATTATACAGACAGAATGTAAGGCTTGATTAATGTGATGATCAGGAAATTTACTTCATAAGATTATTTATTCAAATATTTCATTGAAGCAAGTCTGCTACACTCTGAGAGCCAAAAACAAGTTAATTATGTAGTTGATTCTACTTAGACTTCTGTTCATCTGTTTTGCCACAAGCCAAACCTATTGTTTATAAATTTCTTCATAAAATGAGTCAAAATTCTTCAAGATTTTGACTTCTTTGTCATCAAAGCTCAGAGTTTCTAAGCCCCAGAGTTCTTCAAGACTGAATATTTTTCCTGTTGGTTAACAAAGTTTTCTCAGTTCAACAGACATAAAGAGTTTTTCAGAAAATCACCTTTGAACCTTAAGTGATACTTATGTGGGGCCTTTTCTTGTCCTCTAGCTGGAACTGAATTCACCTACATATTGGGGGAAAAAAAAAGTTATATTTTATGTCAAGTGCAACTCCATGCACAAGATCTTAGCTAATCAAAGCACGCTATTTTTTATTCTGTTTTGGTTTGCATAATTTACCTAGCACACTAAAAACATCTGCATAATTTGTATTCATTGTTATAGGTCACAGTGCAGCATAACCTTAAGTGTTCTCAAGATGGTATCTCCACCACCAGTGTTTTTAGTTGAAATCAGAGGTAAAACCCTCTGACTGTAACCAAAGTTTTACACTTTAAAATTTGCTGTGGTAAAGCACGGGCTGCTTTTAGGGGTTTGACTAAACAAAATATACTCCTTTTAGTTGTAGTGCTTCTCATATGTGTGGATCTTTAAATCCCAGAGAAAGTGGCTTTATACAAAGTAGCTTTAGTTTAGGTAAATAATGTAACATATATTGTTTCATCTCTCTAGTTTGGTGTATTTCATACATTTCATTTAATGAGCAGCAAAAAAGATGTACAGGTTTCTTCATTTTGCTTGCTGGTAATTTGTTTGACATCTGTACATAGATGCTGAGCATGGAGTAGATCCACTGTCAGCCTATCTTCTGTCTTCTCTTATGACAGGCATAAACATGTATGACACATGGCCATACCTCAGTCATTTCCATTTACTTCAATACTACATTTGTTTTCATTATTTTGGATCCTTTTCAAATTAACAGCATTTCTGCATTGTCTTTATGTTGGATTTCTTTTCCTCCTTGATCGCAACACAGTGTCCAGAGAATAAGTCAAATTAACCTGTTACTGTTCTGTGCAGTGATAACTTCCATAGTCTTTTTTCAGTAAGACTTTTTTGATTAGCAGCATCAAAGTTTTTTATCAGGTCAAGAAGCACTGTCTATGCCAGTTATTCTTTGTTCAAGGCTGTATAGCAGAGCTAGAGCATTGTGTTTCAACAATGCCTCTTGAGAAAGATGAACTGAGAGAAAGCTGATAGTGAAACCAAGGAAACTAAACTATTCAAAAAGAAAACTTGAAGTGGTGATTTTTATTTTTTTGTTTATTTTTGTTTCACAGATAAATACTTCTGTTTGATTTTAAATACACCATTACATTGCACATTTACAAGCATTTTCAAACACACATGGATTTTAAAGCCATCTCTATAATCATTATAAATGATAATTCACAATGCCGTTTTCCTCTTCAAATACAAACCATAGTATTTTACATGCCTTTGAGAGCCTTCTCTTGGCCCTTCTATAAAGTTCTATGAATTCTATAGAAGTTCTATAAATTCTATGAATTTAAAGTTTCTTTGATAGTATTATGGATTTTGCTTTGGTTTTTCTTTTCGATCTTTTTCTTCCTGCCTTACATATTGTTTTAAAATGCTAAATACTAAATTGTAACTGGGACTAAGATATGTGGTTGGTTTTGAACTGATTTGTTTAAAATCATCACTGAGAGCAACATGTGGTACAGTCAAAATAATCCTATCAGTTTTGTAGGCTAGAACAAGATAATTATGTACATGATTACAAATGTAAACCTCTTCTCTGTGAATGGATTGAGTGCTCTACCCTTGTGTTATAGTGTAGAGCTTCAGTGATACCAGTGTCAGCAGTCATTAAAAGAAAAACAGTGCTTGCTTTTTTCCTTGACAGGTGTCAAATATATACTTTATTTCATTGTATTTTTTCTCCCTTTGTGAAAGGACAATTATTTCTCTTGTTCCTTCTTCTTATCTTAGCTAAAAAATTTAGCTTTATTTTTAATGTCATTATGCTGTATTTTCTGTTTGCCTTGCTAAAATAATGAGTAAATATTAGTAAATATATATGTATTAGTTGTATAATATGCTAAACAGTAAGGAAGGAAACTTTTTATTTCCTACTTATGCTTAGATTCTCCTAAAACCATGTTTTGGGAGAAAATAATGAAGTATCTAATGCGTTTTTAAAAGATTGTAGTTACAAGGCTTGCTAATGTAAACACTTGGATGATTCTTGTTTTGGTCCCCATGAGAGAGGAGCTTGCAAAAAAGGGGTTCATTGTAAATCCTGCAGAATAAAAATAAATAGATTTTTCTGTGGCAGAGGTCTCATTTATTAGGTCTTTTTGTAAATACATTTCAGCACTCTTTCTCTTTCTTGAAATGGTCGCCTGTAACTATCTCGATTTCAAGACCAGTTTTAGAAAATTATGTTTTCAGTTTTATGAACAAGAAAAGATACTATGAACTGTGTTTTCTTTGTAGTGAGTGTATCTGTAAATTATTCTGTGGTATTTAAAGTGATGATACATAAATAATGATCTTTGTGTTTTCCTATATACCAATAGATGTAGCAAGTGCACTTCTCTCGTGGCCACATGAACTTGCTGTGAATATGCAGACAAATGAAGTTGAACTACTTATTGCATGTTTTATGGAGTTTGATTTTTGTTTCACTTCCTTTTTCAATGTGATTATTGAAAATCAGACTGCACCTTAATTTTCAAATATTTCATCTCTAGCATATCCTGGAGCACAAACATTTCTTTTTGTAAGCTTTAGCATAATTTAATCTATTAAATGTAGGTTTTCATCTGATCCAACTGGGTAATCTCTGGGTTTATTATATGTGTTGAGTCTTCAGTTCTCTGAAGTAGTGCTGTGTGGTGTTGATTGTCTCTGTGAACCAGTGAGTTTTTCTTACGTAGTAGTTCATACACATTTATGTTTTTTAATCTGTTTTTCTTTCCTGTATTTCAGTTTTCCAATTTGACACCGAATTCTACATCAGTGGACTTGCACCTATCTGTGACCAGCTTGTTATTCTATCATATGTAAAGGAGATCTCAGAAAAAACGGTAGGATTTTTTAATCTCTCCGTTTCTTCACATTAATTTGGCCTGTGAATGTGGCCTTAAACTAGTCATACAAATATGATTATCTGAGAAAAAATTTGTAGTCTGCTGGTAGTGAACAGTGCTTGAAACGTCTGTGATCCATAAAACAAGGTCAGTGGAGGTGATGTTGAAGACTAATGTGCTTACCTTTCAGAAATCATGTTTGAATTCCTTTTTTTCTTACAGAATGCACAGAAGGTCTCTAGCTAGCCCTTCTTTCTCCTTTTTCCTTCCTTTCTTCCCCCCCACCAGCCTTTTTCTTGCCTTTTTTCTCTTTCTTCCTGATGTTTCCACACCAGAAGAAATAAAGAATCTTGTTTAGCCATAAGAGGAGCTTGCTGACACTGCATCTCCAAAGAAATGAGAATAGTGAAGTTGATCAACTCAAGCAATAAGGATCACTGTGGTGTAGAATGAATGATTGTGAGCGAGTGGTGTCATTGTATCCCTTTTAAGATCTGTGGTTGTGTACACCCAGATCCAGTTGTGGATAGGTAGAAATTAGAATTCATGTCAGCTGTTTTTACTGTGCATGGAGAAGTGCCGTGTCTGTCTCTGACACTGATTTCATATTGCCAAATAAAAGGCAAGGCAGTGGGGGAAATCCTTGAAGCTGCGGTGTGAGAATGGCAGATGCTCTTGATCATCTCTTTGATAAGCATGTCTGCGTTAGACAACCATCACCATAGTAACCTTAAGAAACTTGGGTGCACAAGTTGCTAGGCAATGAAGTGCTGTAGGTTCAAACAAATGCAAACAGAGCCTTCTGAAATCAGTGTGGTTAGCTTCTAGTTCTACATCAGGATGTCAGATTATTTTTTCTTTATTTATATTAAGAGGAAAATAATGTTACAGCAATGTTTCCCGAAAGAGTCAGCACAATAGTTCTCCATTGTGGGAGAGTCAGTGAAAGACAAGAAAGGAGACAAATGTGATAAGGAAGGGATAGGAAAAAGTGGGTTGAAATGCTAGGGAGCAAAGAAATTGGGAAGCCACTGTTAATGAAAAACTAGTACAGCAAAGGAGATAGTGTGAACAAGGTAGTGACTGCTAAAGGTTAAAGTCATTTTAATTTCTTTAGGAAAGAAAGATGAAAAGGGAATTTCAGGTGATATAAGGGTAACTGAACGTAGTAAAAATTTTTTCTCATGTATTTGCTTTTAATTAGCCTTTTAAACTTCAAATGCTTGACTTCACTAACTTCTCAGTTCACTGGGCAGCTGTAGAAGGAACAGAAGTACAATTGTCTCTGATGGTGTATCTGTGTCCTGTTGTGATAGAAACTCTTTTGTTAGTGTTTTGGCTCAGTTGTCTTGTTAGTGTGGAGCCCAAACTTCCTGAGCTTGCAGCAGAATTGCTGATCACCACAAGTGTCCTTTAGTTGTAATGAAAACACTGGTCTTCCTACACTTGATTTCACAGCTTGCAAATGACAGCTTCTTACTTACTACAAATTACATCACAATTGAACTTGCTTTGGAAGGGTTTTTTTGTTTGGGTTTTTTTTCATGGAGCAGTTAAATTGAGAAAAGATCCAAGTGGTGCTGCTTCCAAATGGCTAGGTTAGAGCTGTTTAAATCCACTTTCTATATGTCCTTGCTCTTTTATTATGTATTTTGCTATAATTCACAACCTGAAGTAGAAAATACAGGATTGTCTTGGACCTTGACTTTAATTAAAAATGCAGCTAGTTGAAGACAGCAGTTTCACTTGGACAGAAGGTGAAAATCCATGATGTCATCTTACCATAACTACCTGCGTTGCGTTTGAAAGTTCATTTTGCTCTAAGTTCATCAGAACAACAAAGGGTTTGTATTAGTCTCATTAATTTTTCCCCACTGCTCTTGGCTTCTTAAAATCAAACACCAGCCTAAAAAAAAAAAAAACAAATTCATTTTAATACCAGAATATCATTGGTTCATAGAGCGCAGTCCTTCAGGGCATGAGCCCAGCTGGGTGTGGGTTCTAAATTGTTCTGTTGCTTGTTGAATTAAGCACTTGATAGTCATTTGTGATAGCCCTGAAAACTTGTGTGACCAAGAGCAAAAAAGTAGCGAGCAAACTCAGGGCTGGACCTATGTCTTGTCTATACCTCCTCCTCCAGACTGATCTCTTCGAGGGAAGCAAGCCAAGAGTAACTTGGATTACTTGGAGTAACTTTCCTTTGAGTTCCAGGTGCAATTTTCTCTGAAACACAGCTTTGCAACTTGTATGATTTGCAGCTGAGTACCCAGTGCAAAGTACTGGATCTTAGGGAATGTTTGCAGCTGTTGAATTCCACCCTTGTTTGTAGGTGACCACCAGTTGGTATTGCTAAGATAAGTCATGTAGGAAGCAACTAAGATGTCATTTTTCTAGGAAGTGGAGTGTTGTGCAAGGCCTAGACTCGATATTGTACAACCCCTACCTGAGTCTTGTGAAGAGATCTCTTCTGATGCACTAACAGTACGAGGATTTCAGGAAAATGAATGTCGTGATTATCATTTAGGTAGGTGTTCTCATATTGTTTTGTTTTCATACCATGCTTT
The DNA here is from genome assembly GCA_013400215.1 of Cisticola juncidis. Lineage (NCBI taxonomy): Eukaryota > Metazoa > Chordata > Aves > Passeriformes > Cisticolidae > Cisticola > Cisticola juncidis. Next base: position 8,811 of record VXBR01004083.1, on the reverse strand, counting down.
AAAAACATTTGGGTGTACTTAGCCTCCTTTTTCATTTTTATGTCATTTTGTTGTCATGTCCTTGAATAGCTGTAACTGGTTATGACACTGAAGTGTAGAGTGGAAATCCACAAGAACCAGTCACATGAAAGAAAACAAATATGTATATTTAAACATCATGATTTTTAATGTCATCTATTAGGTCAGACATATTGGAGAAGGCAGAAGTATATATCTCATGTAATGTCCAGTATTGTGGAAGGCAATGTCTTTGATGGCGATTTATACAACATGTGATCCATAGGAGTTCTTTTTACACAAAACTCTTCAGGAATAATGAAATGAGTGGTACAATGTCTGGAACAGCTGCTTTAGAGGGAAAGATTGAATAAGTATTATTTAAATAGTAAGAGGTACATGGGTCAACTTAAAAGGGGCACACAGATATTTAGCTTCCCTGTACTGACAAAGCTGCCAGTTATATTACAGATCTGAGATGGTAAAATAGAATGAATAGGAACTGGATTTAGTCAAGCTCCACCTAGAAGATAGGTTTAATTATGTAACAGGAAGGGACATTAAGCCCTGACACAATACATGCCATATATAAAGATGGGGTAGTTTTCTGATCTATATGTTGTAGCTCAGAAAAATGCATGGCAAAGCTGATGCAGAATTCCTTGGTGAAGATTATGTGGCCTGTGTTATACAGAAGCATTTCTTCTGGCTTTTAAAATCCATGAATCTGAATTTTAAGTATCTCCTCTGGCAGCATGCTTCAAATCATGGGCTTGGCAAACCTCTTTGTGTACATCTGTGCCCTTAAGCCACTAGAAATATATCTCCTCCTGACCTCAAAAACATTGGTGCTGCTATCAATAGAATTGGGATTTCTTTGTACATCCTCCAAAGCAGAGCACTGATGTCCACCGTGGTACTTTTATGCTTTATGAATATTCTTGTTTATCTGAAAAATCTAAGTGTTTTGTGTGGCTTTAAGATAAGCATTATTTTGTCAATTGCTTATCACTTCACGAGGGTATTTGTACGTGTTTATAGAAACTGATCTGGACAGTGAGTGGTTTTCTGTTCTGTACCTACAAAGTATTGGTGTTTCTTCATGGTTCTGCCCAAAAGATAACTATTCAGAACAATCATCTTCTGCAATTGATTTTACCTTTTAGTGCATTTTCTTTTAGCTTTCTTGAAAATAAAGGCTTGTGGTATAAGAAAATGCATTATACATATAGCCTTAACTTGTAGCATTGCAAATGCATTGCTGTAATGATGTGCTGTGTCCCCAGGGGTTATGGCATCTATCATTTATGCTTTTGATGGCCTTGACCTTGATGGGAAGGATCAGTTTATTGCGGGCTGTGTATTGTAATAATCCTCTAAAAGTATAATAATGGGTTCTAAACCATCATAAAGTTTACACATAGTGGATGAATCAGAATTTGCAGTAAGCTGTAGTGATTTTTCAAAAGATATTTTGCCATTTAAACCAGTTTTAATTTATTGGAGACTACAGCTTCTAAACTAGTGTGTCCTGCAGGAGTAGCCTTGCTGTCTTCCTTGCATCACTTATTTGTAAATTTCCCTCAAGGGTGTACTAAAAAGCAGAACTTTACTTAAAGAAAATGTAATAATAATAAAACTATGTATGCATTTGCAGAGTATTCGGAAGGGGAATCACTTTTCTATATCATCAGCCCAAGAGATGTGGTTGTGGCTAAAGAGCGGGACCAAGATGACCACATTGACTGGCTTCTCGAAAAGAAGAAATACGAAGTAATTTTTACATCATTTTTTCCTTCAGACTTTCCTTGTTTGGAAATCTGAGTAGGGTGATGGACTTTGCAAGGTCATTTGGATTGGACAGCTTCTGTTCCTACAGTCATTGACTAAATGCTTGTAAAGGATGGGAGTTAACTATACATCCCTCCATCTCTTACTGAGTTAGCTTCACTACTGAAACGACTAATCAGAATTTCACCCAAGTGACGTAGCTGAATTAGATACTGAAAATGCTGCTCTCATCGTCAGTTATAAAGTGTATTAGCTGACACTGAAAATTATTAAAACTGGGTTTTGGCTTTAGAACAGCAGAAGAGTTAACTAATGAGATGTGCTTTTAAACATAAAGTACTATGGGCTCAAACTGTAGCTGCGCATGCTGAAAGTAGTGTTGCTCACAATAAAGTTGATCCAATATTGAAAGACAAGGGTATACAGCTCTCATGGAAAAAAACAGCTCAGCATTTGGTTGCATAAATATTGGTGTTTGAGTATGTGTATCTAAACACCTAATAATAAATTCTTACATACCATATCAACATGCACACAGTGGTCTGAATTCTAATATCCTGCATTTATTGGCTTAGAATATTTTTTATGATGCATAAAGTTAACTTGAAAATTATTATTTATGTGTGTTGTGGGCCCATTATAAGAAAAAAATGTGGAAAAGCTATTCAGTATGTATTGCTTTTGCTAATATAATCATGATATTTCTCATGCAGATTTGTTTAAATCCATGTGGATGCTTTTGCATTTGAATAACAAACTTACATGATGAGTGCAGTTTTGCAGTATATGTAAATCACAGCATTTGGTCCCTGAAGACTCCAGTAATTTGCAAGTGACAGCTGTGTGTGTGCCTTTATGAAAGCCATTCAAATTAGTAGACAGCCGTGTTATGATGTATCTTAAAGGTTTCAATTTTATTTGTAAAAGTGCCAGCTTTTTTTCTGTATGTTTGAAAAAAGTAGAAGAAGTAGAAGAACAGCAAATTGCACTTAAATATCAATCACTCTGACTGAGGAAGACATTTGGGCCGGGGAACTGGAAGGTAGCCTTCCCCCATTCGCCCCTTTTCCGGTTGTTCTTTTTCACAGGTTTTGGTAGTGGAGAGGTCTCATTTGAAAATGATCAAATGTGATTGCATTGTGTGTATTGTTATAATTTTGTGATTTGATCCTAATACAATAATGTGGAGTGAATCCACATGGAAACAAAAGTCGTTTTCTCTTTGCTTGACTGCTTTTGTTTGAGTATGAATTCAAAGCTGTTCATCCAACCATGGCATTAAAAATTCTAGTGCTTCCAGTGACCTACTCTGGAAAACAGTTGATTTATACAATTCTAGAGCTTTCTGTGTTGAAAGTTTGTATATTTGACTAGTATCTCTGTTTTCTCCTTTTTGAATATAGGAGGCTTTGATGGCAGCTGAGATCAGTCAGAAAACCATAAAAAAGCACAAGATTTTGGTAAGTCTCAAAACTTCTATTCAAAACAAAATATCTTCTTTCTCTTAGAATGCTGTAAGATGCAACAAATAAATTCCCTGGGTTTTATAACACCAGGCAATAACTGTTAGGCATATGCCAATTTGCATCTGATTTCTTGGTTTCAGCTGCAGAATGGGAGAGCTTGAGAAACATGAAAGGATCTGCATTTTATGAAGATGCTATTGGCATTGAAAGGAAGAGAATTCCATTTCTCTGATTGCTGATGAGCGTTTTTGTTTGCTGTTACTTATGTATTAAATTTACTGTTGCTTGAAGTAACACACAGTATTGCACTATTAGAGATTGCAGGCAAGAGTGAGAAATTTCTTTTTAACTTACACCTTGATATGTGACAAGGTTTTGTAAAAAGTTTAAGAGAAGTTCTTTTTCTCACCTAGAGTTATTTCCCATGTTTATAGTCCCCTCCACAGAGCAACAAAGGGTATCGATGTTAAAAATAAAAGGAGGAATGGTGTAATAGACACAAAAGAGTGACTAATTTTAGCTTTGGTTTGTTTGCTTTTGTTTAAGTTCCCTAGTGCTGATGCTGCTTTAAATTGAAATTTGTGCAAAATGTTTGAATATGTGTTTAATTTTTGGCCAGATTACTGATGTAATAAGCACACTGTATATCAGTACGTCTTAAAAAACTTTTATTCTTGTATAGTCCAGAGGTTGAATCAAAATTTAAATGGCATGCCATTACCTATCACAGAGTTTGCATTTAACAAAGCTACTCTGTGACCCTTGCAAAGGATGTAAAGAATTGCTAAAGGGGCCCCGGCAATGCATTAGGAGGAAAATAAGAAACCCAAACAAACACCAAACTAAATAAAACAAACAAAAATAACCCACAGCTTTTCTTCTGCTTTGCAGACATTTGCGCTGCAATAGATGATTAAATTCAGTGAAATACAAGCAGTTTTTGAGAGTTGGGTCTCTAAAGCAAAAGCCAACAGAATGTGTTGAGGAAACAAAATGTTGACATCAAGTCCTAAGTGAAGGATTAGTGGTACTAATTACTGATTTAAAACAACTCATGCTTTCACTAATGACACCACATTCAGGATACCTGAAAAGTCTGGCAGCCTTGGGGATTTTTTTAGATGGCAGTAATTATCACTTCTCCTGCACAAATCTTGAGCAGAGCACAGAGATTCTTATCAACCAGATATACATCTCTTTTCCTTATACATCGTCTCTGCTCACTGGGAAGCTGGTCCACAGGAGAATGAAGATTTCTGTCAGCCTCTTTCTTGAGAATGGCGAAGTTGAAAATATGAAGGTGGTTCCTATAGTGTAATGAAATCCTAAAATCTTGTGTATGTGCATTTTTTTTCCTAACTTTGTAGTAGATTGACCAGTTGAGGTTGTTGCATACCCCTGTTCATATTCTGCTATGGTCAGTACTGTCCTTCATATTGATCAAAGAAATATGCCTCAGAAGATGTAAATGTTTATTTTCTAAGAAACAAGGACTTCTTTTTCACTGTACAACTTTGATTTTTCTTTTTTCCTCCTTTTTCTGTTTTCTTCCTAGAAACAATGTGCTTTTTTTAGTGATGTGATTCTTAAGTTATATAGTGAGTACACTGGGTTGTGTCAAAATGGACATGAGTTTTGAGATTACATTAGGAGGCTCATGCCAAAATTTTAGTATATATTAAATGTCTACCAGGAACATTTTACAACTGAGCTGTGTGATGGACTTTGAGAAAGGAAATTTAGGATGTAATAACTAATAATCTTGCTAAGTTCTCAGTAATTCCTGCACTTTATTGAGCAGCATTAGAATTTATAATCTCAAGCAACTTTTTGCCCTCCTCTACAAACTTTATGTTGACAAAGAGCATGTCTTATACAATGTATGACTGGTGGTTTTCTTTTTGAACTAGTCCAAACACTGCAAGATCAGCTATGCATTTCAAAAAATCCTTAATAATTAGAGGTGGTAGGTAGTTGTCTTAGCATCAGTGAGGTTATAAGAATTATTTAAAAGAGCACCATTGGTTGAACCTGTGAGCAGTCTGCAAGTATTTTATATTGACTGTTGTGCGGGCCCAGCTTGTAAAGGAGAATCAGGGGATGCACTTAGAGCCTTGATTTTCCAGCTGTATGCACTGCTGTTACAGTACTTCTTGTGGTAGTCAAGTAGTTCATTTCCAAACTTTATAACTAATTCTCTGGTTTTATTCCCTCTAGGACATTGGCTTGGCCTATATAAATCACCTAGTGGAGAAAGGAGAATATGACCTGGCTGCTCGGTAACCTAGTATTAAAGATCTTTGCTGGCTAAAGTGTGTCTATGTAGGGGAAAAACAAATTACTGATTCTGAAGTATTTGTGGATGTTGATTTTCTTTGTGTTCTGGAGTTTCTGAAGTTTCAAAACACAGAGGTATATTGCAGTGCCATATATTTTTTTGTCTGTAGTGACCTAAAAGTTACTGTATACTTTAACTGTAATTGAGGCCCATGTTTTTGAAAGTAAACCTTGATTTTTAAGTCACTAGACTTTCAAAACTAAGATTTTCTTTGGATTTTGATAAACTCAGTTTATTAGTGTGTCATTGGACATAAGATCATCAGAAAATAATTTGATTTTGCATTGGTGTAAACAAAAATGTCAAATATGGGAATCTAAAGTAAGGATCAGAAATTACCAAAAGTTTTTGTTTTCATGTATGTGTAAGCGTAAGCATATCTTTTTAAGTGCTCAATTTTTCTCAGCTGAGATTTAAAAACTTCACTCATAAATCTGACCAAGGGGGTGGCATCTCTGCCCATGATGTGTGGATTTCAACTAGATGATGTTTAAGCTTCCGTCCAATACAAACCATTCTAGGATTCCATGAAAGCTAATACAGCCCTAATCACTACGGGGGGAAGCAGTAAGTCCTCTTGGATACAATAAAATTTTAAGGTTTGAGAGGAGGAGAACCTGGCATACTCTACTTCAAGTGATGGTTGCCAAAATAAGTCGCTTTTGCGAGTGTCATGATAAGGAGAAGAAAGGAATCCTTGTAGTAATGCTGTCACATTTGTATTACTTTCTGTACCTACTTTTGTTCTCATCTCTTTCGTTTCCTTCCAGAAAGTGCCAGAAAATCCTTGGCAAAAACACAGAACTCTGGGAATTTGAAGTTTACAAGTTTAAAGAAATAGGGCAGCTTAAAGTAAGTTAGTTTCTGTGTCTGCACTCAAGTAATTTGTATGTTGTACTTACTGTTTGTATTGACCAAGTATCTAAAGTACCATATTTAATGGCCCTGTTCTGGTATTGCTGCCCCAGATCTCTGTTTGTTTGTAGAAAGCTGTCTTTCTAATTGATGTGTGTATGTCTTAAATCAAGCTTGGAGGCATCGTGCTATGTTTTTTACTTGTTGGCAGTCTCCACGTGAATGTGCTTTTTTTTTCCCCACGTGAAAGACCCACTTCCCAGGCTTTTACTTGCAAAGATGCTCACAGTTAAATACATCTTGCCCATTTACTTTTCATCTGTTTCCAGTATGTCCTAAAAATCCTACCCAAGTATTAAGGAAAATAAATTCTGTGGGTGCCAGTCATTCTGGCAAATCCAGGTCCGTTGCAACAGTTACACAACTTTAAGTGTCAAAGAATTGTAAAGCAACATTGAAGACCTATGCTGTGTGCTAGAAATGGTGGTAAGAAAAAGGAGTAGTCTGTGCTGTCTGGTGTTTTCCCTAGTTGCCAGCCAGCTACTACAACAGTACACATTTAATGTGAGAGTCTCAGTTAATAAATTGCGTAGGATATAAAGCCTAGTACTGTTACTGCTAAACCAATTGAAAACATTATGCACACTCCCTTTGGTAACATGTGTACATTTACTTCTGAATTTTATGTCTTCCCATTCAAACTCAATGAGCCAAAAAGGATATACTATTAAGATCTCACAGCATGCAGTCCCTTGCTGGTTTTGAGCTATTTAATTCTGTTCAAAGATCAAAAGTGTTTCAGCATTACGAATTTCAGAAATGTCTGAGTTCTGTTTCAGAGCCATTCCAGTGCAAAAACAGCCTTACCTTTAGTATGACTTCTTTGTGGTTTGGTGCATTCTTTACTCCTTTGGAAGATGAAGTCCTATATTTCTGTTTCTTTATTTCAGTCCAGTAAAGGACTTGAATGCAGGTACAGGTGAATTTTTGATACACTGCTTCTGAGTCCTTTTGGGTTCATTTTGGTTTTCAGCTGTAAATGTCTGGAAGGGATGTTTGTCTTGTCTCCACTTACATCATCCAGCAGACTGTAAAATAAAAAAAATAGTTGCAGGTTTGTTGCAAAAAAATCGCTGCTCAATTAATGCCTCCCTAAACAGTTGGCTGTTTTCAGGCTTTAAAATATCTTTTTTCTTCTTAGAGCATAGGCCCAGGAATTCTCAGAAATACACGAGTTGCAGTCCATTACATTATTCAGCATCAAGCTGCCATTCTAGGAAATGCCTGCCTCATTTCACTATTTCAATTGCATATAACTTTTTCCAGATTTCTAAAGATGTCTGAGTATCATAAAGGATGAACTAAATTAAGCCAGATCTAAATGAAGGGGTCCTTGTAATGCTTGGGATCACTTGTGTGGAATTTTTACCTGCTTATGTGACTAGCAGATATTAAACACCATATTGTAACTGGCCTATAATGACTTTAAGCCCTGATGAGGACACTATTTGAGATGTGAAAACAGAGTTTATTCCTAAACAGAATTGTCTTGGAAGAATTTGCACTGCATATAAGCCGTTGCCTGAAATCTGATGTTTCAAATGTAGCATGATTTGCCAATAACTAAGCGGACAGTAAACTAAAGGCTTGGAATTTCCTTCATGCACAGAGGAATTAGTGGTACCCCAGTGTCAAAGCCTGTGGGGTGAGTGTTGTTTGCATGTGATTTTAGGGGGGTTTTGAGTGTTCTGTAGTAGGCAGGCCTGTTTGGCTAACAAAGGTTGCATTTTCATGCCTTGATGTCGCTTGTCTGCAGTGAATGTCCTCTAGCAAACCTAGTTGTGGCGGTTTCAAGATTCTAGAGCCTTGCAGTGACCTGTTCCTCTCCTCCCAGCAGTGGTGGCTTGAGAGAGTTACATGCTGGTGTTGCCTTTTGCCCAACCTGGAAACAAAGCTCGAGATAATTTTAGTAAGGAGGTAATATAAGAGTGTTAGGAGCAGTTATGGAAAGATGTCCACAAAACCCCACCCCTACAGGGATGAGTACAATTTATAGATTTTAGGAAATAAGCATAATTGATAAAAAGCACTAATTAGGAAGACAAATAGTGATGCAATTCCCCTCTCCCAGGTCAAGCCCCTTCTCTGGAGCACCCCCTTCAGCACTGGTTCTACTTTGCCCATGAGAATGTATTTTGAAGAGTTGTTCTCAGCCTTGGTTCCCAGGAAGAACCAAGATAGTACTGGAAGCTCTGGAATTTGTTTTGTCATTCTGCTTAGGGAAAGGCAGTGGAATAGGACTGGGAAAACTCATCACTACTACAATAGGTGACAGAGTTAGAAATGTATGTGTGAAGAATACAG
>VXBR01004081.1:129020-243567 GCA_013400215.1 Cisticola juncidis | reverse complement strand
ACAGGAGGGCTGCTGCAACAGAGCACCAGTTCTGGTTAGGAACTGGAATGTGTCTCCCAAATAGAGACCTAGGTTTGTAAAAACAAATCTAACTGTAAGTTGTTTGTTTGTTTGTCTTTTCCTTTTCCTTTGCTGCTGATGAATAGAATACAGGCTTGAAAATGGGATTGTCTTCCTGCTGATAGACTGCAGGGCTTATCTGTAAACAAAAAAGTATTTATGGGAGTTGGTGTTAGTTGTGGCTTTTCACAGTTGCCTTGAGGTATGAAGAACCATGGGATTATATCTTTTAGGTTTTTTTTTTTTGCTGCTCATCCCTCCAGTATCTGTACATCTGCTGTATAAAACAGACTAGGAGAACAAAGACCATTGTGGATCTCATGGGTGCTTGACTCATCAGCTCTCTTTCTGCTTACAGAAAGTTTGGCCTGGTTGAAAAATATTGTTTATAAGTGCCAGAAAAGCTTTCAGTTTCTCTGGTCTAGTTTGAGATTTTAAAACTTTTAGAGAGAGGAATTTAGAAGCATCTTTTCAAAATAGCCCTTTAGACATCCAGCTATTAGATTATTTAGAAGGGTGGCAGGGAAGAAACCTTTCATGTGGTAACAACCAGATTTCAAACAAAGATTCAAACCTCAAGAAATATCAACAAGGAGAAATATGTTGTTTCTTTCCCAGAACTTGTTTTGGTAGGTCTTTCAATTACTTGTGATTTATTGTCCAGTTCTGTGCTCAGGAAATGGTTTGGCTCTTATTGTTTTTCATATCAGTTGTCCATAATATATGACTATCAGATTTTATTTATTACCTAATTTCTAGTCTGGGATCTTTAAAACAAGCTTAGGGGCTCATGGTTCTTTTCCTTGCCTTGGTTACCACCAGCAGTAAAGATTATTCAGCCCACACTAGAAAGACAAGTATCAAATTTAACAGAGAAGGGTAACTAAACAGAAAAATGGACATTTGAGATTCTCTCATATTTTATGCTTTAAAAATGCCTACTAGTTTCACTTCTGGTACAAGCCAGTGCACTCTGGCACTTGGGGAAATGTGGCAAGTGAGCAGGAGGGGAGACATGGGATGAAGAGAAGGTTTCAATCAAGGCAGGTTTACCTGCAGGCTGGTAGGCTGAGCTGGGCTCAGGTCTTGCTGCTGGAGGACAGAGGAGAGGATCAGTGGGGTTTGGATCATAGATCCTCTCTGGGTTGTGAGCTGCCCAATATTGCATCCCAAAGGAGGACTGGCTCTGCCAGCTGACTTGCTCTGGCTGGATAAGTCAAGTTTGCTGAAACAGTAGGGTTTTGCAAACATGGCTCATTTTAAATGAGATTGCTGAGGGGATGATTATGCTGGCAGCTTAGCAGCCAGATACAAGGGGCAGTGACTTTTAGAAGGCATTTTTTCAAGCTCTTTTAGGCACAAAGCTATTTAACTGGCTGGGATTTTGATTTTTTTTCCATAAGTAACACCCTAAATGGTATGTAGCCATTTTGTATGGATTTTCTGCTCTTTCTGTGTATTAAAGAGAGCAATCATTTTCATTGGAGGCCTAGCTGGAAAAGAGAAAATGCCCATGTGGACTAAACATCCCATTGGGGAAGGCAGCAGTGATGTTCTGAGAAAATAAGCTACAAATGTGAGACTGAAGGAGGAAAGGAGAACAGTGCACAAGCAGTTAACATGTCCAGCGAATTAAAAAAATAATGTTTAAGAGTATCAAAGTCTGTGCTGTGATTAGCCAACAGTAAGTGAAGAGAGGACAATGGACCTGCACAAGATTATGATATTGAGAGCAAAGATTTTGAGGGAGAAAATGGGAAAGGAGGTTTGGATGATAATAAGGGCCAGACAGTGACATACAAACTTTTTTTTCTTTTAAATTCCACTCTTCTTTAATATAAAAAATTTTGCTCATCTTGTCAGTTAATCAAATTAGCTGCCCATCAGGACTACAATTAAGAATATTGTACAAAGCTGGTTTTTTTCCAGTGGAAGGTGTTCTGTTGAAGCTGGCATGTCCTTGCTCATTATTACTGGAAGTAATAAGTCCATAAACAAATACTGAGAGATGTTCCAAGCCCCGAGGCTGGCTGTGTGCAGCACAAGGCTCACCTGCTGGCAGGGTCTGTGCTTCTGGACTGTGTTCCTTTCCCTGCAGTAACAGCCTACACTGATGTCTTTTTCCAAAGCAGAAGTGAAATCCTCCACCAGAGATGTGCAGTGTTTGGAGCTGCTGTTTCCTGGCCAGCCATCCTCTCTGTACCTCTGTGTTAGGAAATACTCACAAATACACTAGCAGGAGAATTATTCTTCTAGGCATCCCATGAATCTGTACAGTAACATCTGTATTCCAGCCTCATCTCTCTGTATTGTTTGCTGCCTGTGCAATTATATTTTGTCTTCTGCTGAGGTCACTGTCATTGCAGTTGTTTTAATTGCAGCTGATGAGTCCTGGGCTTTTGAAATCATTAGTGGTTCCTGTGAGCTCTAGAAACAGAATAACATCATTTCTTCCTTGCTGTTCTTAGTCTTCCATGAAAGTGAGATCTATACAGGACTTAATTACATTTTATATCTTATGTGTTGTTTTAACTGAACTAATATTTACAAATGGATTTGATGAATATCACTGCATTTAAAGCAAGGACCCCCTCTGTGTTGCCTTTTCAAGTTGCTGAAAAGAAACCAGAAAGAATGAGTTCTTTGGAAAACCTTAATTACTAGCTGGTTTCATTGACCTGCTAGGCTGGTGGCATCTGCCTTCCAGTCTTTTTCAAATCATTTCTCTTTCATTTGGATGTTTAGGGATACATTAGCATGTGGCCATAAAAATTACAAATTATAATGATTAAAAATTAGGGGGTTTCTGCTGTCAAGAATTTTTCTCATTCCAGCCAAAGGCAAAATATAAGCACAGATTTTTGTCCTTCTCTTTTTACTGAGGGGATGAGATTTGCAGATGAGTGTAGGAGGAAGGAAGCAGCTGATGGCAAGTGAAAGGAAGCATTTTGTGGGGATTTCTGAAATCCCTGACTCACATCCCTCTGTTGAGGGCACTCTGGGTTCTTGTTTCTGGCCACAACCTGAACACAGCTCTTGAGCAGTGAGGGTTGAAGTCTTGGTTTCTGTTGTACTTTGCGATTTCAGTTCTCTCACTTAGCCTTGTCCATCGGTTTTATGTTTTGCCTTTGTGTTTCTAAACTTTTAAATGTGGTAAATGAAGTGACTGCAGGCATTTAATTAACAAATACTAACGAGTTCATCTGCTGTATTGAGCCTCTTTTAAAGAGGCTTTAAATTGAGCCTCTTTTAAATTGAGCCTCTTTTAAAGTCGCTGTTTACAGCGAGAAAAGACAACTGTGTGTCGGTAAAAGCAAATTGTGCATTTTCATAACCAAATACATCTGTCAATTACAGCAATCCTTGAGGCACTCCCTGAACCTGTCTTTTGACCTCCTCATCTGCTGTTAGACTTCTAGTTAGAGAAATTGATTTTTGCAGTCTTTTCCAATCTAAATTTTCAGAATATGCAAAGGTATGACCTGTTCTACAGCTGCTTTAAATTTAAGATGGGGACCTTCTGCAGTTAGACCAATTACGTGAACACAACTATCCCATTCCTCTCCTTCAGTTACACTAGGGAGTTGGGAGATGGAAAAAATCACCCCTGTTCTTCCTCCAGTCCTGGATTTTTCATATACAAGCCATAGAGAGGAGTTGGGGTAGGAGCTTTGATTTCTGTCTCATCCTTTGGCTGTCAAAGGGGAGGTTGGTTTAGTCCAGACAGCCACCACTGCCAGAGCTTCATGCTTGGTAATAAAAACTCTGTTGCAGCCCATCTGCAGTGAATTCTTCAGTGCACAGAGAAGTCCATGACACTTCCAGCATCCCTTGTTCACCCTGGCATTCCTGACTGCTGTGTTCATGCACAGCAGAAATGGAGGCTTGCTGTGTGCAGTGCTCAGAAGCCTCTGTTTGTAAATATTGGACTATGATTTACCCCTTTTAACTCTACCACTTGCTTGTCATTCTGAATTTAACAGCAGCAGCTAACTAAAACTTATTTTCTGAATTTTCTGAGACTATAATGATCAAATTCATTTTTATTCTGGCTGCTTTCTCTGTCCCAGTTTTGGCTTCATACCTTTATTTCTTTTTTTTTGTCACCTTTGTAGGCAGCTGAAATGTTCATTTTCGATTAATAATCAAGTGCCTACATCTTACATTAGGATAAATCTGGAAGGGAAAGATTTCTAAACCAACCTGAAGACAATTCTTGCTTGATAAGTGATTTAATGTCTCTCCAAGGAGAAGCAAGAGGAAACCAAACCACAATTAATCTAATAAATTTTCCATCTTAATATTTCATGGGAGGTTGATGCTTCTTACGTAAGAGGGGAATTTGTCTACCTTTGTTCTAACACAGCTGCTCTTTGCCAGATGTGACCAAGAGTTGCCCTAAATGCATTTTTTGTTTAATTGGGCAATATATCTCTTTAGGGGAAGGAAAATTGTGACTGACAAACATCTGCCATGAACATGACTGCCTCTGCACTAAAAACATGCAAATAGATCTGCCCTGCTCCAGCAGGCACTGGCATCTTCTGGAAACTTTTCAAACATATAAGTGAATATTTGGAAATGTTTCTGACTTGAGTGTTCTATTTCCTCTTATTCTCTCAGCATCCTTCATTAGCACAGTCATTTACAGGAAAGTTGAGGTGCTGCAGGGGATTTTCTGTTGGTTTTGCCTTTGCTCATGCTATTATTGGTGTCTCTTTTTTTTTTGTTTTTTTACTATTGCTCACCTTTGTTACTTAACTAACATTTACAGTACCCTGGCTGTGGCATCTGCTTCATCACTGCTTCAATGTATGAATTTTTCCAAGTGTTTACTTTTCTTCCCTTTAAACAGAGCTGGACTGATGCATGTGAGAGCTAGAGGTAAAGCAAGCTAAGAGTTTCCATTATAAAGGTGTTTTTTAATTACTTTTTTAGGTAGAGTTTCTAATGAGGTTGCTGTCTTTCCCTGGGATCAGGACACAGGTGCAGCTCTTTGAGGAGGAAGGATTAGGGCAGGAGGGAGGTGGATTTTTGTGTGGAGTTAAGCAAATAGTTCCACCTGAGCAGGTTTTTTGATTTTTGCCACAGTTTATGTGTAGTATTTATTTGTTTCCTGCTTTAAAAGAGAAATGAGAAAAGGAATCTCTTGCAAAATGTCATCAATCACAAACTAAAACCACTCAATGTCCTTCCTGAACTGAGGGGACAGAGCTGGACACAGCCCTCAATGTCCTTCCTGAACTGAGGGGACACAGCACTCAATGTCCTCCCTGAACTGAGGGGACACAGCACTCNGACAGAGCTGGACACAGCCCTCAATGTCCTTCCTAAACTGAGGGGACAGAGCCCTCAATGTCCTTCCTGAACTGAGGGGACATAGCTGGACACAGCCCTCGAGGTGTGGCCTCCCCAGTGCCCATACAGGGGCAGAATGACCTCCCTGCTCCTGCTGGCCACACCATTCCTGATCCAGGCCAGGAATATGGGGCTTGACAAATCTCCCCAGAACTCACACTTTTCCCTGCAGCTTCTGAAGCCACGGGGCAGGCCTGGTGTCAGTGCCCATTCTGCTGCAGGTTTGAAGGTGATACTAAACTGACGAGTGAATTTGTAAAGCAGAGACGAATGAGTTAAAAATTCCCGTTGTCCACACCATTTTTTTTTTAATTATTATTCTCTTTTATGGAATGTTCCAGAATTGTTACTAACAATGAGGCAAACACAATACAAAGCAACTTGAGAAATGATGCGCCTTTTCTAAATACAGCATTTAAGAGAAGCTGCTGTAGTATTGTGCTCTCATTTTTTAAATTTGATATTTTGATTTTAAATCCAAAAAATCCCACATTCAGAGTATAGCTTTCTGTGTGTTGGCGTCACTGTTTTCTATGTCCATTTAAATCCCAAACTTGTACCATTACAGTTTACAGCAGAATGGAGTTTTCTGAATTAAGTGTTAATGATTGCAAACAGAGTGAGGCAAAATCAGCAGTCACTACTGCTTCAACACAATGGCCATGAAAATAAGTTTTATTGATCCACACCTAAATAGGTACATAAAATATTTTTGTTTTATAGCTAATCCCTGTAGAAAAGACTAAGATATATTTCTAAATAAAAATATTTCCTGAAAGAGAGTAGTATAATTCAGTTCTAAAATATTTTCCTTTTGCAGTTCTTAGAAAACAGCACTAATAAAAATCCCAGAGTAATTGATCACAAAGCAACAAGCTGGTTTGTGAAATACAGGCTGTTGTGTAAATAGATAAGCCACAGATCCTGAATTAAATCCTTCTCTAATAAAGGATCCATGTTCACTTGCATTTCCTTCCGGATATCTCCTCTTGCTGGTAGAATTATTCCACTCTCTGAGCACTGTGCCAAGGAAAGCTGCTTCACTCTGTTCCTGTTGTCACTTGCAGGACATTGTGTGGTACAAATCAAACATTCCTGCTTCGCGTGTAAAACACGGATGGGACTAAACCAAGTCTGTCATTCCTGGGGAAGTGTCAGATGTTCCCTTGTTCCCTGTTCCAAAGCTCTCACAGGTCCCACAGCAGCTGTGGCAGGCTGGGGTTTGTGTGTGTTGTGGCAGGGAATCCACGTCAGGCACAATCCTGCTGTGGCCATGGAAGGGAGTTTATCTACCAAATTTGTGCTCACAGACACGAGGTTTTCAGGGAGGGAAATGCTGCACTGTGGCTGGAGCAGCCTGGCACAGCAGCAAGGTGAGCTCACACTGTCAGAGCTGAGCTGTGGTTCTGCTCCTGGAGGAGACACATAATGCATTAAAATAAGAGCTGGGAAAGGCTGAGCAAAATTTTGACTATTTCTGACACAAGGGTAAAAAGACAATTACAGGAATACTTGTTTGAATCTCTGCAAAGGGCTGATATGGTGAAATGTTGTTATATGCAGACAATCACTAATGCTTTTGCTGCTGTTTTTTAGTGAGGTTTAGACTGCTGGCAATACCCGCATCATCTTTAAAAAAGAATAAAATCAATTGATATACCAAATGTATTTCTTTTTATATTAAAATGTCTTTTGGGATACCATCCTAGGACAAAACCAGTTTCTCTCCTGTGTAGAATAATTTTATTCAGCTTTCTTGGATATATACAAAATGAAGGTGAAATATCTCTAACCTTTAAGAGGTTTTTCCAGTTGTTAGAATGGAAAAAGAAAATTCTTTTTTCTTCATTCCTGCAGATAGTGTTTCTTGAATAAACTAGGAAGCCCTTCCACATTTTTACCAAGTAATTAAACTACTGACAAATTTCAAACTGGTGTCAAACATTTCTTCAGCTCTGCTCACTGAGTTCAGTTAAAACTTAGTTTACCTCCAAAAAATAATTTAGATGAAAAATTTCTAATCTAGCCTAGGTGTTTTCCAAGTAATGCATCTGACACCTTTGGAGCATTTCTTTTATGTCCTTGTCCAAAAACCCTGTCACTTGCTTTTCCACCGATCTCTACATTTCTACAAATAACTTGGATTAACAACAAAACCTGTGAGAAAATAATGATTTGTTTGTGTTTGGAAGGTAAAACACTCTGTGCCTACTCCATTTTCTTGACTTGGTGATTTTATCAACTGCCAATTTCCAGTGACATGAAGAACGAGGGGTGTCAGCAGGTCACCTGCACCAGCCAAGAGGAAACACCTGGGAAAGTGGGAGAATTTAAAAAGCAAAACTGGTTTGAGAAAGCTGACTGTTTTCTCTTTGTCTTTTGGTAGCTCTGACTGTGGCCCTTGAAGGAAGGAAACACCATCCTACACTACATTTTCAGAAACCTCAAAATCAGCGAAAGGTAAGGTTTATGGGCGTGTTTTTGTGCCCACTGCTTATCTCTAAATACAGTAGTAATAGGCACAGACAAACCTTTTTCAGCTGGAAGAGTTTCTGAAGACTTTCCAGAACAAATATTTAATGTCCCAGTTTTTCTTTCAATATTCATGTAAGCATAAAAATCTCACCAAGAGCTTCAAAAATCATGGGGAATTTGCTCGGCAGTTTTGCACTATATAATTTCTGAAATGGTTGTTAGCAGCTCTGCTCAGTCTAAAGATACCAATTTCCTATGAAATGCTTTTTTATTTTTTTTTAATAACAATTGGTTTGATCATGATTTGAACAGCAAACCATCAGGCTCTCCACTCCTGTTACCCAGGCCTCTTGGACCTTGGCCTCTGGGTCTATCTCATAATATTTTTGCAGATGTATAACAGCTTCTGGCTTTGAGACAGGATAGAAAAGAGACAGACTTGCAGCTATTTTGTGATGGAAGAAATAGCAGGAAGGAAAGGAAGTTTAATCACCTCTTTTGAAAAAGCATGAGAGAAGAAAGTTCCACACACCTCATTGTCTCTTTTATGTGACCTTATTAAATTTTTTTGAAGCTAGAAGGCAACTTAAAAAGGAAATTTAGCCTACTTAAACACTTGCACTGCTTCAAGGAGAGTTCAAGATATAGTGCAAGGCACAATTAACATTGGCCCTGGCAGAGGCTGTAAAGTGTATGCTTAAAATGAGTCACAGAAAAAAAAATGTAGCAACTAGTTTTACTATTACTGTCAAAAATACACTTTATTATTAAAAAAATTAAGTGGACCTAATATATTCTAATTAGGACACCTGCTTTAAAGAGGAGCATGTAAAATAGCGGCAAAGCACTGATGAATTTTTGAATCATGTATTACTTTTATTACCACCTGAAGCCCATATTTAACCTCCTGAGTACAGCAATCAGGATAGATGATGTAAGAGAGGACTTCTATATTAGTCCTGCCTGAAACATTAATGCCTCCCAGGTTGGTTTTTTTTTTCAATACACAAGCAAATGGGAAAAAATACACAGAAATAAAGGATGCTATGGTGGACAACAAGGAATGAGGTGAGAAAACCAGTGAGAATTGTAATAAGATAAGGGATGCTGCTGATTAAATTGTGGTCCCAAAGTCTGAAAAGAGAATGGGTGTGATTAGTGAGCCAGCACTGCAATGCCAACTGTGTTAGTGACAGGAATGTGGGGAAATGGGAGCTTCTGGGGCAGAACCTGAGGGTGGGTATTAGGATGGCAAAAACCACGGTGGAATAAAGGACTTAATTGCAATTTCAAAATTAAAGGACCTGTGCAAATCAAGACAAACAGAAAATGCTTCTAATGGGATGGAAACAAGATGGCAAAGCATGGCTAAAACAGGCACTTCTGGACTGAAACTGCTTAGGGAGAGAATGGTAAAGCAGTTTTCAGGTATAAGTACACTAAAATTGTTTCAACTACAAGTTTAGGAGAATTAAAAGAGAAGGCTAAAACAGGTCTGTAAATTACATGATTGAACTGGAAACCCTGCACTAGAGAGCTGAGAGAAGGACCTTGAAATGGGGTGCCCTGCTCTCTCTGCCAAGGCAGCACCTAAACAGGGGTGGCTGGGAGCAGGGTCAGCCTCTGTGGGAGATGGGGATTCAGTGAGCTGGCAGCTCAAAGACAGGAGCAAAGTACTTTAGGACAAGAGGAAAATATTTCAGAGGCCATTGTAAGAGCTGACTGAGGAGAGAATGGGCTGGCTGACAGTAGCAGAGCTGGGAGGGCCGTGTGGAAGTGGCAGAGAAACTTTTAGAGAGCTGAGGAGGGAATTTCGTGCTGCAGAAATAGCTCAGCTTGTGCCTGGACATGGTCAAGTGCCTCCCTTAGTCATGGGTTAAGAACAACAAATTAGGAGGATTAAGAAGGATGTTTGAGGACTCTTTGGGATTGCTCTGTTATCACAGGGTTGAGTAGCTGAGGCTCTGTGGCATTACAGTTGGGGAAAGAAGGAATTATTTCTAACAAACCTAGGGCAGTGCCCATTGTATTAAAGCTCCTGAGTTCCAAACAGCTTTCAAAAGATGTCAGCTACTCCAAAGTATTTAAATACTAGCAGTGTCCTCAAGTTACAGGTAGAAAAGTCATCTGGAGTTTATTTTAGGAGCAACAGAAAAAGCCTTCAAGGCAAAGGACTGTGTGTTCAAAAGGGTTATGAAATCACTGAAATGAAATTAGGAGTTGTGAGTTAAATAAGAAGAATCTAACCAGAAAATTAAGCTACAGCACAAAAGGTCAGGACAAGGTGATAATTATTAATCATATTGATCTGGATTCCAGTGTGGCTAAAGAAGAGCAAATATCTTGAGGGTAACTTATATGGAAAAGAGGAGGGGTCTGCAGACATTTCTCATGGTCCCAAAATAAAATGCCTGTTTCCAGCAAGGGAGGGATTATTGACCAAGACCAAAACAGGGTAACTGATGAGATGGAAATAGATTCAAGATAGAAGAAAACCTGGAACAAATCACAACAAAGAAGGCAGGGAATTCCTGCAATGACCTGCAATGTGTTAGAATCCAGTTCTGCAGGAGGGCATTGCACTCAGGGTTGCAAGTGAGTTCCAGGACATCAGCTGGGGTACCCTGGGAGCTGGGTGTGGGCCTGCTGCCTGGTCTAGTTTGAAATAAAAGCTGCTGTCTCAAAGCACAGTGAGCCCTCAGCTCTCAGAGCAGAAGGGTGAGGTGCTGGGGCAGTGGGTACTGGACCTAAAACAATAAGCTTACTGCTGGATAGCTCAGTCATCCCAAAAGGCAGGTATGACACATGGCCTGACCCCATTGCCTAATACACCAGGGAGCTCAGCTCAGCCAGCTCCTGGCTGACCATTTTGCTTTTGTTGCCAATAATGATATTCATTGCAGGTGTAAGGTGCTGCTGCCCTGACTTCGTTATTCAGTGGCTTAAATGCTTTGACCTAAGTTTCTTGATCCTTGATCCTGTCCTGTCTAAAATGAAATCTCTACCCAGAAAACACCTTGAAGCAGCACTTCAGAGCTCTGTGGCAACCAATGAGCCTTATCACATCAATGAATTAAAGCTGTAGCAGAACCTATTATCCAGAGCCTTGTAATCAGTGATACAATGTAAAGTCAATTTTAGAAAACTTTCTGTGCTTCCAAAAGACACCTGCAGGATATAAAGTTATTCTAGTTTCTCTTAATTTTTGTACACAAGGTAGTGGAAGACAACAGAAAGGATTTCTCATGTCTCTGTTATGATTTATGTGTTTGCAGCCATTTACAAAGTCCTAAAACTACACACACTGTTGAAAATGTTTATTGAATATGAGAAAACAAAACCATATAATTTTCCTTGGAGCCTAACCAACAGAGCAGTGGGTTACATTAAACTCAGGTCTCTAAGCTAACCTGTTTCTCTGAATCTATCACATTTCTCTCATGGTGGGAGGAGGTCCTCAAAGAAAGGATATTTGGACAAAACTCTTGTTTTGAATAGGACAGTCAAAACCAGCACACTTGCTGTAGCACAGTCACTGTGTGAGATTTGGGGCAGGATTTCTTTTATAGTATCTGCCTCTTTTCTTACCTCTGGAAGGTGTCTGTTCCTAGGTGAGCTTTGTTCTTTATGTGTTCATTCACTTAATTTTGGAATTGACTATTTTTATCCACTCATGTACGGAAGTTGCCGTGCCTCAGCTGTGGCACACACTGCACTGGCACTCAGTAGTCTTGCCCAAATTCACTCAGAAGTGAGGCCACAGTGGGATTGTGTGGGTGGCTGGGCTGAAGGGTTCTGCCTTTCCCAAGGAACCAGAGGTGCTGGCTGCACTCTTCTTGCTGCACAGTTCACTTAGCCCTTGCTGCTCAGCAGAAATTTGCCAGCAGGCATTGATTCTACACTCAGGACTGCCTGCCTTGTCCTTCCAGGCAGATATGGGTCTCCCAGCTGGTTCAGGAGAACTGACTCTCCAAGGAACAGTAAATGCTCGGATACTTTTTGTTCTGAAAACTTCTGTGAGACAGCAGCAGCAGCAGAAATGAAAACTAATCACAGAGTGCTGTGAATGACCAGCTGGGTATTCCTATCTGAGTATTCCCTTGATTGTAACACTGTTGATCTCTCAGAAAAGCCACACCTTTGGATGGGATCAAATGCTCAATCAGTAGAGGTAATTAGTGAGCATCTGAGAAGCACCAAGAGGCAGAAGGGTTCCACTGTGGTACCAGAGGTTAAGTGCCCTGGCTGTGAGTGCCACAGGAATGCAAATCTGTGCACATCTTAAACCAGAGAGAACAGGAGGTATTAAACACAGACTTTTAAATTATCCATCTGTGAAATCTCACAAGCTGCTGTTGGTTATTAACTCTCACACTTCCTTGTGGGTGTCCATGGGGCTGCTGGATCTGTTACACTCTTTATTTGCCTCAGCAAAATGGATGGACTAAAAAAAGAGAACAATGATCCTTTAGGTAATTCTTTTCTACATTCCAGGAGAAAGCTGACAGCTCATGGGTTCTGATCCAGATCAGCACAGTGTTACAACACAGCAATGATACATTGTCTTTGGAATGACAAAATGTGTTGTATAAGTCAAATTAGAATTCCACACTGGATCACAACATTTTAAACCTTTTAACTTACATTTGTAAGGTGATCCAGCTCAAGAGACATCTGAAAACAACAAAAAAAATAGCCAAATAGCCTTTTTGAACATATACTTCCTGTTAGCTTCTTAATAGGCCTTTTTTCTTTTCAGAGCTGAAATAAATAAAAGATGGGAAAAATCAATATGTAAACAGGTGGAGAAATTTATTAGCTGAGAGTGTGGGCAGAACTAATTTAGATAAGGCTATGCCTCTGCAGTAATCCAGGGTTTCAAAATAACCTTTGCAAATGTTTGACCTTATGAGTGATCCACAGTTGATGAAGGTGTATCAGAAAAGTTTGCTTTGCTTCTGGTACTTAGTGATTAACTAAAAACTTGGGTATTATTTGTGTTAATCAACTTGTCTTGGTTTGGTGTTTGTTTGGGGGGTTGTTTGTTTTAATTATTTTTTTTTCTCTTTTTTTCTGGTTTTTGTTTCTTTTTTCTTTTAAATTTCACATGGAAGTATTGTAATTGCCTAGGAGATTGCAGAATGTACCTACTACACCTGGCTTCAGAGAGCTTTAAAAAGAGTGGAATCTGGTTTTCCATGTGCTCACAAGGAAAACATATATCAGCATTCATTGTGCTCTTCTCTGGGCTCCTGAAAAGCCTGAGACACCACAATAAACTACTTCCCCTGTGCCTGCTGTTAGCCTAAATGTTCTTCTGCAATGAGATACCAGTTCCTTGACCAGTATTTTATTTGGAATTATGTAGAAGGAAGCGTTTTTATCTCAATGGTTTCAATGATATGCAAGTTCAGTAGTGAGGATCTTTTTTTGAGGCAAACAGTTCATTAAAAGAGCTTAGAGTCTCATCCTTTATAAACAGTTTTTCCATTTGACAATAGAGCTTTAGGCAGGGCTTGATGAAGCCTTCATAGTGGGACCCAAAGAAGATATGTGCTAAAACCTGTGCTAGAACCATGTGCTGTTGGATCCTGGCCTCAGTGGGCTCTGTTTGGTTCATAATCTCCAGTTATGAACTCTTCATGTCAGCCCAGCCTGCAGGGTTCCCAGCTGAAGCCTGGGCAGATCTGACTTCACCAACAGCTCAGTCTGCAGTACAATAAACACAGCATTTCCCACTGGCCTGTCAGGGAGGAGCAACAGTGGAGGAAAACACAGGAATTAATTCTGTGAGGGCTCCAAGAAGCTCTGCAGCTACTGGGAGCAGCTGGGCTCTTGCTCTGTCTCGTGTATTCAGCAAGTTTGGAATTGCCAAGCCTGTCTCTGGTGCTGCAGTTGTGCTGTTCATGCCTTGCTTGCACCTCCCAAACAGGAGGCAGCTGCTGCTTTTTGCACCTTTCCCAGCTGCATTTCTCACCAGCCTTGACAAGTGGCCAGTGCTGTGCAGCCACTGCTTGGCACGTGGTGTCCCTGCAGCTGAGTGAGAGAGGAAAACGCTGAGGAGATCCGTGTCTGCACACCCATGCACAGTGTTTGAATGGGCAGGTCTTAGAATTTTGGGTGATCTGTGGCTGTTTGGTCCTGGAGACAGCTGGCAGGCTGTTTTCACTACATTTTGCAGCAAATTTGGGACACCAGGGAGGTGACTGAATGAGCAATACAGAATTAACTGGATTGGGAAAGACCTTTGAGATCATCAAGCCCAACCTGCTCATGTCTTGGCCAGAAAGATGTGCAGGATTCCTCATTCCAGCAGTGTACAGACTGTGAACTGCCATTGTAAACATTCACAGTGTATTCTAGCCATGCTCCCAAGACTTCCAGCTCACGTGGATTAAAGGAATTTGTTCTTGTGGAGCTGATGAAGGAATCTGCAGGAATGCAAGCTGGTGGTTTGGAAGCTTTCAACAGCTCAACAGGGCCACTCCTTTTCCTTCTGCTTCCAGGAGGGGTCAGGGAGTTAACCCATACAGAAGGCATCCTATTGCTTCTCATTCTCAGGCAACAGTTGTATCTGACAATCCACCTGTTAAAATACCACTTCAGATTAGGGTAAAAAAGCAACAGTAACAAAAAATCAACACCTCCACAGAAATCATTACACCTTTCAAGATTACAGACCAGGGTATCAGACTTGGAGAGTCCCACCCACGAAGATACTGGGCTCTGCAAGAAGCCTAAGGACAAATAAGGCAAGAATGTTACTTTAGTAGGGCTTTCTCCATAGACCAGCATCTCTAGGATTTCATTACTTATTTGTCTGAGTGGCTGACAAACTTTACAAAACTTTAACATTTAAAACTCAAGTAAAAAGGAGGAATATTTAATTGGTGTCTTTTTCTATACCATACTGGGCCTGTCAGCACTGATTTTAAATAAGTGACTAGACTAGCAAAAATCTTAAATTTTCTCACATTCTCTGCTGTCTCATTATAGAGACATTTCAGACAAGAATACCATAATTTTTTTCCAAGTCCTTTTGTTTCCTCAGATAGTAACAAACACTGCAGGGGGAGAGGCTTCTTGGCTGAACCTGTCAGCCATATATGAATCCTGACTTATCAACAGAGTCATCAGCTCTCCCAAAACTTAATTTCTGGCTTGGGTAACATACACAAATTATTTCAGACCACTGACTGGCAGTATGTTATCAGAAGAGGAGATGAGCTTGAGATCTGTTTCCTTCACACACTGGCAATAAAAAAATCACTGCTTCTGTATGTTCTTTCACACTTCTCGGAACAAAAATTCTCTCACAGATGTTTTGTTCAGAGCTCAGCTCGATGGCAAAAGACACACATGGGGAACACATGAATCAGCATTTTCACATCCAGGCTTGTTTGCTGCCACATGCTGTGGAAAGTCTTGGCCAGGAGGTCAAGGGGCTTTACCAGCAGGCAGTGACAAGAGTGGGACTCTCTGTGATTGAGTGTTTTCCTCTGGTTCCAGCACCAGGAATTTCTGCAGTTTCCTGTACATCTGTGTGATGAGAAAGACCTCAGCAGGAGTGAAAGCAGCACTGGAAGGCAGGGGTTCAGTGGATGCAGCCCTCAGGTTTCCCTGCTGGAGCCTGGGCACTGAGGGAGGCTGGCTGCTGACAGGGAGTGTGAGGAGGGCACCATCCACTGCTCCCCTTAGAGATGGGCACTGACAGTTCTCTCCATAGCTGTAATCCCAAATGAGTGATTTCCTGGAGCTGTGCTGGCAGTGCCAGCAATGGGAATGCAATTATCCTGCAGGAATGGTGAGAGCTCAGCTCACCACGGCAAAGCCCAGCTCAGAGGTCCCTCAGCAGCAGAGCATTGCCACAGGCAGCACTGGGTGTGGGAGCTCAGCAAAGTTCCCTCTAATCCTTTTAGGATTGTCAATCCTGTAAAGGTCATGAATGTGAGAATGCCAGCCCCAGGTATTTGCTTGAACACCTCAGCCCTGTTCAGGAAGGGGAGGGTTGCTGCTGCTTTGAGGGCCTTTCTGTGGCTGGCCCATGAAGATGGAGCAGTGTTTCTGAGCAGAGGGCAGCCAGCCACACCACGGATTCACCACTGGCTCTTTGTCACTGGAATTTCTTGGCATCCGTGCTAAAGCTCTAAAATCTCAGTTTGGGAAAAGCATCACCCTGTTAATGCCAAATATTGTTTGTGCTACTTTGGAAAGTCACTGTAATGGCTGTAGAATGCAGGGCTGTGGAGTTTGTGCACCACTTTTCTCCTGCCTGTGGGAAAACAATGGGTGCCTCTGCCTGGGAGTCTAGAGCACCTAAACATCGCAATTCTGTAAAGTCCTGCTCTGGGCTTGGGTTCCTTTCATTAAATCCCAGTATTAGCATTTGCTGTCCATCATGGGGAGCTGCAAAAAGGAATTATAACACTAAATAATTTGAATATCTGAATTTGCATAGACAGAGCTATTAATGCCATTCTCTGTCCTTTCCTAACGACAACCCTGAGTCAGGGTCTTTCTGAGCTGATTGCATTCCATATGTTATTTCAAAGTGTTTCTTTTTCTTTTCCATCTCATCTTGGGAATGCAAAACCATGGTTTCTCCTTTAAGAAAATCCCCAATTTCTCATTTCTTATTGTACTCATGTTCCATTGAAGTTTTCAGTGGAAAAGTTTCAGTAAAAAAACAGAGATTTTACAGTGACAGTAGAACTGGAAACATTTGAATCGATATTACCTAAATATTTTACTCCTGGGTTTCAAGACCTGAAGAAGCTGTTCTTTGTTTCTTTTCCTTGAAATCACAATTCCTACAGTGATAATCCCTCATTCTCAAATTCCCCAATTTCTTGTTGGTAGATTCATTTTTATCATCAGTGTCAGGTCAGTTCACTCAACTGTTCCTGTAGAATATTTTCCTGTGTTTCTGTGTATTTGTTAGCAAGGAAAACAAACAAACAAAAAACCAAACACACCAGACATTAAATAATCTATCAGAACTCTCAGGAGGCTGAAAAGGCCCCATATTTCTCTACTCTTTTGTTAGTTTAGAAATAAAATACCAGAATAGATCTACTTCTCTCCTCAAACTCAATACAATTTATTTAATAGGGTGTGCTATTGCAAATAATTTAAATACCTTGAAAATAAATATTAGATTGATACTAACAAGCAGGTTGAGCAACCTGAAGGGAGAGTAAGCTGAAATAATCTTATCACAGGCTCAATTTACACTTTGTTTTGGTTTACTTTAGGAAGATATATATTTTTAAGTTATGCTATATTAGGGATTTCTTTGCACATCATTTAACATTAAAATATAAAACAAACAAGCAAGGTAATATCTTATTTAAATATTCATAAGTGGCTGACTGTAGTTTGAGAGCTATGCTGTATCTCTTAGGAGATGAAAAAAATTATTTGTAGAAAAAAATGTAATTTTTATTTATTATTATAATAACATAATTTATTATTCTTATAATCTAAATATCATCCCAGAACAGGAAGTTTTGGCCACACAAAGTCTGTCTTGCACACTCTGCCTGGAAAAGAGTTGTTGGAGATATTTCCTTGTTCTCTATTGTGTGTTCTTAACCTGATGAAAGGCAAGGAGACCATTTTCTCCTAACAAGAATTTCATGGTTTCAGGAAGGCCCCAGGAGTCTCAAAAATATCTTCTGGTGGTATCCGTGTTTTCCAAAAGAAGTGCATAAACTAAATCAGGAGAAACTGGTCTGTCTGTTTACCCCATTCCTGAAATGAAAATGGCAGCTCGTCTGCTGCTTCCAGATCAGCAGAAAGTAATGATTATGGTGTATCATATTTTGTATTTCTGAAAAGAGAAAACTGCACTTGGATTGGGGTTTTTTTTTGGTGGGGGGGTAGGAATATATTTTTTTAACCCAGTAGCAAAATAACTTTTCTCTCAAGGAAAATTTCATATTTTTGAAGATGAAAAACTAAGGGCTGAGAAAAACCTTATTTCTTCACTTCAGAGTCAAAAAACATACCAGAAGAACTTGGAAAATTACAACATATTCAATGTTTGATCCATTCTGTTCTCAGCCCTAAAAAGAAATGATTAAAAATTCATTTTGAAGTTAGCTTTGCATGTATCCTGTAGCTCCAAGCCCGGCTGACGGAGCGGGTTCAGATTTGTAGACATCTTTGTACATGTTAGAATAAATAAACAAGAGGGCTAAGAATAGATGGGAAAGAGCAAACCCATTTGTTGGGGCTTGCTGACAAACTCCCAGGAGTGACATGTAGCACATTGCACCTGATGCAAATTTACCATAGGGAGGTGGCTTTAATATTTCATGTGATGGTAGGGGCAGTTCTCCTCATTGGGGATTAACAGATAACACAGTTTACTTTGCCTGTGTGCCTTCTTTAGGGAAGTTACTTCTGAATTTTACTGCTTCAGGTACTCATAGGATGAAAGCTACAATAAGCTACAACCTCTGCTAGCTGGCTAATGATCCATTCTTATACCTTTCCATGCTACTTGCAGTGCTCTTGTGGAATTTGGAATGCCCAGTTGATCCTTTTTGGCAGAAAATGGGTGGCAGAGCTTGGTCACTCCTGCAAACATTTTGTCAGGGCAGGAATTGAGAGTCAGACACAGAAATCCTACCCTTTGCCAGTGTGTTCAGTGCAAAGTGAGAGCACTGTGATGGTGCTGCACGTCTGAGGAGCTGCTGCAGTTCAGAGAACTGACTCAGTGCTGCCTTTGAGGAGTTTGTGCTCTCAGTTAATGGAAAAATGCCATCATTAGCAGACTTAGCAGGAGAAAAGCAATATTAACTTGAGAATGCTTTCAAGTAGCCCATTTATCTATTGTTCTTAAAAGATGTCATTGAAGTTCTTCATAAAGTAAGAGAATGTTCCCCAGCAGAAACCTAATATTATTATATTACAAACCAAATTTTGGCCGTAGTATTTCACCTTCATCTTTTTTCTAGTGAGCTTTCTTCTGTGAAATGATGAGGATTAGCTGGGGGGCAGAAGCTCCTCCTTCAGATCAGTGTGATGTAAAGCCAGTGTCACTCCAAACCCAGAGAAAAATGACTCAGGGCTGATGGAGAATTGCCAGTCCCATGTGGGGGTGACATTCCCTGAGTGAAGGCTTAGCTGACTGTACATGACTCTGTTTGGGATGTACCTTCTGTAAGTGAGACAGAAATGACACCTTGGATGATGTGAGAGCATCCTCATACCCTCCTTGCTGCTCTCTACATTTCAGCCACTTTTCTGCAGCACAGTTTTCTGTTCTCCTTATTCCTAAATTCAGATTTGAGCATGGCTAAAATCTGCAGGAAGTATTCCTCCTGTGTTAGGATGAGAACAGAAGCACCAAAACAGTTCAGGATGCGGGGGCAAAACTGAATTATGGGAATTCACCCAATACCTCACACTTTAACCTGTAGGACCTTTCTGACACAATTATGGGAATTCACCCAATACTTCACACTTAAACTTGTAGGGCCTTTCTGACTCAGTAGCCTCATATCCTTTCATTTCCCCTCTTTCACAGGCTGATGGGCTTGACTGTTTTAGATAACAGAAATTAGGCTGCAAGAATGTCCTGTGGCCTCACACAGGGAATGCTGGTGTGCTTCTTGTGTTGCTGTGCTGGGGAGCTGGAATATCAGCTAAGCACTGCTTCAAAAGGCAAAGACAGTAAGTGAGGAGGGAGGAAAAATAAAATTAGATCTTATACACACCTAGGATTTAACATTTGTTTGGAAGTCAGAAAAGATGAGTCAGGTCTAAAGGCCCTATCCCTGGACAACAGCACTGGAAGGCAAAGCAAGCAAAACAAAAAAGCCATGAATGTTCATTGGCAGGTATTTGATATATGAGATTCTGGTTGTGTTGCCAAAATAGCTCGATAGCTACAATAGCCACTGTTGCTCCAGGTTTTTCATTTCAGCTCTCTGGAGGAAAGGCTTTAGGGAGAAAATGCCTAGGTGGTATAAGTTTCAACATATGAAGGAAAAATGAAGTGGGGGGGCAGGATTGGGGGACACAGGGTTATTTGACATGTGCTGACTGCACTAACATAGCATGTGAAATCCACGTTTCAGTACCTGTCCTGAAGCCTCTGGTTGCCATCAAGAATGTACCTAAGATCTAATTTTTGTCTAGACAAGCAGTGAAGACCAGCAGCTGAGATTTCTCTCACAGTTCATGATACCATGGTACTCCACTGCATTATTCATGTTTTCCTGACGCATGAAACACTTGGTGTCAAGTCCAGAACATCTTTGAATTTAAAAAAAAAATATTTAGAATGAGATGAAGAGAGAGAAAGACAAGAAAAGGACATCAGGTCTTATGCAGACCTGTCATTAGCTGTGTTGGTATAACTGGCAGTGTGACTAGGGATCTTGAATTCCTTACAGAAATAAAACCAGAGCAGTTCACTTTTGATTTTTTGCTCTTCTTCTGCCTCTGTGTTGTTTGGCTTCTTAAGGTGCTGCTGAAGAGCTAAGGACATGCTTGAATTTCCATTCTTGACCATTAGGTTAAAATTCCCCCAGATTGTGATACTTTTCAGAGTGACCCTGGGTGTTTGGCTCTCAGCATCACCCTGTCAGCATGGTTTTATGCCACATTTCTGATGTTCTCCACCTTACTGCCTTTACACAACACTTTGGCACATTCCTTATTTTCCTTTCTTCCTGACAAACCTTCCAGCTCCCCTTTCTCTGTAGATTTCAAAATTTAAGGCTGTTTATTGTAGCCTGTATGATACCCCTGCATGCCTGCCCTAACAGCTCTTGAATTATATTTATCATTAATTTGGCCATTTGGTTCTTCCCTGCTGATCAGCTGTCAAATAGAAATTCTCACTTTACTATGCACATCTTTAAGGTGATGCAGATATTTGAGCATTTTAAGGAAATGATTTAGTGCTTTGATTTTATTGTCTGTGACTTTTTTATTTTGGTGGTGAAAATGTCATTCTGGGAGTAAGAGAGACCAAAACCTCTCAGCTCTGCCCAGGACACCACATAAAACATTGAGCAGTGCCAGTGGAAGTGTCCTCACATGAGTTCAGCCTCTCTGCTCCTTCTAAATCTGAAGAGATCACTTTGACACAGGGCAGTAAGAAGTGTCCTGTGGTGGTTTCTCAGTCCTTGGTCTCTGGTGAGATTGCAAATAGAGGTGAGAATTTCTGTCAGCTGTGACTGTGCTTTGGAATACAGACACTCATTTTTTTAGGAAATTATGTCATTTCTCTACAGTTTTCTTTTAGGAGTAGCTCACTTTCCCCACTCCATCCTAGTGATTTGCTTAAAAACTAATTAGTGATACATTTTAATTAAGGTTTTTTTTTTTTTCTGGCAAAAAATGAGATTTTTTTAAGTAATAGGAAGATCCTAAAAAAAATCAAAGATAAATATTAGCTTTCTGAGCTGTTCTCCTAAGATCTTAATTACCACCAGAGAAAGTTAAGGGACGGTGTCCATGTTTTAGTAATGAAATTTTTGTCATCTTTTTGGTATCAAAACTGGACTGTGAGGTTTGGGGTTTTTTGATAGTTCAACCTTTCCTCACTTTCTTCAGTATCTTTTGTCAATTTATTGACAAAGTACATGGCACTCCACTAAAATATGGTGTCTACTTGTTGCTAAGTAGAAAAAAATAA
The DNA here is from genome assembly GCA_013400215.1 of Cisticola juncidis. NCBI lineage: Eukaryota > Metazoa > Chordata > Aves > Passeriformes > Cisticolidae > Cisticola > Cisticola juncidis. The sequence continues at coordinate 222,017 of VXBR01004081.1, read as the reverse complement.
TAGAAAATTTTGGGGTGACTCTTTCTTCTGCTTCTCTTCCTTTCCTCTGTCTTGTTCTTTTCTACTGCACCTGCTTTGAATTTTATTTTATCTTCAATTTATTGCGGGACTTAATTTTCTCAGAAAATTAAAGTAAGGCTCAATCTATGACCAATATTCTGAAGAGACTTCTGTGTTGTAGCGAGAGGGGACTGATTCTCTGCTCATGTTAACCAGTTTGTGGTAGTGCTTTGAAATTTGCAGGAAAGATGGCAGAGTTTGTGATTTAGTGATGTCAGGGATCAGCCTTCGTTGGATTCAGGTTCTTAAATCAAGTGAAGTCCACAGATCATCTGTTTCCTCTCCTATTTCATTTGACTAATCTAAGCCAGTTTGTCAGCCTGTCCTGTGCATGTAGGGCAAGGACAGAGAAGAAATAAGATGCAAAGGATTTTTGTGTGTCTCCTCTGTTGGGATGATGGTTGAAAGCTTCCTCCTAATATTATTGCAAGAACATTTTGTCCCCCAAAGCTGAGCTTGCCTGGCATGCTGCACAAGCACTATACCTTAAAGAAGAAAGGCTCCATAATTTAAAATTCAAAATGGACAATATATTAACTGAACTATTTCATTGAACATGAAATTTTGAAGAAATATAGAATGTGATTGGGAAGGTGTTTCTCTGCAATTTATTATGTGATGTGGGAGTGAGAAATCAAGGCTTGCCTTGTCTCTTATCTTTCCCTCTATTGCAGCTTCTCTACCTTCTGTTCTGGATTATTTTTCCTCTTTCTCTTTAACAAGTCTGCATAGACAGTTTGTGAATTGAAGAGTTTAACAGCCTAAAATCAGCCCTCTAACATCTGCAGTGGGAGCTGAAGGACAAATCAGCTCCTACTGGGGACTGGGGGGCGCAGGGACCACCACGCTGAGCACAGACCTGACATGCAGGAGTATCTTCAGAAAAGCAATTGAGTTTCTTTCTGAATTCCCTTGTCTGCTCTTTAAGCTTGCTGTGTCACATTAAGAGCCTTTCTCCTCCATCAGTTCATTGCCATGAGAATAAATGATCTGTCACACACGGAGTACTCGGGGCTAAATCCTGCCTTTAGATGTCTGAAATTGTGTTTGTGTCAATACAAGTTCCATCCACGTGCACATCCACGCATTTTTGTACCTGTGGGGTGGCAATTGCTCAACATTATGGATTCAGCAGGTGGAGAATGGGAGGAGCTTTGATTTTTGAGGGGAAGTCACGAGTTAGTCACCTGCAAATGGTGCACAGTTTCTATTTCTTAATTTTAAATCACCATGTGAATTAAATTTAAAAAATATAACAAATCCGCAATCAAATTTATGAATGCCTCTATACAATGGGTGGTTTCTACAGCAGTAAATTAGATCAGATTTATTTTGTGTTGCACAGGCTTTTTAAAAACCCATGGTGTTTCAGCTTTTTGTATACCCAACAGGCATCTGTCACAGTAAAATATATTAAATGTGGTATAGAGCATCAGAGGTGGCCAGGTGATCGGAACTGGACCTTATTGAATCAAATCAAATGTTTTTGTTGACTTCATTAGAGATTGTTTTTTTAATGATAGACATACATATAAACTGTTGCTATTTCATAATCATGTTTTACTGCTAACACTGAAAATAAAAGAATCTATAGCTCCTTCCTATAGCAAGCCTTTGAAAGTGGAATTCTTCACAAAACTATATTGTCTTTGCAACATAGTAAAATCCCACTATCTAGAATACATATAATAAAATCTACTATTACAGCACTGTAAAAAAAAATCAACTTTTCTAAAGGCTAAAGGAGTTCCTGATATGAAAGTGCTGCATTTGAGAAATAATAGATATCATGAAAAAGTAAATCAGTTTTAGCAGGAGTAGCACTCAGTGAAAGATCAAGGGGGCTGGGGGAGACGTTGGTGATAAATTTGTTGTGACAATGCTGTAAGAAGGTGTTTTCATTAGCACTGTGTTTCCTCCTTCCCCTGGCTGCCACAGCACGGTGGGTTTGTGTCTGGAAATGAAAACAAACCTTAACAAGATGGATCAAAGCTTGGAGAGAATATTTCTATTTGCTTTCAGGTTTTTTTAGTTTGTTTGGCTGAAAATGTCACCCACTCCAGTCTGGGAAAGTAAACACCCCTGCACCAGACCCTGGCAGCAGACCTGTGACAAGGGTGCTGAATGTGCTCAACCAACACCAAGATGATCTATAACACAAAGGTCAAAATAAACTTTACAGGGTAAATAGGAAGGATGACAAGTGCAGCTATTTCAGAAACTTTTAGAGTGACTCAAAGCCTGCTGACTAAAATCAGTGGCAGCCAAGATCGGGGCACCAAAGCAATGTGAAGGAAAAGTTTGTTTCTAGAAGTTCTCTTCCTCATCATGCTATTACTTTTATTTTTCTCCCTCCTTTGTAGGTAGGGTGGGACTTTGTTTGTTTTTTAAAGTTCTTTCGTTCTTATTCCTTAGTTCTCCTCTTGAGAAGCAACAATGTGAGAACTGAATTGCTTCAATCCCATTAGATTGAAAGAAAAAATTATCTGGTTACCCTGTACTTTGAGAAAAAAATAGATTTAGTATCATTTTCATTCCAAACATAAAATCTTATTAAAGCTGTGTGAAGAAAATTGCAAACAGAAAATATTAGCAAATCCTGCTGAATAACAAGCATATCCCTCAACATTAATTTTTTTTCAAGGAAAAAAGCTAAACAAATCTAATAATTTAATTGATAGCTTTAGTTACATCAATATATATTAGGGATAAACTGCCAAGAAAAAAATTAATCGAGAAACAAACATTGCAATATTTATGCAACTATCCTCAGTATTAAAAACAAAAGGACAGACCCCAGAAAATGTGTGATGAATAATGCAGTTATTTCTAAATGGAATTAGTTGTTATTTTAAGTTCTCTGTGTCACATCACAATAGTTTTTTGGGATGTGAAGTGACAGGGAAGACTGGGAGGCCAGTCTCTCCCAGTGAGTGCCTGTCTGCTCCTCATGCACTTTGTAAAGGTAGCAGGAGTTTCATCTGGGAGGTCCTTGCACAAACAGCCCTGGAGTTTTTTAGAGCTGGGTTGGTTTGAATCTATGATTTTGAAATTTTGGAGAAAACAAAGGTCAGAGAGGGTCAGATATCTCAAACCAGATGCTCAAAATGAAAACCACATGTCTGAAATTAGGGATAAGAAGCATTTTCTGCCCATCTTGGCCAGTTTCCAAGTGTGTACTCAAAGGACTTGGCAATATTTTAAGTATCCATTAACACACTTCCCTTTTGGAATTACCACCACTAAAAGGCTTCAGACTCAGGGGATGTATTCAGGGTACAGCTGCAGAAGCTGACACCAGGGCCACCACCCGAGCTCTTCTCTCGGTGGCAGCACAGAGGCCAGCCTGTCACTGACCTTGGTGGCCTTGGTGGCCTTGTAAACAGTCACCTCCAGCCTTTAAAAAGGACACTGGGGCTGAGCTGTGGCAACCAGCACAGGATGGCTAAAGCCACCTGTGTCTCCCTGCAGTGACACGAGCAGCTCTTTCCAGGTCTTTGTCACTATCTGCTCTCTTTTCTGAACAAGGGAGGAAAGAGGAGAGAGGGGAGCTCTGGATTCCATGCTGCTGGCCTGGAGACTGTCGGGTTTGCACACTGAACCCAGCTTCTCCAGTGTGGTGGCCATCAAATATCCATGGGTTCTTAGCTTCAGGGCACAAATATCAGTATTCATTTTATGGAGAAGGCTGTGTCACAGTGCAGGTGTGTAATATTTCTGGAAATCAATGGTGACCTTTTTGCCATGTAGCCATTGACAGTAGCCCTAGAATAGATGAATCTGTGGGGTGTTCCTCCTTTTCAAAGAGTGAGACATGCAGGTATGTGGAAATTTTACATCTTTATTTCTCCCTACCAATCTGTATTTTCTTAACCAACACCCAATTTTCAAGATGTTTTCTGTTCTTTTGATTGTACTTTCTAGTAACCTAAACAGGTCCCTGCTAAATACCTTATGATTTATTTGAGTGGTATCAAAAGATATACTCATTTCCAAAATGCTTGGAAAAGTGTCAGGTGATCTCCATTGTATGACCTACCCTGTTTTGCATGAGGAGAACAGGCATTCAGGAACAGTTTGTAGAAGTTAAGAGCTCTCAGACTGCCAAAATGATTTTCAGAGTTCAGAGTCTGAGTCTGCCTCCTTTCATGGAATTTTATGACATCCACAGGTTTTGCTTTGGAGTCTGCAATGTTTCATGAGCTGGAACATCTTTCTCACCCATTTTCTGTCCCTGAAGTGGGGGTGGATGTGTCTCATTGATTCCATCCCTGAGGAGGGTATCTCACCCAGAACTGCACACATGCCCAGGATCTACGCCCCACGCAGCACATAACCAAGGTTTAGCTGAAGATGTAGATTTCCATCTCAGGGTGAAAGGCTAAGTTAAGTTTTCTGAAGAACTTGCAACACATTTGGATGATGTCACTTTTTCTTCTATGCATTCAGGGACTCTGAATTGCCCTAACTTGTTCTAACATTAGCAACCCTTCAAATTTCTCTTCTCTGTGCCATAAGTTCCAACACATTAATCACTCTTTTCTTAGATATTCTAGGGAAAAGGAACATGTTTTGATTTTATTTGCTCTTTCTGACATATGTCAAAATTGTGCTTGTGTTTATTTATTTTTTTTCTGCAAGGAAAGAAACCTTTCAGCTTTCATTGTTTTCTTTTATAGAAATCAATAATGTCAAGTAAGGTCTTCCCTTTTTATGCTGATGTAGGCCCCTCATAATAAAAGTAAGATATGACTCATACATATGTTACTGCAGAAATGTCTCTACACAAACAAGTGAGGTAAAAGCACTCAGTGGAAGCTTCTTTGGTGTGATGTGGATTGCAGTGTGTGTGTCCTGACTGAAAAACTGCCCAAGGTGTGAGTGGAGCTTGTACAGGGCTTGAGCTGAGTCTGATTTTAGTGAAGCTCTGGCACTGATTGCACTGCAGAGCTGTAGGAGAGGGGACACAGGTGACCTCAGCCCTGATCAGCACCAGCTGTGTTAATTACCCAGGACAGCCTCACCCTGATCAGTCACAGCTGTGTCCAATAAAGATAAATGTGGTAAAGGGGAGCGGTGCCGCTCGTGAGGGGAGATCAGCATGGAGGAGGAACCGTGAGGAGGAGGAATCATGAAGGAGGATCCTGAGGAGAGAGGATCACTGCAGTGAGGTCAGTCTGGGGCTGCAGTCACAGTCTGGCTGGGTAAAGCTACAGTCAGAATTTAGCAGGGAATACCCAGCAGTGAGAGGCTGCAAGGGAAACCTGCAGCAGGAGCTGCTGCAGCCAGAGTGAGGGAATGGTTGGAGTCAGGATGGCTGAGCTGTGAAGAGGAATAAACCTGGGCCCTTTTCATGCTGTGATAAACAAGCAATCTGTGCCTCAGCTCATTTCTGCCCTCTAACAAGAGGGTTGCTGCAGCACAGGGGCTCTCCAGGATCCACACCACAGACATATGACAAGAGATCCTGCCCTAAACAGCTGCATGTGGCATGCAGGGTCTCAGAGGGAAACAGGTAGCAAAGATGTGGTGTAAATATGTGCAGCTGGAGGAGATGGAGTGAGCTGGCAAGGGAGGGGTCCAATGTCTGAGACCACTGCAGTAGTTAGGAAACTCCGTGCAGCCCCTTCAGACTGCTGATGAGAGAATGAGAAGCTCAGAAAAAGTTGACTAACACCAATTTGACAGAATTTATTTTTGACAGACCATTTTGTGGTTATTATTTCTCCCGACACTCCTTTACTGGCCTAAAATAGCTCAGTTATGATTTTACTTATCCCTGTAGGAAGCAAGGGATCAGGATATTAATGCTGAATTCCAGGGCAGTAATTGAACATCAGGGTCACCCCTGAAAAATTCTGTCCATGGATAGATGGTTAGGTGCAACTCTAGACTTGTTCTGTATCATTTTATCATGGCACAGTGATTAGAGATGTATCATAAAATATAACCCTCCAGGCTACTCATGCTAAAAGTGACTAAATAGTAATCATATCATTTTTCTCTCTGTGCATATCTAATGGGAACAGAGTACAAGTAATTATTGTACAAGGGGAAAAACATCTGTTGTGAATACGATATAGGAAAGATAAGTAGCTGAACTGTGTATCTGAGAGTGTTTCCAAGAACAATAAATGTACTATATGTATTTGAGCTTTAAATGTGTTGCTATGGCAGATAAATTAATTACTTAAATAGCAGCATGTGAGTGAAAAAAGGTTTAAAAGTCTTTCTGATATTGTGGGGGGAAGCAGTGTGGAGCAGAGGGGGATCTCTCTTTTTAAAGCAAATATGTACCTGAATGCTTTTTGCTGGCACAAATTGAGATTTTCTGAGCTATTACAGCTCCCTCCTCTGTATGTGCCTGATGCATGAGGGACTGGGAGGCAGGAGAACAGGGATAACCTCTTCATACCTGTCCATCCCTCAGTCTGTTCCCTTTGTTTCCCTGCCTCCTGGTCAATGGGCTGTGCCTGTCCAGCACTGAGCAGAGCATTGTTCCCAGGGAAGTTCCCACTCTCCCATTTGACAGCAAGCAAAGCTGTTCTCTGTCACTGAGCTCTGCTGTATCTGCATACTGAAGGCATTTTTGAGGTGTTTTTAATTTTTTATTTTTTTTTGAGCCTCACAGTGGCCATGCTCTTTGAGAAAGAAATCTGTCACCTGAGTGTGTAAGCAGGCAGGTTTTCTGACTCCAGAGGCGTTAGAAACTATTACTAGAAGAAAAAAGTAATCTGTCTGTATCTGGTTCCCTGGAAACCTCATGGTCAATTCAGGTGTTTAGAGAAAACAGCTGTAATGGGGAACTGCTGGACACATAAATGGTCGTTAGAAATAGCTCAGATGCCCCTGCAGAGCTCCTAAGCCTTTGCACAGATGTTCTGAACTGAGAGCTTGGTGCCAGAGGTACAGTTTAACCCAAATTAAAATCGGTGTCAGACCTCATCTTGAATGACAATATTAGAGGAAAATGTCAGTAAGATCTACCTCAGCCATTCTTTCAGAGTTTAAAGAGTTGGAGCAGCAGTGCAGGAACCTCTGTGGGGCAGCAGCAGAGCACTTTCTCAGCTGTTCACCTTTCCATCACATGTAGTCTAAATTTCTTCTTTTGAATGATGCTAAGATGTTTTTAAAAAGGCCCAAATGCCACACATAATGTTGGTTTTATGTAATTCTGAGATCACTGGAAGGAAAAAAATGCCAAGAGAAAAATTCATGAGGAAAATCTATTTTGTAGTCATAGAATTAAAACTCAGATCTATGATGATATTCCAGATTAAAAATACTTCTGTACCTTACATAAAAACATGTTTGCACACACAGAGTGCATCTGATGCCAGTATGGTAGTAGCTTTTGTGGATGCAGAGGTGGTGTCCAAAATGTAAAATGGCATTCAATGAAATAAGTTTTGGAAAGGCAGAAAGAATGGCCTCGCTTCATCTCTGGCTCTGAAACATAACATAACTGTGTAATTGTCAATGAAGAATTTGCTTTTTTATAGTTTTTCATTGCTGGATGAATATGCAGAAACGAGATGGCCTGTGGCATGGGTTGCTTTTACTGTTCCATTCCCTTTCTCCCCACAGAAGTCCACTCCATAACAATACTGTTACCCATAGCAGGAAAGCAGCAGGATGCTTCCTGGAATCCTGGACACTCATCTCTTCTTTAATAAAATAACAAATCTACCTATGATCAAAATTCTTTAAATAATCAATGTTAACTTCTATAACATTTCTAAAATGGAAACTTTTTAAGTAAATTGGGGGGGAGGGGAAATCAATTTTTTTATCGAAACAGTTACCACAAATAATCAAATATTAAAATAGAGGAGAAAAGCAGAAAGAGAAAATAATACATTTCTTGCAGTTTTTCTTAAAGCTTTGCCATTTCAGCATGTGACAGTCTCTATGGACTCTATAGACTCTCTAGCCGTATGTCTCAGGTATTTTCATATGAGGCTGAGTTCTTATAAAGATGCTCAGTATTTGTTCAATGATTATTCTCCTACAAATACTGTTGTGGTTTCTGTGAACCTTCCATCCAGGTAGTTTATGAATACAATACTGTACTTTTATTAAAGGAAAGAGCTGCAAGAAAGCACTGAAGACACTTTATTCATGCACAGTGCAAGAGAAGGAATAGAAAGTCAATTAGCTAGCTGTAAAATTCTCAAGGAAAGCAATTTTAGGGGATAAATCCAGAATTGAAAGACTGGAGAGGAGGAACACTGGGACTGGGTGATTAAAATTTATCAGGGAGGCTGGAGCCAGCAGTTATGTTCCATGAACATACACCATCACCTCCCTAATCCACTCAGCTCTAATAACCACAGCTATAAAAGGGCTGTTCATGGGGGGCTGGTCAAATATGCTGGAGGGAACTTGGCCAGACCCCAAAGAGTCTTGCTGCAGCACCCTTTCCATCAAAGCTTCATGGAGGGAAGCAGCAGCATAGCTGAATAGTGCAGCTGTAGCTGGTTCTGGTGGCTCTTACCCTTAATGCCTCCTTGCAAGGGCAGCTTCAGTGGCAGGAAACCAGCAGTGGGAATCTTCACCTGGGGAAAGAGTTGATATTTCAAACTCCAGAGAAAGAATGAATAGCTGGTCTTATTTCATTTTTTTTTTCCACTGTGAAAGATAATGCTGGATCACTCCTACCTCTGAAGGAGGTAAGGATATTAGACATTTGCAGTAACAGATTATACTTCTTTTCCTTCTTCCAGTTTTCTCCGGGGAAACGAATGTGAAGCTTGCATTTTCACTTACTCTGCTGCTGGCCTCGGTTGTATTTACGCATTGCTCCGTTATTTTGTTTCTTTTAAGATACATTTCTCTTTCCCTGTCTCTAGTGTCTTGATGTATTTTTCCAAACAAGTGGCTGTCTGAACGAGTTAATAGTGAGAGTCACAGATGGACAGGCTGCACTTTAGAGTTGGCAGACGGGGACTTGAGACAGGAAGATAAATCTCTTTTAGACTGCTGGGGAGAGTTGATTAGGGGGTCTCTGAAGCAAACACACACTGCTAGGTATCTGAGGAGTGGAGGGATCAAAGGACACTTCTGGTTGAACTCAGAGGTGTTCTCATCTGCCTGAGTCACTGCTGTGGGCTGGCACAGGGCAGGCTGGCCCACCGAGCAAAGCTGCTGTGCTCACACCCCTGCAAAAGCCATGGAACCTGAGAGCACCAGGGAGCAGAGTCAGGAATGAAGGACCCAGGAGACAGGGACATCCTGCTCTCAGACACACTCTGTCAATTCCTGCCTGCTCACATTTGTGCTTGCTTCCTTCTTGTGTGCAAAGAAAACATCCTATAAACAGGCAGAATGGCATTTAAATGTCACCACTTGCTGTCCTTTTGACATGAAAGCAAAATGAGAAGAAGGATTAGTTCCACCAGGGCTAGAGGTGGGAGGCCTTTGCCCTTCCCCTCCTCCTCAGTGTCAGCAGTAGAGGCCAGAGAGAGCTGTGGCTCAGGCTGAGGTGTGTCTGCCCCACAAACACAGACACCCCTGCAGACTTGGTCCTTGGTGACACTGGTGTCCCAGGAAAGCCTGCAGGTAAGCAGGGACAAACTTACTGGTCTGGTTCTTTTAATTCTGCTTCCCACCAATGCCTAGTGGCAGGGCTCAGGAAATGTTATTTTTACCAAAGCTGAGGATTTTGTGCATATTATTGAACAGGCAAGAGTCGACATCCACAAAAGAAATTAAATAATTTACCCTCAAGCTTTGCAGAAGCCAGCCAACATGCAAAATCTCGTATTTCAGAGCACACAAGGATATGTCTCTGTTCTTTAAGAGTGTTTTATATGTCCCTTACAAACTGCCACTTTCAGAAACATCATGCATGTTCCTTGGTAGATGTTGAAATCAAGCAGTTTTATAACCTTCTTTTAGGAAGACAGAAGACTGGGAATCATTCATACAGATTTTAGTTTTTCTTTTCCCTGAATAAGTCATGGCAATACAAGGGGGTATGATGGGAATGCTTTTAACAGAGCTGTGTCTCTTCTATAGCATTGTTATAAAATGAGGGAAGTCAGAAAATACCTACTTAGTATATCCATCATTGTGATAATCCTCACTGGTTTCCCATGTGATGGTCTCTCATGATGTTTCAGTTTTAAAAAAGATGCAAAGCAGGAAGTTCTTTCTTCTGAAGTTTTAAAATATAATTTGTATAGTCTCAAGTCTTCCACTCTGAACATATTTTGCGGACTGAACTGCATTTCCCTCCCTTCCTGTCCAATTTCCCTGCTTTAAAGTTCTCTGTTTCCCCCAACAGCAGCAGGATCCATGGCCATACACAAAGGTTGGACTTTTCTCTGTTCCTTGCCTGCCTCAGTATTGGCAGGCACATGGCTATAAAAAATAAGGGACCTTGTGTTCCTGAAGCTGTGTCAAATCCTGAGGCAGTTCTGAGTGACTTTCTTAGGGCACCGAAGAGCAAAGAGAAAAGTTGAACTCTGTGATCAGTCCTGTTTCTGAATCTCACAGTGAGTGTTGGTGCTTTGTCTTCCAAAATAAGAGGCAGAGGGTTGGATTTATCTGATATTTTCCCTGCCCCATAATGAAACCCCTAGATTGATAAAAAGGAGAAATCAGTAAAAATTGAACTGAAAGAAAAAGACAAATATGTAAGGCTAAAATATAGTCTTCATTTTCTTTCTGCTTTGGAGTTTGGTCAGACTTTGGCCTGAGCAGAAGAAATGGCCAGGAAGTTTGGACATGGAAAGACAGACACCACATGGTCTCCCAGCCATCTCTTGAGGGATGTACCCTCTGTGCAGGCTGAGATCCATATAAATGTATTTAATATGTTCATTTGTTGTTTCTAAAACACAGAATACAATGAGTCCTGCCAAGGATCTGTAGCCTGTGATCAGAGAGAAATTTCTTTACTATTATTAGTTAAGCATTACTTCAGTATCAGCTGAATATGCACACCTTGTTAAAAAAATAATGTTCTAATAGTAGATTAATTTTAAAAGGTTATCCCTTCAAAATCCCTTTGCTACCCTTTAGAGTTAGGGTTATCTTTCTAAGAATAAAAAAATAGCAAAGACTCGTGCCTGTGAAACAGCCAAAAGAGAAATTAGTACGTATGGATTTATTAACTTTATTTCTCTGATAAAGCCTGTTTTTGTGAGTAGCAGCTGTCTCAGCCCCTTGCTAGTGATTGGTTTGTCATGTCCTGCTGACAATTCCAATGCTGTCCCTGTGGCCAGTGTGCAGCTGTGGAGCCCTGGGACTCCTGAAGACCTCACCAGATCTTTGGTTTTTGCAAAATTAATCTATTATTTCTCTACAACTTCCTGGGAAATTATGGTAATTCAAACCCTCTTTGGTCTCTGTGTGCAGAGTTAAATTTATCATTTTAATATAGGTCAATTTTGAAGTTGCTGGAATCTTCAGATTTAACATTTTTAGTTTCTGGTTTTTAAAGCTTCACAGCAGTAGGCTTTATTATGTATTCTTGGAAGGTTGCATTGGCAAAAATAGAGGGTGAGCTGAGATTTGAAGAAAAATCCAGGAGATGAGGGTAATCTTGAGAGATAAAGCACTGAAGAGTGTGAGTGTGTTTTTGTGTCTTTTACACATCTTCCAGAAGTTAACAGAAAGGTACTGCCATTGTCACCCACTTAACACAAGTGTTTTCCACAGATAAGGGAGGACTCTGGTAGTCTGAGGTTTTTTCAAGCTAATGCCAACTTCCTCCAAGTGTGCACTGGTGCATGAGCCTGGCTACTGAGTAAGGACAGTCACCTAGAAATGTCAGGTTACTGCAAACAAGAAGTTAAAGTTTATTTTCAATGTGTATTTGTGCCATACCTCTTAAAAAAAAACCCAATAACTTTATATTTTAATAATAGGCTTTTCATTCTCAATAATTCAAACATTTAATGTCCTATCAAATCTTAGTTTCCTTTTTTAATAGCATAAACTACATAACGTGCATAGTATAAGGGAAATGTTTTTTACTCTCATATATTCAGAGACACACTTTAAAATGTTTTCAAGCACACTTTTCAGGGAAATATGAATTGCACAGAATATAAATTTCCCTGATTACAACTCAGAACTCATCTAAACCCTTAAAGGGAGGGGAAGGTACATAGAGAAAATATTGCACTGTGTACTGAACCTTAAATCAGACTAATGTTTGCAAGTGTTTGTGTTTGTATTGGCTTCCATGAATCTGAGGCCACATTTATCATCCCAGCATTTTTAGGATGGTCCTAACGCTGGATTGCACCATACTCAAAAAAGGGAAATAAATTTCTAATAAGCAGCCTCTGAATAAGGACTGAGAGCAGAATAGTTGCCTGCCCACTCACAGGAGGGCTGGGTTCCAGCTCGGAGCTGGAGGGAGGGTGAGGTGTTCTCTGAGCCAGGAGTCACACTACTGGTTTGCTTTTGTTGTTATTTGGGAGTTTGTTTATAGAATTTGTTGCTTGCTGTACAAACAAGTGGCATTGTTTGAGCTATCAGGGGAGGAAATGCAGACAACCCAAAGGTGCACACTCAGTTCCAAATGCTTTTGCTACAGTGACCTTAAAAGTTGCATGTGCCCTTCTTCAGTGTTGACAATTTACAGTATGTTGGGGCATGTGGAAACCAAACTAAGATCTTTTCCTTTTGATATCTGTTCAGAAATTCCACTGGTGCCAAGTAAAATTGTATTTATCCCATATCTGAAGCAAAGCAGGCTGCACAGGCTAAACATAATTCTACTTTTTTTAAAGGAAAGCAAATTTCTGCGAACTCTAGGAGTTTTCCCCCATTATTTCCTTCTGCGTCTTTTGGCAAAGTGCACTTGATTCTTCATGGATCAAATTTTCCTTTCTTCATTAGTGCCCGTGCTTGATGAGAAAAGCCCTCACTGCCAAGTGTGTGAGCCTGGGTTGTGTCCTGGTTAGCAGGAGGGTAAAGAATCAGCTCAGGCTTTAAATCTGTGGGATAAACCATGGCCTCCAGCTGAATGTAAAGTGTGAATGTTGTTTTGTTCTATAACATTGGACCAAAACCCTGTGCTTAAGAAAGAAAGATCTAAGCAATCTCCAAAAAGTAGGGGTGGGAAAACTGAATGTTGCTTTGCTTTCAATACAGTCTGGTATTTTCACCACAAAACTTTTGTAAAACTCTTTCTTGGTTCATGATCTTTTTCATTTCTAAATATGAATGCTGTGTAAATATTTTTTAATATGGTGAGAAAGCATTTCCTTTTTCTCGTAGGCTTCATAAGGGAATAGTGTAAAAACAAACCCAAATCAAACCTTCGTATTTTCATAAAAGCTAGATTAAATTAAAGCTTCAAAAGTTTTGAGTTCTGCTCAGAAATTCTGATTTGTATTTACACTGCCTCTTTGTCACCTTGGAAACATCACTCTATGCAGAATATGTGGAAATGTGGGTCCCAATTGCAGTTCTCAAATTTCTCCTTTGCAAAACATCTCCCAGAACTTGCAGATGTAGAGGGAAACTTTACCTATAGCATTTGAGTCTTTTTCTCCAACTTTTGTTTCTACATTTGTTAACATTTCTTGGTAACAAAAGGGAAAAATGACCTTGAAATGTACAGGTACATCACAGTCACCTTCCTGTAACACAACAAAAACCTTTCCCCATAAGGCAACAAACTGCACTACATGAGCAACACAGGCTCTTGTTGCTGATGCTGAAGTGTTGGGTCTTTCCTGAGACACTGATGTAAGAGGATAGAGAGAGAGACACATATTTCTGCAAAGCAATAATTCAGCCCAGAATTTTAATATGAAGAACACCGAGGCAGTATCCTGTTATCTGAATTTTAATGACTGTATCTTTTTTATCCTGTCAGTTGTAGCAAGAATGTGAGAGGTTTCATGAAACATTAATGGCTCTAACTGCAGTCTTCTCCATCTCCTTTTTTCTCTCTCTTTTTGTTCTTCTGATGTGATGTAAAATATGGATTTGTGCAGTGGAACTGCTTTCTGCACAGGCTTGCTTGATCTTGCAGCTGTGACTGTGGTTCCTGTTTGGGCTGGGAGCTCCCACACAGGCTGCCTGGGGAGAGGGAAAGGGCTGGAGGTGCACAGAGTGGAGGATCTTGCTGATGACAGGTCATAAACAATTTTAAATGCAGTCCATATTTAAGGACTTTCAAATGAAGTGCCAGCTGGGTGTTCTGCAGTGTCTCAGTCTGGTCTGTAGACTGCTGCTTGCTGGCTGGATGAGCTGTTCAAAGGCAAAAAACCACAGGGAATGTCAGATCCTCTCCCCTCCTCAGCCCCCCAGAACAGGGCTGAGGATGGGGTAGGGAGGGACTAAACCCCACAGTTTTCAGGCTCAGTGGGTGCAGGGGCTCACCAAAGGATGTGGGGATTGCTGTACATGCTGGGCACTGCAGTGGGCATGCTGGCAAAGTCCTGGAGGACAGTGAATCCCTCCAACAGCCAGATCCCAAACCTAAAACCCGTGCAAGGTGGTGCTGCCATTTAACTGGGAGCTCTCAACTTCCAGGGGAGTGTTGTAGGAAAATACAGTTCCCAAGCCAGGTGAGGAAACCCAGAGGCAAACAGGCACAGCTTAACACAGGCACAGAGGCCAAGCGTGTCTGGAATCCAGTGTGTGAGGAGCTGCAAAAAGCAAATTCAGCACTCTGGTCCACAAGATGCATAATAATGCTCCTATTTATTCAGAGGAAGCCTGTTACAACCATAAATACGCACTGTGTGCTGCCATAATACAGTGACTTCAGTGTGGCAACAGCAGATATAAGCCCTGGTGTGATTATTTTCACCCTACTACAGCCTGGCACAGAGGTGTTCAGGAAGGGTGTCACCACACCACTGTGACACGTGTGTGTCCTGCTGTCTGCCATTCCCTGGGACCAGGATATTTGCTGGCAGATGTTCTTCCCTCCGTGGCCATCATCCTGAGAAACAAACCCGCAGGGCTTTGGGGAGCAATGCTCTAACTGTGGCTGTCAGGCTCTGTGCCTCAGTGCTTTCCTTGCCTCCACATTCCTTGGGCAGCTCCAGGAGCTGGGAATAGCCTGACCTGCAACGGGTTCCCTCTTGTTCCCTCTGGAAAATAGATGGCAAAAATGTAGCTGACTCTTCTAGGAGCTGCAGAGCAGTTTCCTTCACTCTGTTGGGGTTTGTGTCTGTCTGGAGGCCCAGGATGAGTTGGGATATCAGGAATATGCTGAGTGAGGCTGAGGTCTTCTACCCTAGGTACATTTAAATTAAAGCACAGGTTTATGTGGAAAGGTGAACAGTTGAAGCCTTAGCTGTTTTGTTTTTCAGTAAGCATTCTTTCAGTTTTCTGTGATTTTCTGCTCTGGGAGCTGTGAGGAAGGCTGGAAAGGTGCACTGGGTGTTTCACAGCCTGTGTGCATCGGGTGTATGATGGCCTGTGAGGAGCAGCTTGGGGTTTTGTGCAGTAAATAAAGCAATATTTAGTAACAGCACTGTTCTTCCAGCACTGAGGCTGGTTAGCATGGGCATGGTGAACAGCTGGAGAAACAAATGGTGTGGCAGTGTAGTGTGCTCAGCCATGGACCAGTGGAGTCTGCTGCCTCCACAGAGCCCTGCTGATACACACAGGTGTTAACAGGTCTGATGCACAATCACATTTCACCCATTAGAATGGGCTATTTTGGAATAAGCTTGCAAAAGAAGGATCAAGTTACGTTCTCTGTGGAATGGCTGTGACTGCTACCATACTGCAGAGCTTTGATAAAAAGAACTGCAGAAAAAGTAAAGCCCAAAGAAAAGTCAATGGGAAATAAAATTCACTCTGACTATGCTAATTAAGGGAGCTTACACATTTCACTGTGATGAACTAAGACACAGTGGTAGAGCTCAATGTAAGTGGGAGTTCATTTAGTTGTCTGTAGTTCTATATTTTTATTTAAATGCTTTATTTAAATGGAAATCTCTAATTGCAACATGATTCCTGATGCAGCATGTCACAACAAATACGTACATTCTATTACAAAAAGAAAACTTTGTCTGTTTATATTATTTTCACAATTGTCCCAGTCTTTCCTAATTCTTCCACTTTCCTTCATTCAGCATAAAGTTCACAGTATGTCTGTCTGAAACACAACAACAGCAAAATGGCATGCCCATTATCAATGAATCAGGGGCATTGGCAGGTGGGATTGAATCAAATCTGCTGTAATAGTGGTGGATGGTTTGTTTGAAATCTGAGTTTTCTTCCTGATAGAACAGGGAAACGCTTTGATAGAAAACAGAAAAGGTGACATCTTGTGCTAGTTGACATCAGTGTGTCTGCCTAGACTCTAGAGATTCTCCTTATTGCAGAATCAGGGCCAACATTAGGAGATTAAGGGTCTGTATGACAGGCAGATAATAGAAGGGTGTTTGTGGAGGAATGTCTGGATTTTCTAGGGCGAAAAATAGAGGGATGATATGAAGTGAAGGAAAGGAAGGGTAAAACAGAAAAAGCCAGAAAAAATGAAGGGGAAAATCTTCAGAAATGAGTAGTCTGAGGAGTCCCATGCACTGCTGTTTTGAGGAAGAGGCTGGATTTGCATGCAGTGTATTGAACAGCAGAGGCATCCTGTGCCTGCCTTGGCCTGTCCCCCAGAGCAGCAGCAGAAATCCCTGCCTTCAGCATTAATCTGGATTCACTGAAAGCAGTACACACAGGAGAAATGCTTCTGTTGCTGTAATGTTCTTTGGGAAAACAGGAAGCACTTGTAATGGAAAATGTGCAATATGAGTGATAAATAAGGTCACCGAGGTTCAGTCCTGCAGAAAAACGACCTTCATTTGTTTTCTAAGCAGGAGGGAGATGATATCCCTGCTGTGTCAAAGCTGACTGTTCCAGAACTAATGTGAAAACCCCAAAATTGGGGAAATGCATTAAAAGGGGGGGACATGACAGCCAAAGAATAGAACACAGAGCAAGACAATACTTCCTGTCCCATTTATCAAATGCTATTTATAGTTTCAGCTAAGAATATCCATGCAAGGCCTGGTCATATGTACAAAATCACTGTACACTAAAAATAATGTTTTCTGACTCTGTTTAGGACTTTATTAATAACTGGTGGCTTTATCCCAACATACATTAATTACCTGTGGAGCTACATTTGCATAACAGCACAGCTGCCATTTAAAGCAAAATCACACCCAGATGTTTGGTAGATCTAAGCATTTTGTTTGGATTTCAGAAAATGTGCCTGTTAGAAGGTTTCAATAAACCATGAAATAAGACAATTTCCCTGCTGTTTTTGCCTATGTAATTCATCCAGCACAGGTGATGGAGATACCTAGTACCAAAGGCATTATATTCTCATCCCCTGTGGCTGCTGGGCAGTCTGTTTTCTCCACTTGGCATTAAATTCTCTGCAAAGGTACTACTTAATGTGCTAGGTTCAGAATGTTCAACCAATGTAGGGAATTTTGAGGGTTTCTGTTTCATTGGGTGGGTTGTTTTTGGTGGTTTTTTTTTTTTATTTTGGGTTTGTTTTGGTTTGGTTTTGGGTTGGTTTTGTGGGTTTTTTGGTGTGTTTGTGGTTTGTTTTTTTTGTTGTTGTTGTTGCTTTTTCCTTCTGCCAAATATCAAGTCCTCAAACAGGAAAATAATGACACATATATGTATATATAATTCATCTTTCATGGTGATGAAAGTTTCATTGTCATTACTGCATGAGCCTGTGAATTGATGGCCTGCCAGATGTGTAATATGTTAAATAACAGTTGGCTGTGGAGTCGTTTGCTCCAGGTTTGCCCACTTTGAGCCTTTCCCAAGCTCATTTTAGGTGCTGTGGGGTGCCACATCCTCATCTGTCCCAGTGCTTTGCAGCACTGCTGATGCAGCCAGCACGTGAGAAGGGCTTGCTGCCCAGATCACTGCCATCCCTTCATGTCTGTGTGGTGGAGCTCCTGCCTCTCCCCCAGTTAGGGTGCTGAAATGTTGACTTTTCAGAAATTCCCTAAATGTGAATAAGTGCAAGAGTAGCAAGAAAAACAGCAAGTGTTGAACACATTGGTTGTTTCCAGCTCAGCTGCTGAGTATGCAATGCTGTTGTTTCTGACATATTCTTGCATAAAACTTTTGTATTTTTCTTTTCTTTGGCCTGAGAGTAAATTATTGAGCTGATGGGCCTGTGTGTAACTGGAGCCTCATTCACCATTGCACAGAGCACTGTCCCCAGAGACTGTGAGCTGAGCACTGGGTTTCAGAGAGGTTTTGAGTATGTTTGGGGATCTATCATCTTCACTACTGCTCTCTGTAACACATCTGTGAGAAGTACTTGCCCTTAAGTGTTTCCATTGCTGGAGATCCAATTGCCAGAAAGTCAGCTGTCCATTAAATTCTAGTTGCAGTTTTCTGGTCTCATATCCCTTGTTCAATTTCCACTGAGAAAACTGACTTCAGCTGGGTTGCTCCAGGTATAAATCAGTGGGATAGAAGGCAGAATTTGTCCCTTTCCTTTTCAGCCAAATGGTGTACTTTCTGTGTCTGGAAAAATCTAATCTTCCCTCTTTCTGTCTTGTTTGATGCTTATCAGAATCCCCTGAAATCTATGACAGAGATGAAATAATCCACCTTACTTGCTGCCTAAGTGATGTAATACCACATCTTTCAATACTTGAACTGCTGTCCAGCTTGCTATTTCACCAATTTGCTGTTTAAATACTCCTTCTGCAGGGGAAATACCTAAAAAACTGATGCTTAAAAAACATATGTAGGGATAGATGCTCTCCTCAAAGACTGAACACCTTTGCTCTTGTCTCTTGCCTTTCATTTTTGCTTTCTAAGCCATGTGCTTCTCTGTCCAACCCTTGCACATCATTCATCTTTCTCCCCTCATTTTCAAGGCCTTCCCTGGAGTTTGGAATTCTCCCTTGGACCAGAATAGTCTGCCACCACTTTTTCCTCTAAGACCCTCAGTATTCATTGCTGATCCAGTACCCTGTTTCCACTGCTGATCAAAAGTTCAAAGCCTTTTGTCCAAATTGCCTATCTCATCCTAACCTGAAAATCCAGCTCTCAGATGTCAGGTTCCTTTTGAGTCAGCTGGTAGAGACTGATCTAATAGGATGGAACTAGGGAAGTGTGGTGCCTGGTGGCCTGGGCATGTGCACTGAATTCCTCTGCACTAATCCAGATGGAGTGGGGTGAATACAGAGCTCCTGAAAGAGAGATACTATTTGGGTCCCAGGTAAAGTGTGATCTGGGTGCATTCCACATCAAAATGTGGAATATCCCACACTCCCCTCCCTGGGGCTGTCTGGCACTGCAAACAGGCAGCAGTTGTATGTCTGAATTTCTGCCAGAAGTAGGTTACTGCAAGGAGAGGTGAGATCAGCCCCAGCTAACCCTGGTCCTGAAGCAGCAGCTCTTACTTTCTTTAAGTGAAAATTGGCTGTGCATAAGATGTAAGCTCTGTGTTAAAGATGGTATTTATGTTGAATATAAGTGATGATAAGCCTTGTGAACATAAGGCAGAGTGCCTGTTCTTGCTGCAGGAATCGGGAGGGCTGGCAGAATGCAGTGCAGGGCAGGTGTTTGCTCCTGTCATGTACACAAGGACTGCCCAATATTGTTCCACCTGTTCTCATTCACTAATGCCTCTCCTGCAGTGAGTGGAAATGACTCTGCCCTTCTCACCAGGTAACCAGGTATGAAACATGTCCCTGGACAAACCAAGAAACAAAAATTAAAATCCTGATGGAATCCGTGTAAAGATGCAATGTGGTCAATTAATGAAAGCACGTGGATTCCTGGGTTTGCCTAATGCTCACCCAACTTTCACAGCACAAAAATTTCCTTGATCTGGGTTCGGGTTAGAGTTTAAGTTCCCCCATTCTATGAATTTTCTCATTTCAGAGAAATCTACTGGAGAAGATCAGATATTTTTTAATTCTTTTTTTACTAAATGTTTTGGGGTGCAGAACTTTATTATTTCTGTCATTTAAGCAGCTATTCTTAGGTTCAAGCCAACAAAGCTCTCCTGTTTTCCATAGTTGCATAATTAATCTGTAAGAACTTTGACATTTCAAAGAATGCTCTGTTCCCAGCCTTTGCTGGTATCTGCATATTTCTCTCTAGATTTCTGGCCTGATATTTACACTTAATAAATGAACATGAACTCAGACTCTTGAGGTCTGACCAGGTTTTTTGTGACTGACGAAGCCTCAGAGGGTAAACTTTAAGGTATTGTTTCCTTTATTAATATCTAGTCTGCTCCACACTGCAGCAGGGAAGAATTTGCTGGATCCCTCAGAAGCTGTGAACAGTTCAGGATTTGGGCCTCTTGGCTGCAATAGTGAGCAGGAAAATTTCCCATTCTGGTGTTGTCTGCCATGCTTCAGACTGGTGTAAATTTTGTTACAGCACAAAACTTTCGTATCCTTGTGAGGACCATGGGTGAAAGAGCAAGGAGACAAAGCTGAGTATTTCTAGGGCCATGCAATGAATGAAATCACAGCTGGGCCATTGCTGTACATCTCACAAAGTATGTTTTTATTGGCAGATCACTGAGAATAGGAGAAATTTACTTTTGATGACCTCTCTCTTTTTTGCATGGTTATGTGGAGACCAGTCCTGCTACCCCAAGGCACGTGGTACACAAATAATCACATTCCCCCAGTCTGCTGAAAGTGCAAACAAAAAGATGTAGTATAGTCTTTCTTTCTTTTTTTTTTTTTTTTCTTATTTTTATATTGTGGTATGCTAAAGGGAATGGTGTATGTGTCTCTTTGAAGAGCAGTTGTTCAAGCACACTATTTGCTACCGGAAGTCCACTGGAAAATTGCAAAAAGTTGCCTTTTGCACCACAAACTTCAATCTCCAGGTACCTGACATGGTTGGACACAAAAGAACCACGCAACTCACAGATGTCCCAGCAGGAAAGAAAGGGCAGAACTTGACTTTCTTTGGTATTTATACATTTTTGGCACCAGTTGTGGAGTGGTGGATGGGATCACGACCCCTCCAACCACACTGGTCAAACAGACAGTCAATCAGTTCTTCTCCTCCAAAAAGGAATGTAAACAAACAACTAATGTTAGGTAAACAGAGCTATTTTTATATTAAGAAACTGTTAGAAGTGTGAGAATCTGACTCCAAGAAATTAAACAATCAGAAGGCTAAGAACATTCCAAAAGCATAGGGCAACAGGTACCCACTGGGAAGGAAGATACTGCATCAGTCAGGGCAAGGATCCAATGAGATCACCAAGACTGCAAAATCCTGGGTAGTAATTGTAAAACCCTGGGTACTAATTACATAATACAAGATATTGCACTTCCTGGTTAAACTTGGGTTCAACATGTGTAGCTGAAGGAGGTAAATTAGCTCAGCATTTATTGGTGTATTTATTTAGGCAGCACTGTTTCCCTCACTGAGCACCTTCTGGGTCTCTGATACGGCTCTGTTCCACTCAGAATCAAAACCACCACCTCCCTGAGGCTGCTCCTGTGGGTCTGCAAGGAGCAGAGGTGATGGACATTACCTTCAGTGATACTTGGACCCAGCACAGGAAGAGCTGCAGGAATTCCCTGGAATGCCAGGCTCTGAAATCACTGGCTGGTGATCAGCTAATGATGAGGTGCAGACTGTGCTTGTTAGAGGAAACATTTTCCTCGTGGCAGAAACATTCCCTGGGGAGCCCTTAGCAAATCATCCCCTGGGAGACTTCCCTGCAGCTCCAAGCAGCATCTCCTCCCATCTGGAGGCCTGTGGGCTCTGCTGTGTCCTGCTGCATCCCAGACCCCTTCTGTGGCACCCCAGCTGCTGGCAGGAGCAGGAGGGAGCTGCCAGCAGCAGCTGGCAGGGGCAGCCCAGCCCTGAGCTGCAGCCAGGCACCCGCTGATCCAGAAAGTGTTGTCATTTCAAGGTTAAGTGCACAGTCTGGGGAGGCTGTGTGGGACAGCCACTCCTGTGTTCAGAGTGTGTGCCTAGCATGTATCTAGCTTTACTCTGTAGGTACAACATTTCCTCAGTAAGTAATGCTGCATGGATGGAGTGCTGAAATGTTATTTATGGATAAACACAGGGGTTAATGTTTAACAGCAAACGTGTGTATGGAGATGCTGGTGCTGAACTCTCAGGGAAAACAGTCCTTTAATAAATATGTGAGGGTATTTCACTGAGATCATGTGTGATTTCATACCCTGGTAGCTCCACAAAAGGCAATGGAGTGGTCTGTGCTGCTAGAATAAAACCAGAACATTAACCTACTCATAAAATCAGGGGACAAAATGCCAACTAGTTCTCTTTGGTCTCTGTATGTGAAAACCTCCTGTCTGTGTTGTAAAGACACACACAGACTCTTCCATGGCAGAAAACTGGAATTAAAAATGGGAAGAAACTATTGTTGAACAGAAAACTGCTCCTGCTGCATTTCTGAATACATCCTAATCTTTGACTATGGGGGCAACTCTCAAGAGTGGTTCAGTTTTGGATTTGTCAGTCTTCTGGGAAGAAACTCACCATCTGCAAAGGCAGCAAAAAGTCTTATAGAATATTTATAAGAGTATGTTTTTTGTTTTACGGTATAACTCTGATAAAATCATGTTCTTAATAGCATACAGCAATTTTTATAGGTAGGAGGTGACATTGTAAAACACCTTTTCATGAGAATTAGGTGAAGGATATTTGGTAGAATCAGCAATTCATTCTTAAGTACAATAGAGAATACTTCACTTTTGATCGTTCAACCAACAATCTGGCTTTTAGGGTTTTTATTTTTAAGTATAATAGATGAAATCTTACATCTGGATGTTTTCAAAACGTCATTAGATCTGCTTTTATTTTTACTTTATATCATCTTAGAACATGCTCTAGGACTAATAGCACAGGCTAATGATGAACAAGATGCACACAGAGATAAATTCAGTCAAGAAGGGTTATCAGCTGGTCACTGCTAAATTTGGATTGCACTGAAATGGAAACTCTTCAAGTATATCCCAATTTTGTTGTTCTTCATAAAGCAGTGAAGTAAGCAGAGTGTCCAGTGCATAAACTTTGCTTTACCCCTGTGTGACTGAGCTAAGAATTCTGAATGAGGGAAAAGCTCCTGTGCAGTGACTCTAACAACTTTTTCACATGCTGAGACAGAGCTCTAATACAATTATCATTAAACATGTCATAATATTTGCAACACAGACATTCCTTTTGGTAGTCTTTTAGAGAGGTTAGAAGAAGCAAACTTAGAAACCTCATTATTCTTTGCTTTCTTCCTGAATCTGTTGCAGGTAATAATTTTTCTCCCAACAATAGACTGTAATTTTGTTATGGCTGCAGAAATTTCTGTGTGAGCGTGCTAACAGGCATAATTCTCTAATAGCATGCTAGATCCATAATAGATCTGGTTAATCTTCTGTTCCATTGCCTCTGAGCTGTGCTCAGTACAGGATTATCTGTCCTGCACTAAACTGTTGCTGGGATCTGGCCTCACCTTAGGGGCTGCCCCAGTGCCAGGTGAAGTCAAATCACAGCCCCTTTAATGTAACTGCACAAAATCTGTGCCAGAGAGCTGCTGCTGTCATGGGGGCTTGGGGAGCCTGGCAGGGTTTGTGTCCTGGCCTGGTGGGGTAGAGGGAATCATCCCTCAGCCCCTGCCCCAAAGAACACAACACAGAGAGCAGGAGCAAAGGCAGAGGCAGGAGGGGAGGGTCAGCCTTGGGAGGGCAATTCGATTTCCTGCCAAAAATTGCCAGTATTTCATATCATCCTTCAAATCTTAAAGGATTACTTTTGACTTCAAAGAAATTACTAAAAATTGCTAAGAAATATGAACATATTCAATTTCTTAGCATTTCAAACGCTAAAAAACAACACAAAAAACATCTCGGTATCGTAACTTGGGTTAGGCAGGGGATATGGATTGGGAAAATATTTCCAGTAGTCTTTGTTCAAAATCCCCCTGAGTCAGCTCACTCTCAAGTATCAACATTGCTGTTTTAATACCCAATCTGCCTTTCTAGCTAAGATTTTTCAGACAACTTGCATGTATAAATTTCAGTCAGCATTCTCTACAGGACTTTTTAAAAATACTACTGAGAACAATTTAAAGTATCATTTCCAATGAAATTTTAAGCTTCCTACAATTATTTTCAAAAGTACTTCTCATATGCAATTATGTTATTAAACTGTTGTCCATATCATAAAAAGGAAGACAACAAAATTGCTGTTATATGAAAACAGAGAACAATTTTTTAGTCATTAAAGAACAGGATTGCAGAAATGGGATCATGATATGATACATCATTTTTAATGTCTACAAAACTGTAGCTGCTCAATATTTTGGTTTGTGTGCTTCCTAAGCTTTGAAATTCTTCAGTCTGGCTTTGTCTCCAGAAGTGCAGGAGTTAGGATCACTGAAATGGAAATGGGAAGAAGTGGTGGGAAGCAGGTGGATGTAAAGAAGGGATAACCCTAACACCCTCCCAGCATAAACAGATCACTGGAAAGAATAAATTACTTTGCTCTCCCTTATTATTTCCCTCTTCCTTATTTCGCTGCTATCCTCCATCCATCCCCCCAGCTGCAGTTCCACTCTGCTTTTTCAGAAAAGCTTTTACATCTCTCCTCTGGCCTTCCCTTGTACAGGTGGCTCTGACAAAGCTTGTGACTCCTGCCAGGATAATGTGCCAGGGTTTAACCCAACATTTTGGCTAAGTGATGCTGCCTTGGAGGAGATGAGGCTGGGGGCTTCTGAGCAGCTGATAGAAGCTTTCCAGAGGCAGAATAGGATGCTAATGGGATTCTGGGGTTAATTAACCCCAGATAATGAGGTTAATTAACAGGGTAGCAGTTAGAAATAGAATCTGACAGGTCACTGATGGCTTACCACGATGTTGTGTTGTGTCAGAGACAGCTCTGCATGTCAGGGGATGGGATTCCAAAGCAGTAACTCATTTTAGGTTCTCTCTGCCCAGCAGGAATGAACTGCTTGATTGGTTTCAGTGGTGAGGAACCATTTGGGTGACAGTGATTGCAAGGTGAGTAGGAAAGGAAGGAGTGAAAGCAGCAGGACTAGAGACAAAAGTCCTCACAAAGAAAATTTTAGGAAATGGTTAATGAATTTGGTTTCTGAGGTCATTTTGAGGATTGAAGTGTACAAAATGCTAAACCAAACCAATAAATCCCAGAACTTGTTTTGAGGATTGGGCTGGAAGAAAATCAGTGACTTCTCTGATGAAAGGGACTGAACAATACTGAACAATAATAAGATGTACTATGGCTCCAACAGGACTTCAGAAAAAACTGGACAATGGTGCAAAAGAAAAAACAAGGCAAAAATGAACCAAATATAAATAAAACACAAGGCTGAGGATAATTGGCATGAACATGTTGAAAGAAAACTGGAAAAGCTGAGGCCTAAAATTAATTACCAGAACATAAAAACTAAGTAGAGGGCTGGCATCCTCACAGAGGAGATCTCAGTGCAGGAACAGCAGCCAGAGCAGGGAAGGGCTGAGATGAGGAATAGGATTGAAGGGCATGAGGATTTTCATCAGGCTGAGGAAGGATCCCTTCTTGCCCTTGGTGCACTCAAACATCCCCACTGAAAGGAGCAAGTCTGTGCCCTGGGCCCTCTCCTCCAGCCAAACAACAGTGAAATGTTTGAGAGTTCTGCTTCCCTTTCAGACACGGTCTAAATTGTTTTCCAGGTTTGGAGGCTGAGTGTCTGCCAGCTGTTTTGCATAAGCATTGTCTCTTTAGGATTAAAAAAATGGGAAAATTATAAATCTTAGTTGTTACAAAAAAAGAGGAAAAAAAATTCAGTAATTTTTTTTCACACCAGAGGAATGACTTGATGAGAAGCCTGCTCTAGTTTTCTATTTCATCAAAATAGTATCTAGATCAGCCATGATGTGTTTTCCAGATATCTTCAATTTAACTGTGGTAAAATCGTCAATAAGCCCCTATTTGTGGTTTATTTCTGTTTTTACAGCCCAGAGACTTGTACACCAAAAAGTGGTTTAGGGTAAAAATGCAAATATGCAAACCAACATACAGACAGCCTGAATAGGTTGCAGCACTTCCAGTGAAATCAGCGTGATTCCTAAACCCCAAATTGCAGTTCCTTGTTTGTGCCAAAGACATGGGTTCATACAGTGTTGTGTGAGGTCTGAGGAAGCCTCAGGTAGGGTTGTCCTGTATGGCTGAGAGTGTGGGGCCAGCACACATCTTCCTGGAGAGGTTTCTGCTTGGGGCTCACATTTTGTAAGGGACAATTGCCACTTGTCAGTGCTGCCAGTCTGAAGGAGACCCAGAGCTGCTGGCACCCAGGCTTTTTTTCTCTGCTAGTGACAACTGTTATTATCCCCACAATAAGATGCAGTGTGGCCAAAGGAATAAAAAATGGCAGTTTTTACCTTAATGGGGGCAATTTGAGAGACTGGAGTGATTTCAGGAGCACACTCCAGCACGGGTGGGAATGCATTAAAGGTGTTGGTGTCTGTTGAATATGAGGAGGGCTGGCAACAGCAGCAGCCAAGCTGAAAGTGAGAGCTGCACTAAAGGAGCCCGAGCACACCAGCAAACCTGGAGCAGGGTCTGAGCAGCTGATGCAGTCTGAGCAAGGAGACTTCAGGGTAGTGTTGCATTTGTCCTTTCTAAGCATTAATTTTTAATAAATATGACTTCAAAGATTCATTCATGTCAACTCACATGTGTATCTTTGCCATTTCCACCCAGCTCTGTCATTCCTCGTTTAAGTAAATATTGTTTGCAGTGGTGCTTGTGTGACAGCCCTGGTGAGTCAATGGCAGCAAAGGGCTGGGAGTGGGCTGATGTTTATCTCAGTTACTGGAGTCATATCTGGCAGAAAATCCCATTTTGGTGGTGTATTAGTGGAGTATTAGTACACTTTCCCTACACAGAGAGTGTCTGGTGCTGCAGGAATCTCAGCAGCAGCACAAGGAGTGAATGGCAGCTCTGGAGAGGGTGGTTGCTTTGGCTCCAGCACAGGCACTTCCTGAGCAGTAACTTTGAGTCCCTTTCACTGTCCTTGTCCTGAAAAGGAATCTGCCTTTTCCTGCCTTCTGCTCCTTTGTTACTGAGGCTGGTGATGCTCCAGCTGCCCCTGCCTGTGCCAGGATCAGGGCACAGCCCTGGGTGGCTGCAGGGGTGAGCATCACCTGTGCAGATCTGCTGGGCTGGGCTCTGCTCTTACCCTGCTGTTGTGAACAGTTAGGGCAACACATCATCCCCAAAGCACAGAACTGGTGCATTTCAGAATCCATTAGCCCTTTAAAAATAATTGGATATCTCCTCATCTTTGTTAATTTGCAGCCTTTGGTAATTCACGCTGGGTGATCTAGTCATTAGTGCAAATTATATTTAAGAAGTAGAACTTAAATATATTCTGTTCTACAAAACCTTCCAAGTATGGTAAGAAAACAACTGTGCTGCCAGTTTCTTGATTTGTGTGGTGTTATATTAAAGAAACCCTGGTAGAATTTAATTTGGTGCTCTGGGTTTATGGTGTATCACAGTTTATGTTTTCCTCAAAGAAGTAAAATTTAATTATAACTGAAACACTAAAAACAAGAACTTTTTAAAAACATTGTCAAAAAAGAAGCTATTTACTTATTTTCTTTTTCTCATTCAATATCTTGTTGGAAAGAAGAAACCATATCTCACTCACTGATTTTTTTCAGAGTGGAATAATAAACACACAGACAGACTTGCAACACTATTGTTAAAGACTGTAGAATTATTGTCTCAAAGAGCTCCACAATTGCTACAGTAAAAAAAAATCTTGCCGCTCTGGTGCCAGTATAATTTCTTTATTCCATACAAATAAACAGGGTTTTAGCTACAGAGCACATGTAATAAAGGCTTTGTCAGATCAGAAAAGAGGGGTTCTCATTAACTGATTCTGAAAATATAAGTTGATGTTTTTTTAAATGGATATAATCAGAAGAATGCTTCTGCAGCTTTAAAAGAAAAGAGTGCTTGTAGAGAGAAAGGAAATTGAACTTACATAATAAGTTGAAGGAAAATAAGATATGGGAGAGTGTTCTTGTTGGTATAGGGCTGACATAAGGACAAAAATGCATCTACAGTTCTTTACTTTTGTGTGTGAACCATTTAATACAGGATCCCAAGCACAGCTGGTGATAATAAAGTGTAAATTCATAATGTATTTCTTCAAAGTAGCAGATAGAAAACGACAGGTGAAAAAAGAAGCACTGCTTTTTCCTAATTTTTTGTTTATTAGTGGTTTGGTAGCTCTAGCTCACTCAGGGCAGGAAGGGAGGCCACAAATTAAACCTGCAGCATTTGGGATGCAAATCTCTATGTTCTGAAGAGTGAAAGGACAATTTTCCTAAGTAATGAAACTGGCACAGCGGTGCAAATTCTTCTCTGTTCCTTGTCCTTCTGTTATTTATCAGGGAAATTAACAGCTGTATTTACAGCCTCTGAAGCACTCAGGGCTGAGCAGGAGCCCTTGGAGACTGTGCAAAGGCTCCTGAAGGATGGCACATCACACAGCACTCCACTGTTAACTCAGAGGAAACAAGACATGAAATGAGAGCAGATTATGGGCACAGCACCAGCATGGCAGCAGCATCTGCAGCAGGATCTGTCACTGCTGCTGGCGTGTGGGAGCCAGCAGGAGCCAGCAGCTCTGCCACCCTGGGTGGCTGCACCAGCTCCCCAGATTGTCACATCCCTCCGGCCTTTATGTTCCAAGAATGAAGGTTATTTTTTTTTTTCCCCACAGCCTTCTAAAAATGTGTTATTGGGAACCTAATTCAGTGAAGTGTTTGTTGTTTTTGTATCATGGGTAAATAATTATTGATGTTGCTGGGTTTAAGCTGCAGCAGGGGTCACGGTGGGTCGCAGGGTTGGCAAGGGAAGGAGAACACTGGTGACAGCAAATGTCAGGTTTTTTTCAATGTTGAAGAAATTAGATAAATCACAAGGAGACCCACTAGAAATTAACCAGTTAATAGATGTATTATGACCTTCCTTACCCAGCCTGAGTTTGTCTCTGAGAGAGCAATCTCTCCTCTGCTTACTTCAGCTGCTGCAGTGTAGAGTCTGAGGCTGCCCCTCCCCACTGCCCAAGAATTTGCACAGCAAATGCTGGCTTTTCCTCCTGAATTCAGTAGGAAGCAGAAATCAAGCCTTCCCAGCTTGAATCTATAAGGTGAAATATCCTCCAGGATACTTCAGGGAATTTCACAGGGTCACAGAATATCCCAGGTTGGAAGGGACCCACAAGAATCCATAAAACAAGAGGAAGGTAATCCTGCTTTTTAGCAGCCATAGTCAACTGGCAGATGAAATCTTTAGTAGCTGTGGCAGGCTGACCCTTCTAAGGAGCATTTATAGCCCCTTCAACCTGTTCCAGAGGAAGGTCTGTGCTGGCACAGGGGTGGTTGTTCTAAAGGAGTTTCAAGCAAGTGTCTGTGTGAAGGGGGCAGGGAGGTCAGTAAATGGGTGGGAGCTATTGCAGGGACCATACAAATTTTTGTGCTGGCCCTTCCCTAAAGAGTCCCCTTCAGAAAAGATTAAATTTTGTCATACAGCCCAGTAAAAAAAGAAAAGGGGGATGAATTTGCCAAATCAGAGACTGTCAGAGACAGGGAAACTCTGGTATACTGGACATAATAATGTAGATTCATTCACACAGACATGGGGGAGTTTATTTATCATCACCTGGTATTTGACTATGTCTCCTAGAATAGTTGTATTAGAAGGTTGTAGAGTTCAGCAGCTGATAGTTTGTATTAAATCTGCTTTTGCTAGCCTTGGTAAGTCTGACATAATTGTGTCAGACAACAAGCTGCCATTTTATGAGCATATGCTTAAGCCATTGCAATGAATTATGGCACAGCATCTCCCCATTACCCTCAGTCTAACTCACTGATTGAAAGCAAAATAATAAAGTGTCTACTAAAATGGTGATGGAGGTCAGACTCTGACCCATATTTAATGTTGTTAAATTACCAAATGACATCACTGGAGCATGGGTTGTCATCTGCTGACATCTTGTTCAATAGAAAACTGAAAACAGGGTTGTCTGGGCTGCTACAAGTGTCTGCCAGAGTCAGTGGGTACTTGTAGACATGCAGAGGGACAGATAAGACAAAACAAAAATACCCAGGGTGATTTAAGGGCCCGGGAGCTGCAGCTGCCTCATGGAAAGGAAGCTCTGTGTGCTGGGAAGGTGTGGCTGCAAACAGCACAGCTGTCAGAACCTGTACCTGTGTGTGTCACCACAGGTGTGTGCTGGGACAGCCAGGACAGCCTCTTCAACCCCAGCAGGCAGAAGAGACAAGGAGATGGTGCCACAGAGCCAAAAACTTCCGGGGACTGCAGCGAGCAGGGTCTAGAACAGAACAAAACCAGAACAGGCAAAATCAAAAGACAGAAAGGAAGTTGTGCTGTTTTCTCAGGGAATCAGTCTGGAAGGGATTGTGGCTGTGTGGTGCTGTGTGCACTCCGGGAAACAGCCCCATGTCCTTCCAGGAGAGCCATGCCCAGCTCCCATCAGGTGCATCCTCTTCTGCCACTGGAAATAATCTTGTTATTACTGGGTGAGGCTGTTCCTTACTTTCAGAGGAGTTCTTCATTGTACAGGCTGTTTCAGCTCGCAGGAAATGGCATTTTCTTCTCTTTCTGTGGAGTCTGCTTTGTGCAATGGAGAATCAAACACTGAATTTAATCATAATATGTATTCTCTTGGATACAGTGGCTCGTCTGGTATATTTAACCATGGCACCATTTCCTTTTCTGCTCCTCCCTTCTCCCCCAAAAAGGAAAGGAGATTCTCAGGCCTATCATGGAGGTTGAGTTGTCATCTTGTGGACTCCTTAGGGTAGATTATGTTTTGGGGTAAATTTCTCTCTGTAGCCTCATACTTTGGAAAATAATATGCCATATAAAATTTAGGGACAAAATTGAATCTCTAGGATGCAGTGATCATTCAGTAGGTATTTCACTCCTTTCTCAAAAGCAAAGCCTTCAGGGTATTCCTTGGGGCTTTTTGTTGTTTGTTTGGGGGGTTTTGTTGGTGTTGGGTTGTTGTGGGATTTGGGGGGTTTTGTGGGTTTTTTTGTTTGTTTATTTGTTTGTTTTTGGTTTTTTGGGGGTTTTGTGGGGGGGGGGTTTGTTTTGTTTTGGGTTTGTTTGTTTGTTTTGGTTTTTGGAGAGGGTTTTTTTGGTTGGTTGTTTTTTTCTGAGCATATGTTTATTTTCAATACCTGGAGATACACAAAAACAAAAAAGAGAAGGAGGGAAAGAAAGGAAGTGGATGAGGCAGATCTTAAGGCATAGAAGGCTGCAGCCCACGAGGTCAGTGGATGCACCAGCACCCTGCCCAGCTGTGCTGGATCACTGCCTCTGTCTCCATGGTGCCATCTGGGAGCTGTTCTGGGACATCAGCCTCCTTTAAGAAATACCCCACCTCACCACTGACATCATTTTCTGAGCATAATGTTAGAGGATAACCAGGAGGATAGCAGGCAATGGATGGGAGCCAATTTAAGCTGAGCAGTTGTGAGTGCTGGGTGAAGCTGTTCTGACTGCAGGTTGACTTTCCAGGTAGTGTCAAGGTACAAAGTTTTGTTCAGATTTCAGAACTGCCATGGGTTCAAATTGCTGTGACAACACATCGAGTCAAGTAAGGATGTCCCAAGCCTCTCCCTTAGCCATCCTGACAAAGCTGCTATTTAGCATCCCCAAATGCTGGTGTTCATTTCTTGGTCAAATCAGTCTGAGTTTCAGATGTGACAGAAATGCCATGCAGGAACTGAGATTATTAATATTTTTTTTGTTGGTGTTGCAGTTGGTTTTTCCTATTTCCCCTTCAAATTATGACTTCAGAGAAAATCTCTTTAAAAGTGCAGCTGTGTTCTACTTCATGCCATGCTGGTGTAGCTTCATTAATTTAATGTTGTTCCTCCTTATTTCTGGGTCAGCATCAAAAGAATACAGCTAATTATTTTTGGAACACAGAAACAATTCTGAACAGGCCACACTTGCCTCTAGCATATACTCTCAACTCAAACTAAATATGTTTTGATATCTAAAAGAGTAATTAAGAAAAAGTTCCTTTGTTCTATGTCTCCATTTTATTGGTGTTTGAAAATGCTAATGGTGAAATATATCATAAAAGAGCAACTTAATTGTGCTTGGAGTCCAACAGAATATAAATAATACAGGTTTTCTCTACAAAATTAAGTGGTTTGTTAAAATATCAGTGTATTAAACAGAGATTGCTGAGTTGTGTAGTAGCTATTGTGGGAGAGAGCTGAGAGTTTATTGCTTAAATAATCAACTTTTTACTAATGATGACTACTGCTCTTAGGAGGCAGAAGTAGCATTAGAGAAATTTATCTTTTTTGTCTTTTATTTATAATTTTCCTCTTTATTTATTTATAAATTTCCATGTATAAATTCCTCTATAGCTCATAGTTATAAGTACTAGTGATTAAACATATTAGGCTATAAAGTCAGATTCTTTCAAAAGTGAGACACTTTCTGGGGTGGAAGCATATATAAGCATATTTCACAATATCTGAAAAAGGTGAAAATTTGTGAAAATACAGATCTTAATTACTTGAATAATGCATTTTCCTGTGCCTGTGATCTCTAGTGCCAACTGCTTGACAAACCTCATGTCATATAGATGATCCCATATGTAATTTAATTGGTTTCAACTACAAACTGCCCACACAAGGGACTGAACGTGCTCGGAGCTCTTTTGGAAGAGGCCCCACATTGCAGAGATGATGGGTTTGGTCCAACAATGCAGTTTTTTGCTCATGCCTTCAGCCCACAGGCAAACCCCTACTCACAAGTGGAACTCATACCAAATACTTGTTTTAGATTTCTTGTTCCAGGGCCTATTCCAAAAATACCTTCCAGCAACCACTGATGTGGGTCGCTCTCTTCAATCCAGTCCCCAGTTAATAAACCTCCAAGTACTTTTGGTTGTTTGCTTCTCTTTGAGACATGTCAGGGAGAGAAGGTGAACACATAAGCTGTCACTTCCTTGCTTCCTGCAAGGTGACAAGGATGTGGAAGTCACCCTCACAGAGCTCATGGGGGAGTGAGAATCACAGGGAGCTGCATAGTCCTGGTGTGGGATCCTGCAGAGATAACACAAAAAAACCCAAAAGATTTAACCTGGGAGAACTTATGTAGTGTGTTTTAGAGAATGAGAGAAGGCTCCAGGGCACAGAGGGGCAAACTGTCAATCTGGAAATAATGGGGTAATCTGGAAATAATAATAAAGAATAAGAAAAGATGAGCCTGATGTGACAGAGAAGGCTTGGATATTCATTTCAGCTTTGAGTGCTTGGACAAGCAGAAATTTCTGATGGCTTTTGGCTTTGTCCATTAGCAGGTTTTCAGTGCAGCACTCTGAAAACAAGGGGTTAAACCAGCAGTGCAATAAATGCTTTTCAAGCTACAGATGAGAATGTTCATCTTTGCAGGACAGAGAGCCTCCTGCACTGAGTGGAACCGCGGGATCTAAAAATAACAAATGCTCAAATGCTTTGTTCCCTGCTGTTCTTGGAGAGAGCCAACAAGGAAAAGCTCTTTGACTTTGCCTAAAAACGGGTAGCAGGTCTCACAGTTGTCTAGGGAAAGGAGAAGGGAGAGAAAAGAAGATGGCATTTGCATTTTAACTAGAGACAGGGGAAACAGATGTTGGCAGAACTGAGCACTCAGAAGTACAGGGGCTGTTCAGGCAAAGTTGCCACGGTCTTCAGTCTTTTTTTTCCCCTGAGAGGAAAGAAGGGCTCTTTTTGTTTTTGTGTTTACTCAGAAGGGACAGTTCTGGCAGGGACAGGGAGAAGAGGGGGCTTTGAGATAGTACATGAAAAGGAACATGAAATGTGCCCTAGGCTTTGCTCAACCTCCTCACTAACAAAAATCCATGGCTGGCTCAGGTTCTGCAGACTTTGTGTCTGAATACTTTCAGCAAGTTGAAAACAGCCTTGAGGTGTGTCGAGTGGGGCAGAGAGACTGTCACACAGAAACCACCATTTGATTAGTTTGGATACACAAGCGCCCTGAAACCTGCTGACTGTGAGCTAAGACATTAAAGTAAAATAGGATTTCTTCCCTGTTTAACTCTTGAAACACATAGTTTTTCCTTTCCACCCTTTAACTGGGAATAAACTAGCACGCTGTTCTTTGAAATCTCACTGTAATCAGTCCTCCTTTGTCCTCTGCCCCTGCTTCTGGCTGGAATACAACCAGTGAAACTGTGGTACACCAAACTAGCTGCCAGCTACATAGCAAATTACTTTTTTACAGGCTTAGGGTAAAGAGAAACACATTTTTTAAAAAAAAGTGAATAAAGGAAAAGGCAGAAGTAATGTGATGTATAAATTCCATAGATTAAAGAAGTTATTTTACAGTTAGGAAGCAGCAAAAAACTATCAGGGATAAAATTAGAAGAATATTCATAGTACTACTACTAATTAATGTGTGAAATATTCTGCAAAAAGCTTTTGAATTATGTATGATAGCTCATCGCTTAACCGGAGACAAAGAAACTTGGCTTTTAATTCTGGCAAAGACTTTATTGTGCAGGCTTTTGGTAAATCATTCCCTTACAGTTTACCCTTTAGTGTCAAGGGGGAGCAGAAAAGACAGAGTTCAGATGAAGCCCCAGCTCTTGGCAGAGGGGTTGAGCTGATCTTTCAGCTGCCTTCCAGCCCAAACTACTCAATGACGAGATGAGGCAGCACCTGACGTGCATTTCTCTCCAGGGTAGCAAAGTCACCTCCAGGTACCAGGGAGATACTCAGGCCTGGCCCCCCTCTCTTCTAGCCACTGATTTTACTGGCAGCAGAAGCTCCCAAGCACTCAGCAGCAAGGAGCAGCTGAAGGAGGAAGGCTGGAAGAGACCTTCACCCCTTCTGCAAACCTTTTGTGCCCTTTCCTGGCAAGCACATCCAGTGCAGGGCATTATTACTTGACTTTGCAGCAGCTCTCTTGAGTCCTGCAGTCCTGCAGATCTGTCTGTTATCACATCTGTGCCACACACCAGACACAGCTGGATCTGCAACTTTTTATAAGAATGCCCTGTAAGGGAGGAATCAGCCACTAGCTGCTCCAAGATGTGTTCATTTGTGTGACAAGGGCAGTGATAAATCTGTTCTGTTCTTCCCATCTAAACATAAAAAACATACTTGGCTGGTTTTGTCTGGCGTTTTTAACTGGTGAAGGGTCACAAGGCCCTGAGATACCCCTACACAGGCATTAATGAATAATGTATTCCACAGTGTTGTATCTAAAACCCAGAAAAACTTTTCCCAGAGCTTCAGTTTTCTTTCAGGCCTGTTTTTATTTACATCATCTCTTAGCTCCAGTGCTTCTGGGCTGCTGTTGGAGCAGAAGGTGTGTTCATCTCACTGGCGTTGGTCACCATAGTTACTGCTGCTGCAGGGAGGAACGCTGCTTCATCTCTGCAACTTTGGGGAAGTGAAATTAGATATTACACCCCGAAAGAAATACAGGAAAGCGAGACAATTGAGGTGGTGTTGGGCTGGTTTGCAGTGTCCTGAATTACAACAGTCTTGTGGGTGACTCACGCTGCAGAGCATTGCTGGAGAACAAGGTGTTGGAGATTAACATTCATGGCAGTAACAAAGGGCAGGAGTGAGCCTGTGCTCCTGGAAGAGGATGAGCTCCATGTGGAGTTGAAATCTGCAGCCCAAGCAGTACAGACCCTGCAGCCAGGGCAGGGCTGGGGTTCCGGGAGCAGAGATGGGGTGCCAGGAGCAGGGATGGTGTACCAGGAGCAGGAATGATGTATGTGTTCAGTGCAGCCCGCTTATCCAGCCCATCTTTAAAGGGTTCTCATCCCCCTGAACCCCATTTGCTGCTGTTTTAGTTGTGGTTTCCATGCCACAGCAGGACAAGTGGGCAGAGCAGTGGGGCAGGCTGGGGAGAGGGAAGAGTTTGCTGCTGTGGCTGTCCAGAGGCGGTGATAAATGCAGGCGGTGCTGCTGCCTCTCTTGGAGAAAATGGAAATATTCACAGAGCCTGATATCCAGGCTGGTTTTTGCTCAGTGTCCTCCTCTGGAGCTGTGTGCTCTGAGCAAGGAGGGTGCCTAGGCTCAGGGAACTGCACAGAGCTTTCATGTGCCAGCCAAACTGCATGAGCAAGGCCCTTGTGCTGCTCCAATAACCCCTCCTCGCTGCTCCAGGGTTTCCAGCCTAAGCTCTGCCTGCAGTCATTGCCTGAGCTGTTCTGGACAGGCAGGTGGGTGTTGGGTCAGGGGTTCCCCAGCAGCCAGGACACCACCAGGGGAATGATTTGCCCTTGTGCAGCCAGCCAGTGGCCACTGGCCACTGGCCAGGCTCACTGGCCACTGCTCACATCCATTCAGTTTTCCGTGGGCAAGCCTCCTTGCTGACAGCAGTGCTGAGGCAGAAGAGGATCTGCAGCTCCTTCTCTTCCTAGTGGTGTTCTGATCTAACAGTGCTATCTTTCACTCTTTGAGGAGTGAAAATCCTTTAACTTCTGCCCCTCTTACCCTGTCACTACTGTTTCACCAGCCTTGTATAGCCAGCTCAAGAGACACCTGAGCAGCCAAAGCCTCCTTCAGGCTACAGAAAGGCAAGAGAAAGCCAACATGGCTCTCTGAAATGGAATATTTTTTATTAATTTGAACTTCATGTTTGAGTGTCAAGAAAAAAATTCTAAGCAGAATTAAAACTTAGTCAGAATTGCCCATCTCCTGTGGATTTGGGAACAGCGACCATCTTTTTCTCTGGTGGGAAAAATAGTGACGATTTGCTATGATTAACTTCAACTGCTTGATTACTCTTATATGGAATTTCTGTCTTTTGAAAGTAACAGTTCAATTAATACCTTGAAGCCTTACCTGGTTAAATCTAGCAAAACCAGCTTATTCTTGCTGCCTCTTTAGGGACAAAGGAATACTTTATGTGGTAGAAATACTAAAGCTTATATAAGAACACAATAACAAGCTTCTCCAGGTTATCAGACTCCTCCTTTGGTATTCCCCAAAGCACCTCACTGAGTCTGCTTCACTCCTATTGACAAACTACCTCCACAGAGCAACCAATTTCTGTTGGTACCTTGAGCAGAAATTTGAGAGGCTTTACTGTACTGTACAACAGGAACACTCAGTGTGTATCACCAGAACTTTTTGGAATTAGTTTCAGCTGAAATTACACACAAAATGATGAGCTCCTTTCTTCCCAAAGTCAAATACATTGGAAGCTAAGGTAAATATTTCTGGATAAAGAGAAGACTGATGAAACCTCCAGGGACACTAATACCAAGATTTATGATTTATGGCTGATAAAACAAAGGAAACTGCCTTGCTCCTGATGATGCAGAACATTGGGTTTTGCTTCAGTTGTCTTCATTAGTGTGCTGACAGGAGGGGAAGTAACTAAAATTTCTCTCATTTATGGTACTTGTTTCTGCATTTAAAAAGGCTTTCTGAGAAAACAAAAGTTCATTTAGCAATATAATAATTGTCTATAATTTTAAAAGGGTGATGTATTAGGAAATTCCCAAACTTGAAATCACGTTTTGTCCTCTTTTCAGCTTCTAGTCTTTCCTTAAAGGTTTTTACTTTAGTCAAGTTCAAATACACATTAATAAAAAAGCAAAAATACGCAGAACTTCAAAAGGCGAAATGACATTAAAAAGCTAAGTACGAAAATGAACACAACCTCACTGAGGTGTTTTTGGAGGGCAGACTGTAGCTGGGTCTCAAGGCAGGGCTGCACTGAGGTGGGGTGAGGGAGGAGCTGCTCCTGGCGCTGCTGCTGAGGGCACAGGCAGCTGCTCTGCTCACAGAGAGCCCCAGAGCAGCTGTGAGAGGCAGAGAGGTCACCCCTGGCATCCAGTGTGAGCCCAGGAAGGAAGCTTTAAATGCCCTCCTTGCTGAAGCTGCAGCTCTGTCACTTCAGGAGAGGCTGCTGTGGGCTTGGCAGTGAAGATTATTTTCTGTACATGCATCTTTCTATTCCTTTTGGTTTTGGCACAAACAAGAAAAGAATACATGTTAGTTTGCTGCTAAGCTATTGTCTCTAAGAATTGGAAAGTTACCAGAAACTTGTGTGCAAAACTGATTCTTGTTTCCCCCAAGACCTAAACAATTAAAGGCTCATCATTTTATTGCTGGTTGTTCTGGAATCATTCCTGTGCACGGTTTTAAGACAGCTCTGAAACCATTTAAACAGTCCTAATGTCCCCAGTGCAGAAAGCCACAGCACTGAGGCAGCTCCACCTTCAGCCTCGATGGCTGAGTCCTGCTGCTCCTACAGATCTGCCAAACAAATCTGATCGATTTTTGTAACTTGATGATATCAACTTTATAGTGCTTAATGAGGCTGTTTAATGTTGTCCAATGATTTTCAGTATTATTTTCTCCAAAGTGTCTAGATCAAAATACACTCTTAGAAAGAATTTTGTTGACAACTGACATTTTATAGTTTGCCTGTAAGACCTGATGATTTTCATTTATAAGTACCTGTCTGTGCTCTGTTCTAGAGTATATGATGAAACTGCAGGAAATCTCCCAGCCCTTTAGTTTCAGGAATGAAATTCCTCACACAGAGCTGAGAACTTGTTGAATTCACATCTCTAATGTGTAGGAGAGAACAGGAAAATTCCATACATGGCAAAAGAGAGGGCAATGCAGCCAAGCCTTTTATTGGCATCTCATTTCAATGTAGAATGGATATCCACCATTTTAATCAGCCTATGACATTGCTACAACAGCGATGTCTGGAACATGAAATTTGTTCTTTTGCAGTTTCTGTAAATATTTTGGCAAATGCCTTCATGCCTGTTTCTATTCCCAGTCCATAGTGCAAGGGCTACCTTGCAGGACCTTGTGCAGTTCCGTGCCTTCTGCTGCTGCTGCTTTCTCCTCCTTCCTCTCCTCATTTTCTTGCCACTTTGGTTTTCCACTTTGCTCATTCTTTCTTGGCAGTAATTTGTGCCTTCTCCCAACCCAAACCAGTCCTGACAACAAGAAAATAACAAAGCTGTTCCCATGGCCATGAGATGTTCTCCAGGCAGCTGTCCCAGCCCTTTTGTGTGCTTGGTGTCTGCAGTGGCTTTTGTCTTTCCTGTTTGGCTGTGAGCTCTTCAGAACCCACACCACAGCTCTTACTCTGTGCTGCACAGTGACTTTGGCACAGCAGGGCCCTCATTGTGTCCCTGGACATAACTGCAATGGATATAATAAACAAAATAACTTATCCACTGCCTTCCACTTGGCTGAGCTTGCTTTTCCACTGTCACTTCTCCATTGGTAATACATGAAGATAAGTCTGAGTGAGGAATGTGTTCTTTACTATCTTTAAATCCTTCTATGTAAGAAAAAGAGCCAGATGGGATATTCCAAGTGTACACACTAAACTGTGTCCAGAGGAGGCTTCACTGTCTCAAGTAGTATAACCCTGAATTCAGGGCTCTCCTCAGCACAAGGGATTGGAAGGATAATTCTTTTTACCATGTGTCCTGATCTTTAAAGTCTTACCCTTAAAATGGCATTGTTACAGCTCTCATGGATGAACATGTATTCTTTCACTTAGTATGGGAACACTGGGAATGTGACCCTACTGTAGTATAAAAACAAGAATTGTGTCACAGAGAGATTCATCCTACACTAGTGGGTCTAATACAGCCTGGGGTCTAACTACACCTCATAAGAAAGTAGCAACCTTTGAGATTTATTGTCAGGGGGCCTAAAAACATCCCAGAAGTGCTCTTCCTTTTTGGTTTGTGTCTCTTCCCTCCCTGTCAGTGGTGTTGGCCAGTTATTTACACCTCTTTAGGGGGAAACAGATGTCAGCAATAAAGGCAATAACAGAGCTGATTCAGTTTTTAGGTATTAGCCAAGATCTGCAAACACATCTCTTGATGATGCTCTGCTTTTGCCATGATAAATGTGACAACATTTCACCTGGAAAGCCTTCAAGGCAATGCAGCTGTCTCCAGAGGGGTTTAATGTAGCTGGACCATAATCATCTTCAAAATCACCTTGTTTTGCCTTTGGCAAAGACCCATCTTCACCTTTTGAAAAATAAGTACTATTGCCTAAGGACAGCCACATCCAGGAATCCTCCCCTGGAAATAGCGTCAGTGTGACCTCCAAGATTTTTTCTCTCTTTTTTGGAATTTTTACAAGGAGTGGAATTTCAGGGAGAATAATTGGTTTTGCATAATCTGAATAATTAATTATCACACCAAGTACATACCAGAGCTATATTGCATTGGATTGAACACCATGGAGGGGATGATCAGCACATGGAAATCTATTAGAGAAAAGAAATTCAGCTTTAGTTCTGTGTTTATTCTCCTCTTGGGGCCCAAGTGCTCTGTGAAATGAGGTCTCTGAGCCAGCCCCAGCAGCCACCCAAGGCATTTTCTGCTTGGGTTACACCATGAGTTAGGACAAGTACGAGGCAGAGATGGATGCAGAGCCAAGCTGGGCACCAGCTCTGCCAGCTGCCTGGGAAGGAGCTGAGGGCAAAGCCCAGGAAAGCAGGAAAAGTCCAACTTTTCACCACTTCCCACTGTTTTGGATATAAGGGGCACTGCTGCTGATCCCTGCAAGGCAGAAATCACATGCACTCCCAACACCAAGCAAGGTAATCAACTGACAAAGTGAAATAATCTGAGAAACCATTAGCTTTCTAATGACTCTTGGAAGTCTCATTAAAATTGGTCACTTACTGATTGTTCACATTACTGGAAGTTTAAGCAAAACGTTGTGGGCTTTTTCCATGGCTGAAAAGTTAGGACAATTTTCTCTATTCCAGAAACAAAATTAAAAATAAAGAATAATGGATTTTTCTCAAGAGGCTTTAAGAGCTCCATTTGCAACCACTCCCTTTATTATTATAGCAATTCCAGTACCAATATTAACTTTCCTCTCTCAGTTCCTCCATTCCAAAACGTTTCCCCTTCAAACCCAATCATGTTTAAGTGTAAGGTTTATAATCCATGCTTCTCTTGACCAAGGAACTTGACAGTTCCCTGAGTTTTCCGTTCATGCTCCCTGATCAGACTGTCTCTTGCTAATTACTTTTTCTGCCTAATCATCACTAGCCAGTTTTGCTGCCTGATATAAACTCCCTTCATGGATGGCAAATAATATGGGAAAGTGAATAAGAGAGGGCTCATTCTCTCCAGCAGGGCTCCATCAAGGAGAGAGAGAACCATCAGTGCAATATAGAGTTTATGAGTTTTGTGTTTTTCTTAGAACTTAGAGATCTCAGCTCTTCTCTGGTTTAGCCCTAACTCCTCAGTGGTTAAATTAGGATGAACTTTTTTTTGCATTTTGGTCTCTCTGTTCTCGGGACTGCATCTCTTTAAGTGCTCAAAACCTCTTTTCCCAGAAGTGGAGGAGGAAGGTCCATGGTGTTACAACCTAGGGCAGTTCTAGCCCCACGTGGGAGCAGAATGGTCCCAGGGGGAGTGACAGGGACTTCAGAGGAGTCAGCTTTGAAAATTGGTAGCTAAATAAACAAATTGACATGTGTATTCCTGGTAGCTGAAAAGACCTCTCAATGCTTCAGTGCATTACCTGTCAATGCATCAATAATCAACAAGTGTATTTGTAATACTCTTAAAATTAATAGAGACATGCTTCTCAATATCCACTGTCATCTTCTTTATTTGTTGATAATGTAGTGGAAAATTTTCGTGAGCCTGGAAAATGCACTCTAATTTGCTAGAAATACAGAGAATTACTTCTGTCCTTTTATTCAGTGCAGCACTTAATGATGGCATCCAGTTGACTTCCCCAGCTGCTGGATGAAATTTCACTTGCTCTGGCTTCTCTGTGCTGTCTGGCTCCAAGCATTTCTGTGGCTTGTTTTTGATAGTGTCCATCAAACTGAACCCATTCTCCCAGGCAGCAAATGGAGCTTGATTTGTGCCAAATACATTGTACATTTACAGGTAGTGAGTGGCTGTCAATGCATGTTAATAATAGGGAATTGGTTGTTAGGGAGTAGGAATTTAATAATGCCTGGAAACTATCTGCTAGCAATAACGCTGGAAATAAATAACTACCTGAACTGCCTCTCCAGACAAGAACTGT
Organism: Cisticola juncidis; assembly: GCA_013400215.1. Taxonomy (NCBI): domain Eukaryota; kingdom Metazoa; phylum Chordata; class Aves; order Passeriformes; family Cisticolidae; genus Cisticola; species Cisticola juncidis. The sequence continues at coordinate 179,892 of VXBR01004081.1, read as the reverse complement.
CTGGCATGGTTTGCTAGAACTTTGCTACTGGGACTATAGAAATTGAAGAGTTCTGTGTTTTGTGATATATACAGTGCATGTTATACCTGGTAGGGCCAGTGAACTACAATTCCATCGATGGCTGTAATGCTGAAAATTGGTGTGCAGCTATCTGCCCTCAAGGATAAATAGCACAGGATATGTGGCACAAACCCCACCAATGTGGGTCATCCATAGCCTGGCTCATGCACCATTCCCATGACTCACTCAGACTGAACTCTGCTTTTTCTGTTCATTCTAAATAATGCCTGAGTTTGCTGAATTGTTCTTTGACAAACAGTGCTACCACAGCCTGTGCTGAGTGGTATCTCTGTGCCCACATGCATTCATTCCAGAGGGTTTATCCAAGGAGCAGAGCACTGTAATGATGCAACCTGAACCCTTAGACAGTCTGGAGGCTTTGTATTAAAGCAGTCTTTTTTTACCACAGTAGAGAAATGTAGTCATTGCCTATTTTATCTCTACATGTAATGTCAAATTCAATAAAAATGCAATGATTTCAGCCAGGCAGCTTCCCCAGAAATCTGATTCAATATTCAGATAATCATATCCTGTCGTGTTTCATTGTCAAGTGACAGCTGAAATCCTTGGTCTCACTCCTAAACCACAAAAAGATACAGGCTGGATTTGGGATTCCAGATAGCCAGGGAGGCACAGGTGTTGCCCTTGTTATGACAGACCTGCTGCCACTGTGCCTCCTCCAAAACAGCTCCAAATAACTTCTGAGGCTGTGTGGTGGTGAGAGAGACTGGGGAAAACATGCACCAGGCAGGGAGCTAGAGGATCCTGTTTGAGGGCTTTGTTTGTGTAGCTGCAATAAGGATTCTTTTAGCATTCTCTTCTTCTGTTCAAGGTACTCTGAGCATTACATGACAAAGAAATACAGGCTTTCAGTGATAGACTGCAACTGAATAATGTTTTCTTATTCAGCTTGAGCTATCTTTGTCACTAAAAATACACTGTATGTAAGCATGGATACCAAAGTGACTGGGTATTTATTGATATTTTATGGAGTAGCTTCAGGTACAAGGTTGAGAAAAAACTGGTAGAAATTGTTGTGATCTGAAGGGAGCCCTTGAACCTGAGCTCCTTAAGCAAGTCCAGAGCCTTGGTCACTGGAGGATTTTCCTTGCTGATAAGTTTAATGAAAGTACAGACTAAGCTCCCTATGCCAAAACCCAGCCTTTTTAGTGAAAAAGAGAAACCCTGCAATAATTTCTACTACTGGAGTTTGAGGAAGAACTTTTCAAATCCATTAGTTTAGTAGCCCACTAACACTTTCTAAAGTACTTTATCTGAATTCTAAATTCTATTGCCTTTTCTTCAAAGAAAAGGTCTTGGTTTAATTTTTCTTTTTTTTTTTTTTTGCTACATTTTGTGAAGTTCTGTTTGTCCGGTTTTCATCGATCCAAAGCATAAAAAATCCTCTTTTTATTTCTTTTAAGAAGTCTTTTTTCCACTCTTTTAAATTTTTCTTCAGGAGCTATGGATAACTTCAGGAGCACTCAGATAACTCAGAAATAGATTCTCTTAGAACTTGTGTCTTGCCATGAGCTTGCTCCTCGGTAGAGGAAAAGTGGCTTTGACTCAGCTGAAAGAAATGTCTCTCAGATGTTGCAGAGCCAGTGTTTGAGCAGCTCACACCGTGCACGGGCAGCAGATGGTTTGTCACAAAATCAGGCTCCTGCAGAGTCCCTGGTGTGGAAGGGGTGCACCAGTGTGAGATAAAGAATCCTTGGGGCCCTCTCTCTGAAGTCCATGTTATCAACTCTAAACCACAACTGAAACCTTTGGCCAAAATACAGCAGGGTAATGGCAGAATGCTGGAGTTTGTTTTTCCTCTGGATGTGTGTTGTGAATCTCAGATTCTTAGCTTTTCCCTCAGTATTCCTTGTAGCCCACTGCTGAAGGCAGGACAACAGACCTCTTTCTTCTTCTGCAACTGCTTGTTTTTATGTCCCTGTCTCATGCTAAACTGCTGGTATAAAAAGACAATAATAAAATCACCTTACTGCAGCATTTGTGCTAGATAGCACGTTTGAAATACACATAATGGGAACTGGAGAAAGGAGAAAAATAGAAAAGCATTGCTACCTGAATTCTGAACCTCAAAACCAGTTTAATTTAGTTCAGGATCCTAGTCGAAGGCTTTGACTTTATTTTGCATTTTTGGAGTTGATATTTCGTCTCACTCTTGCGTGCATCACTATGCCATTTTACCTTTTGAAACATTTTAGAGGTACTCAGACATTTTTAGGTAGAATATAGACAAGTACAATACCAGCGTACATTCACTTTCAGAGTTCCATTTTTCCCTGGGATTCTAAGGCAGTGTGAGATCTAAAAGTTGTTTGTTTATATGCTGTGCAGACTATGGCCTTGACTTTCAAAGGCAGTTTTGAAAGCTTCTTTTCAGCAGCAGTTCTGAGGGCTGAGAGCGTCAGTCAAACACACAAAGGCTGTAGCTTGTCCTGATTGCTTGAGTGCACCAGCCTTGCCTCCGAGTCTGCAGCTTGCTCTTCATCCATGAGCCTTTTATCAGAAAGATGTATTTACCTGGAAGCTAATCACAGGTTTTATTCTAATATGTGTGTGGTGGGGAGCTGAGAAGAGGAACTTTAGCTTGGTGATGCTGCCAGAGATTCAGAATAGAAACCACATAGGGCTCCTTCATCTCCATCCCTCCAGAGACCCTGGGGAGGGGGCTGTGAGAGCAGCCACGATGACCATGGAGCCAGAGAGCCCCTCACACTGGTGAGCTTGTGGCTCTGCCTGAGCCTGTGCCTGCTCTGAGCTCCTGGTTCAGCCCTGGAGCTCATTTCTCTGAATTCTGATTTCTTTACTCTCCACTCAACACCCGGCAGCCACTCAGCAGCACTTCAAAGTGACACTTCCTGATGGAACACGTTATTAATTTAGTGTCCAGCACCAAGGTTGTTGTCATTCCTCCAACATAAATGTGATGGAACCGTGAATCTTGCCATTGTACTTTTACAGAATTGTTATGGTCTGGCATTTCCAATCATGTCCTGGTGGTACAGTACAATAGAGCAGAGATGAGATGTTTTCAAAAGCAAAGCCAGAGTTGTTAGCTGATAATGCTTTCCTTTGGCTTGATGGCATTGTAAAGAATTTGAGAGCAACTGGAGATTAATAGTGAATAGTATCTGTCCAGCCTTGCCTTTTCCATGGTGATGCTTCCAAATGCAAGTGCATCCTACCCAGTGGGCTCACCACAGCCATCATCTCAGTTCTGGCCTCTAGATAAATTACATTTTATACAAAAATATTTTCTTTGATGCTCTTTATGTGTGTTGAGCCAATAAAAGTAGCCATAAAATTGTGTTATATTCCCCAGAATACAAAGAGAGGTAGAAAGAATGAATGAATGTGGGAAATACAGTAGACAGGTTTTAATATAAAATTAGCTTTTGCAACAAAAAGATGGCCCCTAAAAACTGAAAGTGTCTGAGATTGCTGGGTATGATAAATTCACGTGTAGGAACATATATAAGTTACTGTTGTCAGGTAGCACCAGCCTGGGAATATCAGGATCAAAAGAATGTTAACAACTTGATAAATTCCTAAGTTTTACATGAGACCATGAAGCAAATCAGGGATGACAGACAACTAAAGCTAATCTAAGATAATTTTGGAGGTGACATCCAAATCAGTCTGTGCAGTGTGATGAATTGGGGAATTTGACAGGCTGACCCCAAAATGTATTTCTGGCAAAATCTATTAGCAGGAGGTGAGTTTTTAACGAGGGAAGAACATGGAAATGTGGGACATGATGCATGTGAATGTCAGCACGAGGATTGCTTCTCTATCCACTCAGGTCTCTTCTGTCCTTTTTAGGATCCTTTGAACAGAGGCCTGATCAAAAAGTTGCAACTAGAAACACAAAAAGACAGGGCTTGGTTGATGAAAAGGAAATTCAAAGTTTATTATAGCAATTTTACCAAAAGAAATGAAAAGACAAGAAGAAAATGAACAACCTTTAACATTTTAAGGATCAGCAAATGCAGGATATTTCTTTTTTGATAAAATATCTGAAAAGAGATGAACTTTATGAAGGAAATGGCAATTTCCCCCCATATTATTTTATAGCCAGATTTGCAAAAGTTTATGCTTTTGATATAAGATGAAGTGTTATCAAATCACTGGATACTGAGGAAATTCAAAGTGGGTGAATAAGGCAAGATCAGTGGCTTGGCATTTGCTTCTGATCTGGTTGCTTTGAACAACTTCAAGTTAAGAAGAAAAATACTGTTAAATAAATGAAGCAATGTGGGGAATTAAGTGAAAAATGTGCCATAAACTTTGTTTGAGTCAAATTCAGGAGGCAAGTAAGGATAGTGAAGGGTGGCTAGCTGGGTCTGAGAATCTGAACACGACTTTTGGGGGTGAAAGGAATTAATAACTAGATATTATAAGTCTATACATGTGTGGAGATAGTCAAGACTGGTTTTTGTGTGAACTTAAAATTCAGGAAGAATCTCCCTCCCCAAATAAAAATTGGATATGCTGGACAAGCTTGCAGTGTTAAGGTTTAAGTAAAATATCAATAATGTTTCGAGGCCAACCTGCTTTCTCTTCTTGTCTTTAGAACATTGAGAGCTGTCAAGAAATGGTCAGAATCTCCATAAATACTTTGTTTAATTTTAGTCCAATAAATGAATTCATTAACTGTGGTGTAGACATCTATTGCTAGGGGTGAGGCATGTATTGATTAACCTAGTAAAAATACCATCCATTGTGCCATTTGAGATGAAGATATAGATCCAGAATGTGTGAAACTATGGATCTGGGCTTGTGGAAATGGAAGTCAAATATTTTCAAACCTTTTGGCAGCTGCATCAGCATCAGTCATCTGAGAAGCTTTACATGAAGAGCTAACTAAAGAGGAATAATGCCACTGGAAAAAAAAATATATCCTAAGCAGGCAATCTGGAGAAATAATTACTTGTATAGAAATAACCCACAAGGACTGAATAGTTTTTGAAGGATTGAATTAGTAATAAAGGTAAACACAGGACTATTTGTAAAAGTTGCTCTGGAAGTTTAAGCAAAGTATTCTTTCCCAGGGAATTTTTAGGCCAGAAAAAAAGAAGAAAAACTTCCTATGGTAGAACTAATGCTTTTCTTCACATGCAAGGGGACTCTTGTGACTCTTCTGAGGCCAAAATTAGGAAATATGGTAACTTGTGTTCTTTTGAGCCAGAAAGAAGATACCAGACAGTCTATTATAAGCATCATAATATAGATATTAGTAATTAATATGAGAAGCCAGGTTTGGCTTTTGTCAAATCTTTTATCAGCTGGCCTGGGGGTTATTGTGAAACCTGGTGTGAGAAAAATCATGTCCTTCCTCAAACCCAGTCTTTCAGAAAGCGCTGACAGGCCACGTTGCTCTGCACAGGCTGTGGCATGAGCAAGCCCAGGAGTGGCTCTGCTGGGCTTCCCTCAGAGCCAGGCACACAGAGGGGTGCCCAGGCACCACAGGCACTGTCAGGGGCCTGGCTGAAGGAATGCCAGACAAGGCTCAACCCTATATATTGATATTATAAATAGAGTCTTAGATCGGTAAGATATGGAAAAGTGTACGGAATTTATATTTATATTCTCATTTATACTGAAAATATATTTGTTTCTTTAGTTTCACTGTTATTTTATGATTTTCTCTCGTTATGTTTTCTCTTGCATGACTGAACTTCTGTCTTTCCTCCCTCTATTCCTTTATTTTAATCTGTAAGTCTCGTGGCGATTCTCTATTGATGTATCTTTATATGAACATGACTACTGTGAATGAGCCATGCTGGTAACTGACAGAAGGTTTTCTCCTTGAGGCAGATCCACACAGAGCTTTTAGAACAGGTACTTAAGTCAGTTCTTTCACAGCATCTCTTGTACTCCTGTCTTCTGTATGGCAGAAGTTGTTGCACACAAAACCAGGTCCTGTCCTTTGCTGCTGCTCCAGGCTGAGGACACTTCACGTGCTGAAGGTGGCACGTGGCTCCTGGCCCCTAAATCTGGCCTTGGTGCTCCCGTGGATCTCTGAGCAGAAATGTGAGTTCCTCCTTTGCTGCTCCAGCCCTGGGCCCAGGAGCTCCAGCCTGCCACAGAGACAAGAAGGTGATTGGCAGGTCTGGGTCTTTTTGAGGGACAGCAGCTTGCCCCTCCTGCTGCTGCTCTCTAGCCAAACTTAGCTTCTGCTTTGGGAAAGAACAGGGCAGGCCAGCTCACTTCCCAGAAAAGCTTGAGAAATTCTGTGAGAATAAACAGGCTGCAGAGGTGAGGTGTCTTTCCTGAGCAGAGGCACAGACCTGTCCTACCTTCTGAGCCTGGGACAGCAGTGCAGAGTTTGCTGGGACTCTATTGAATTTCCTGAGGGTGTTGAGACACAGCCCTGAGGTCTGGCATTAATGCTGATGCTGGAGACTGCACAGGGCTGGTTTCTGTGGGCTCACATCCATCCTTTACCAGTGAGTCACAGCAGCAAACTCTGCCATGGCAGAGCAGTCCCTGTGCCAGGGCAGCACCCAGGGCTGCTCGGTGCGCTGCTCCCAGCCCCTGATTTATCCACTGCTCCCAGCCCCTGATTTATCCATGGAAGCAGCACATTAATGCCACCAGCAAGGCAAAAGCAAATTGTGGCCATGATTTACGTGCTGTGAGAGGAGGTTTCCACAGGTTCCTTTTGCTTAGTCACCCTCAGGATGCTCATTTAGAAAGGAACAAATTCGGAGCCCAATGATTACTGCAGGTGAAGCCTGTTCAGAAGCTGTTGGGTACAAAAATCAAATACACATCCACAGGAGCCTCACACAGCACAAACAGGCATCTTTTTACATGGATGTATGAATCCTCTTTTTTTTCTCCTGTATACAGAAAAATTTGACATAAATGTGCTTCTCCTCTGCTGGAGGAGACGAAAACTAGGGATTTTTTTACATCTTTTCAGCAAATAAAGCCAGTATGATCACTCTCTTTCTTGTACTGTATCCACTTACAGTCCTATATCCATTTACATACCAAAAATCTATGTCTTGATTAAGTTCTTCAGCATTAACCCTCATATGTAGAGCTTGAGTGGCCAGTCTGTGAGTCAAAATGTATTAGAGCATTTAGAGTAAAGGCATCCCCTGCATTTAGGAAAAAAACATTCAAGCAATAAAGAAAACCTCTAAGCTTAAAAAAACCCAAACCAATAAAGAGCCTGGCAGGGATGGAGCAGTGTGAGATTTTCCTGTTGTAGGCTGAATACTCTGTCTGGAGACAGAGGAGCAGCTGGTGACTGCCCTGGGCTCCAGTCAGCAGCATCTGTGGGAAAATGGTCAGTGACAAAGACATGTCAGGGAGCAAGAGTCACATATAACAAAAGTAACAAAGGCTCCAGTTTAAAAGATTATTTATCTGCAGGATGGCCTCTTACAGATAGGAAACTTTTCAGTTGCTGGAGACCAAAGTTATGGTTCACATTTATTTGATAGGACATAGGAGGATATTTGCCTTCATATTAACCCACAATAACATGAAGGACAATAAAGCCAGACACAACAATGTGTGAAATGAAGGGTGGCTTATGCAGATTCATCCACACATTTCCAAGTGTCTCCTGGGTTCTTTGTTTCCTCACTTCTTTCTGGCCATGGAGAAACTCCTTTGGGAAGGGCCTTGAAATCACTTAGCAAAATGGGATTCCCTCTTCAGTCACTTTTACTGAATAAATGCTGCTTAACAACACCAACTATCCAATTCCTACCAACCAGTGTGACTGTAGGCAGAGTTGGCAGAGGTATCCTGCCCCACTGGAGCCCTAATGAGGGAACAGGGGCTGTTGGAGCCCTGGTGTGGAGCAGGAGGTCATTTCCACACCTGCATTAGAGCAGCAAGGATGGAGCTGCTCAACCAACACAACTGCTCTGCTTTCACACAAGAGGTGCAATTAATGCTTTTCAGTGGAAATTAAATTCTATAGCAGCTGGTGATCCAAAATGTTGACCAAAAAAATGGGCCCTAATGAACTGTGCAATCCTCTTAATTCAGTTAGTTTACATAATTACATTTCTACCTCCTACTCAGCTCAATAATTGCACCAATGTCCTATCTTGAAAACCCATCTTTGTGCCTTAATGGAAAGGCTTAAATTATGCTGACCCACTCTGCTAATAATAATGATCAATAGCACTGCTTCCTCTCAGTTTGTTTGTAAAGAACTCTCTATGTTGCTGTGTTGTCACAGTAATTGGGATCTGCAGTTATAACCAGCCCTTCCAGGTGTTGCAGGGATGGGGAGGATTGTTTCTCTTCTGGGTGTTTGGGACAGTTAGGAGTTGGTTTTCTTCCTTTTTCCTTTTGTTTCCTCAGTGCCTGAGAAATCAGTGAGCAATCCACTGTTCTGTAACAGCTCCCTGGGAGCAGCTGATGTTTACACAACAGTGGCTGGATGGTGAGAGCAGCTGGTGAGAGCAGCTCTTCCCGTGCCACGTGGTGACACGAGGAGTCAGTGTCAGGTCACAGCCTGTCCCAGCTGAGGGTCTGGCCTTACAGACCCCCCAGTGCATCTCTCTACCTTGGATCTCCCTCCTGATGTCAGGCCTATGACCAACATCAGTGCCAAGAACAGACAATGGTTCTGAGAAGTGCAAGGTCACAAAATTGTCCCTCCCATTCAAGGAAAAGATATTTTACTCCTGACCTTGGATATGTGTTTTTGTTTGGTTTGGGTTTCTTTTTTTTTTTTCTTTTAGACTGTTTCAAGATGAGTGATTTAAATATGGAATCCAAAAAGCATTTATGAACCTGCAGATCTAATGTGCTCTGCAGGAAGTGTTTATAATTGTGTGTCTTCTTGAACCACTCTGCATATATTATTGTTCTTGTTGCCTTCACAAACGCCACCACCCCTACTGCTCAACCAGCAGTGGTGAGTTCATACACTGCAGTAGCTTTGTCTATTTATTTAATTTAGAAATTAAAGAGATTTTGCTATTTATTATTAATTTTTTTTTGTTTGTTTGTGTGTTGCAAGGTGCTGAAAAACTAGACAAACAATGGTTAAGCTACAAAAAAAAAAAAAAAGTCTTTTGCTCTTAAACACCACAAGGGTTTTTCCTTGGTGTTATTTTTCATTGTTATCCCTGGTCATCCTGCAGTTTTATTGGAGTTGTCTCTCTAAAGGAAAAAATCCTGCTAATGATGAATCAGTATGGTATAAATCCTGTCAGATGGCCTTCGTGTTAATGATACCTTTGTCACTGCCACTGAAGCTTTGTTTTGTTGCTGTTGTTTGGCCACCGTCCCTCTGTCTTTCAGGGGTCATTTCAAGTCATTCCCTTTTGACTGCTTCACCATGCATGGTGAGCCATGCACAAACAATGCCAAAAGTTCTGTCAGATTCCTTCTCAGATGTATCTGCAGACTTTGGACACGGTGGTTCAATCAGTTCGCACTCACTGAGAGATGTTTCAGCAGCACACAGAAATCTCATCACCCCAACACATGGCTCTGTGGGACACAGTGACTACTCTGGGAAAATACTGCCATGGAAAATGCTGCCATTGAGGTGTAGATTTTGAGTTTTCCTTTCCTGGAACACATCCAGTGCTCACTCCTGGACAGCAGCGTGGTGATGCTGCAGTTCCTTGTGTGTCCTTCCTCGTGTGTTTGAACCATGAGGCTGGGCTATCAAACCCAGCTGCAAATGGAGGGCTTCCTGTTTCAGAAGGAAAAGCCTTTCCAGCAGGCTCTGGAACAGCCCAAGGCAGCTGCAGGCAGTGGCAAATCACTTCTCTTGGGAAAGGCAATGTACAATAGTATTAAAAGGCATGAAGAGCAGGCAAGGCTCCTAATTGGGAAAACAATTGCCTCAAGACATCCTCAGCAAAACCAAGAGCTTTTTTTTTAGCATTTCAATGGAATGAGAAGAACATGAGTGAGTTTTTCTGACTTTATTTGGTGTGACCAGGCAGCTTGCAGGAGATGCTGACTTCAATACAAATAATAATTCCTCAGCTTTGAAGTAGGAACACCAGGAAGGCAGAACATCTCAGGGGCTCCCCTTGTTGCTGCAAATGCCTGGAAACAGGCTTAGTAAAGGTTCTGTGAACATGGAGAAACAAAGAAGATCCAAAAGCAGCCCCACCTGTGATGGATCATCAGAAATATGCAAAGTACTTAGTTTCAGGGGAAAGAAAAAGAAATGCATATTATTCTCATTAGTAAGTGAAGCCCTGGTGATATGAAGAAGATTGTGTTGACTTATTTTATAGGAGGGTTTAGTTGTGCAGTATGTGTGCTTGGATGCTAAAAAAAGCAGCAGGTTTCTTCACAGAGTGCATAATTTTGCAAGTTTTATACTTACTTCAGGCTGATGATTTCCTGATTATGCTGTGTCCTTTTGCTGCAGAAGCTGTTGATTTTTGCAGGGGAAAAAAAAAGAGAAAAAAGACAAGACCGAAATGTAGAAACTGTAGTGCTGTTATTTTGTGGTGACAGGAAAGATGCACCAGCAGGTTTATTCTTATGTGACACATAATTGCTAAGAAACTATTTTTAAAACCTTGTGAAAGAAATCACAAGGATGGCATAGATAAGCTGTCATTTGACAAACCTGCTTAGGTTGCATGCAGGGAAAGTTTTGAGGGGTGCAGGGACCATGACTGCAGCTACCAAGGAAGGAGGGGAGAGGGGAGCAGAGCATCCCTTCCCAGCTCAGTTCACATCAGTGACCTCATCACCCAGCTGTAATGTCCACTGCTCCCTCTCTGCAGTAATGGGCTCACCACCCCAGGGAAATTCTGGCTCAACAAAAGCTTTCTGGATGCCCTGCAGACCCATCTCATTTTTATCTAACTGCAGTTTGCTGGCACTGTAAGCATTTATAAATCTCCATAATGCCAAACATTGCCTCCACTTATAAACCTTCCATTACTAATGTTCTTAGACTATTGTGACTGCAGCCACATTATCCCCACTGTATCTTTAGTTTTTGCAATGCTTTGTGCTAGCAGGAAGTTTAGAATGCCCAGCTCCTAGAGAAGCCAAGCATGCCTTCTTTTATGCTTAAGAAACACCTTTCAGCTTTTTATCTGAATCAAGCACCCACTACACTGTGTTCCCCATTTCCTACAGAAACCCTTGGTGTGCAGCTCCAGGTATGCAGGATCCAGAGCTTTCTACTTTATTTGTCAACCCTAACCCAGTCCCTCCTTCCGTGAGAATTGATAATATCTGAGTAAGATTATTTCTGCATTCTGTGGGTATCTGGCATGACAGTCAAATGTCCTTCCTGTCAGTCCCTCTAGCCCTCAGGACAGTGAAATATGTTCCCTCACCAAAGAGGAACAAAGTTCATTTGCAGCTGAGCATTCAGGCTTATGTGTGCTCGGGCTGAGAGGGAACAGCTTCAGCTCCAAGGGTCACCCACCACACTGACAAGGACCTCTCCATGACAGGGCTCATTTACTGAGTCTCTTGGTGCTGCCAGGAACAGAGGGAAAAAAACTGTTGATATGATATTTAAAAAGAAAAGCTTTTGGGTTGCCTCATGTCCAGCCTGGCACTCAAAGTCCCTTTAAGCAACCCTAGGTTGCTTTCAAGGACAAAGCACTCAGAGTGCACCACTGCTGCTGTGCCAGAGTGACCCTCTCCTGTCAACCAGAGAGGAAAAACCCCAGCTTGGACTGAAAGCTGCAATCCTTGAGCTGCAATTGGAGCCAAGAGACCTTTGCCAGAGGTGTGACACTCCTGGGAGAAGCTCATTTCATGGGCCACCTTGGCCAGCACACTGATTCCATATCCAGGAATGTATTCCATATCCAGGAATGTATTCCATATCCAGGAATCTATTCCATATCCAGGAATCTATTCCATATCCAGGAATGTATTCCATATCCAGGAATCTATTCCATATCCAGGAATCTATTCCATATCCAGGAATGTATTCCATACACCAACACCGTGTCCTGTCCAGGGTGAGGAGCTGTGGGAGGCACACACAGCGCTGAGGGCAATCCTGCCCCAATGCACTGCAGCTGTGTTAATTACACAGAGTGGCAACACCTGGGGGTGTGACAGGGCGAGCTGGCTGAGGGGGCTCAGCTGGGCTCTGCCGGCCGTGCCGTGAGGAGGAGGGATAGGAGGGGGTGAGGGACAGACAGATGCCATATGAGGGACAGACAGACACTATATGAGGGACAGAAAGATGCCATATGAGAGACAGACAGGGTATAAAGCCACATAAAGCCATGCTAGGGACAGGAAGGAGCCAGCTGGAGCTGCAGAAGGAAGAGAGAAGAAGGAGAGAAAGAGCCAGAGCTTCATGGAGCTGCCCATGGGAGACTACACAGGAAAGGTATGAGGGACTTTTAGATAACAAGGTGGTGGTGCTTGGAGCCGTCTTTGGTGTGATCTGTACCTCCTCTGTCAATAAGGTACATTCAAAACCTATTAGCTTTTCTAAGAAATAAAGATGCTGTCAGAAGGGCTACCTTTTAGTATATGTGCAGGTCTGCCATGCTCAGTCTGCCGTGATGAACCATCCATCTTGGAGATCATCTGGCAGCCAGCAAGCTGAACAAATATGTTTATACATAAGGCACAGAACCTCGGTGATGTAACTAAGAAACTGAATTATTACTTCTGTCCCTGAAGGCTGACTGTGGTTTAAAATTCCAAGTTACTCGGTTTTATACACTTTGCAATACAATTTATCACTTATTCTCCTTGTAAATTTTCAAATACAAGTATCAGAACATGATCAAGGGTACTATGGAAACACACTGATTCAATTTAAAGAGCAAGCAACTAATCCTTATAGAGCTGTGCTTCTATAATTATGTACTTATAGTTTCAGAGAGTCACAAGTATACTTGAGGGAAAATGTTCGGTTAATGTGAATTACTTTAATTTATCTTTGGTGGTAGTAGGACACTCCCTAGAAACTGCAAAGGATAGGTGGTAACTCAACGTGTCCTGCAGAAAATAGCAAGAGAATCCAAAATAACTTGCAGTCTTAGAATGATAATAAAATATCTCTTGCAGTAGTGGGGTTTTGTTGAGTTATGGTTTGCTCCTGTTATCCCCCGGTGTCTGATTTATCTTGAGTTTTACCCTGGGTTTTCCCCTCCCTAGTCTCTTTGTCCCTCTCTCCTGGTCCTGAGTCAATCCCTTATCTGTACCACCCCCTCTACCCCATGGTTAAAAGTCAAGCTGGGGACCCTGCCCACTCTTTCCCTGTGCCATCTGGAGGAGTAAACATCTCCGAGAGCCTTCTCTAATCCCTTGTTTGTATTTTTTTTTCCCCCTCATAACAAGGGTGTCCTTTGCAGGTTTTTTTCCCTATGAATTAAAAATGGAAAAATCTGGCATAACTAGTGTTTCAGCTAAAATATGTCAGATTTCAGACCCCCTTCATGGAATATTTACAGAAGAACTTACAAAAGCTTGCTTCATGTTATAGATGTCCTCTACTAAACCCTGTTAATCTTCAGTTAGCTCTGGTATTGAGGGCCCAGCCTTTCAGTAGTCACCAGGCTGTCTGTATGCTCCTTGAAAAGCAGCCACAATTGCTTCAACAACAGCATCCAGCTAAAAGCAAGAATGACTCAAAGTCAATTCCTGCCCCATGTGTGTGATCTGTGAAACAACAGAGAATATTTGTGGAGTTCCTTCTGTGCAATTGAAGAGAAATCAGGTGCCTGAAGGTTATATATCTATTTATTTTTTAATCTAGGTTGAACATCTGATTGTGAGATATGCAATCCACTAGGGGAGAGGAAAAAGAAAACCTGCCTTAACCTTATAATTAACACAAATGAGTACAGTGGCCTAGGGACAGAAGCTCTGTGCCAAGCTCTTGAGCCAGTAAAGTTTCTGGCAGAGGGACAGCTCCCCAGGAGAAGACCGTGTGAAAAAAAATTAAAATATTTGTATCTCTTAGCCCAATCTGCTTCTAGCAGTTAGAATGCCTTGCAGGGAGCAGTGAGCTGGTTTATCCTGGCGTGCAGATGAAGTGTTCCAAGTGCTGCTCCAGCAGAATATTCCCTGTGGCTCTGGGCCACTGAGGACAGCACTGGGCAGCTGAACTGGCTTTGTGCTGCCCAGTGTCTGACCCAGTGCTGGAGGGCTCTGCAGAGATGGCTCACAGGAGAAATGCACACCAGGGGCTGGGATACAGCCAGGAACTGGGCAAACAGTGACCTGGAGCACATCCAGACACAAACTGTCTGCTTTTATGCTTATATACAGCTGTTTCTTGTAGCTCTGGGAGGTATAAAATGGGCTTTGCTTGTGCTGTCAAACCCCTTAATTTAAAACCATATCCTTTAGGACCTGGAGAAGCTATTTAGAAAGAAAAAAAAAAAAAAAAAAGTGACAAAAAAACCAACCACCAACAAAAAACTGTGAGACTATGAGAAAGTAATTTGTGACTATGTGCTTCTCTCATCAAGTTAATAATTCATTCTGGTAGTTCCAAATGACACAGCATCTCAGAGATCATAGCAAATGAGGATTTAAATGGCTAGCTACAAGGGAGAGGGCTACACCTTGTAGTGCAAAAGTTCACAGTTAATAGGCTCTAGAAGATAATTTTTTCATATTTGTATGACTTTCCTGCATTCTTGAATAGGCACATGCAATACCTCCATTTAAAAAGAATGTGAAAGAAGAGAGGAGCTATGCTTTTTTTAGAAATGTATTTTGCATGCACAAAATGATCATTAAGTGATTTAGCTCTTTTAATTAACTTATGCTTGATGTAAAAAAACAGCCTGCCTTTGGGCTTGTCAGCTAGGAAATGGTGACAGAACAGAATGCTAACACAAAAAGAGTCAGGGGGACAAAAGCTCCAGCTCACACCAATTTCCACACTGTTAACACACCAGAGGGTCAGCGCATTGCCAGAAAAAGATAAGGGGTTAAGCAGAATGGCAGCTTTTTCCTCAAAACTGCCCAAACCCCATGCAGCATGTACATCCTGACAGAACTGAGCACTTCTGTTTCCTTTCATGCTCCTTGGGGCTGTTGCTTATGAGACCAGCACCTTCTGCAAGGTAGAAGAGCAGCCCAGGGAAGCCAGTCCATCCCCCTGGGCTTACTCTGCATCAGTTATTGCCATTTCTGTACTGACACCTCCTCAAAGTTCTGCACGTGGTGGTTTTCACCCACCTCACTGGTTGGAGATGTGCTACCTTTGTGCATTTTGAGGTGGCTTAGTAAAGGATTCTTTGTGTTTTGTCACTTTCAGCAGAATTGGGTAGTTCTCCCATGGCTCTTCTTTGAGATGCACAACACAGGATTCTAGGGATTTTTCTTAAATGTGTATTATTTTATTATTTACATCCTTGGGCCCAGATGCATAAAAATTTGCCAGTACCTGACTGAGTAGATGAAATTGTGAGACAAATCTGGAATCTCTTTCAACTGTATGTAAAGTCCCATAAACAAAACTGAATGCTGGAGAGGAAACTTGTCCTGAGCGAGACTGCTGAGTTTGTTAATGCCTATTTAGCTTAAAATGTTTAATGGCTAAAGAAGAGGCTGATAAAGATTCATACACTTCATGTCTCAGTGTTAGATACTGCTAAAGCCATTCTGAGCTTAGAATCCAAAGCCACATTTGCTGTCTCTTATTGCTGTCGGCCACAAGATGTGACAGGCAAACAAAACCACCACTCACCTCCAACATGAAAGAACAGTTTGGGTAGTTTAGCATGGCCTATGCAAGTCAGCTTTAAATATCTCAGAAAGTGCTGCAACTTAGGTATTTATGTTTTCACTGCTGACCTCAATTAACACCGTGATTGGCTGCAGAGAGCACCACAGCTGGCACAGCTTTGAGGAACATATGTTGGGAAAACATCAGTTTGACTGGAAGCTGGTTTTGTGGCTGCTGGCAAAACGGGGAAGAGAGTCAGAGCTCTCCTTCTTCGGGGCTGTTTTTTGAATTGCAAAACAAATTCCCTGTTCCATGCTTTATGAAAGGTAGATGAAAACCTCTGATACTGCAGAGGAAAATGCAATTTAATGAGATTACTTAACGTTCTCTCTTTAAGTAAGGGAGAGTTTCTAGCAGTTTATTCTTTGTCAGGGCTATAAGGGAAGACCTAAGAGATGTGAGAGGAAAACCAAAAAGACAAGGCAACTACATAGGCAATCTGTCTACCTACAAATAAAGGGAAGTGATCACTTATTCTCAGCAAAAGGAAAAGGGTGACAACTGAAGCCTTAGAGGTGATAGAATGAAGACACTCTAGCAAAATATTTGGAGAAAACACTGTTATTTAGAAGTGAAAGAAACTGCAATGCCATTTATCAACAATTTGTGAAATGGGCGGATCATCTTTGTCTGCTGTAAGCCAACCCTTGATGAGGCACTTTGTCTTTCTGAGCAAGAGTGAGTTGAATC
Organism: Cisticola juncidis; assembly: GCA_013400215.1. Taxonomy (NCBI): domain Eukaryota; kingdom Metazoa; phylum Chordata; class Aves; order Passeriformes; family Cisticolidae; genus Cisticola; species Cisticola juncidis. The sequence continues at coordinate 163,439 of VXBR01004081.1, read as the reverse complement.
TGTAGTGTCAGAGAGTTAGAGGGAAGCACCAGCTCTTGCTGAAAGGTGTTTCTGACTCAGAAACGTGGCAGAAAGTGAGGGGTTTGGGGCTGGTCTTTGTATTGACTTTTTTTTTTAAATCTACTCTGCTTTTCAACATCCTTCTCCATCCCCCCAAAGTTTTGTGGGATTTTTTTTTTTCTTCACTGAAACATTGGTCCTTAAAAGCAGGCACTGGTTGAAAACCACTATCCTCAGGTGTGGGCTTTCATTTATTAGATGGTAAGGTATAAACTAGGAGCATGTACCTATTCTGAAACCCAAATGTGCTTAGTCCTTCTCAAGCAGCTTTACATTGCTGTTGGATGGGATAGCAAGGATGGCTGTCTTCACTGTCTTCACCAGCCCACTCCACCCTGCAGCTGCAAAACCTGGCATTCTCAAAGGTTTAAAAGGATTTAATTTTATCAATTACTAGTTAGCAACAAGTACTTGTGCTGCAATGAGTGCCAGAACTGGGGGACTACTTACTTCATGTCCCCTACTTCTAATTTCAGAGACTGAGTTTAGTTTTTGGCCATACATTAAACCCTCTTTCAGCTTGGCAAGGGATTCAGAAAGTACCTTCCTGAACAAAAGTGATTCAAGGATGTAAAATGTTTCCAGATAAGTTTAGGAGATTTGGAGATTATCATTAAGTAAGAAATCTAAGCAGAGTGCATGTGAATAGCCCTGGTTTGCAGTCACCTGTGCATTGCAGGAGAGGGAAGGCTCTATCCTTGTGCTTCATTGAGTTTCTAGAAGGATCCTGGGTTCTCAGAAGTGTTTGCTGAGCCTACTGGCAGTGCAAACAGAAATAGGCAGTGACTGATTTAATTAAATGATAAAAATCTATCAGCACCACGCCAGAAGAACGTGCTGGAGGTGAAGAGAGAAGGAGGTGGATGGAGAGCTGTCACTTCTGCCTCTGACAGGGGCTCTGGGTCCTCTCTGGGGCACGGGAGGCAGCACCAAGGGGAAAGTGATTTATTCTCCTTGCTCTGAAGAATTTCTCATAGGGACAATGGGTTGAGGGAGCTCACCAGCACAGAGCTGGAAGGACATTCCTTCCTGCCTGGTGAGGAGTCCATGGGCTGCTGCTGTACTCTCACACACCTTCAGGGCTGTGACAGAGCTCTCACTTTCAGACTGGAGAGAGAAAAACAATCCTGGCAAAACTAGGGTAAGCCTAAGGTTATCTGTAGGCAGAACAAAACACTGAAAATACCTTGGTCCAGACTTCAGACAAGCAAGGAAACGGGGGGATTTCCAAAGCTGATGAGTCTAACCAAAAAATCCTCCACTAATCTATGGAGGGTCCTTAACCCTGGTGCAACATGAGGTGGTGGAGACTGAGCTGCTCCCTCTCTGATGGGAGCACCCCATGCTCAGGCAGGGGGTCCACTGACCATGGTAATCACACAGAAAAGAAAATAATAAAAAAATGCTAGTAAAGCAGCAAAAATTTTCAATATCTCATGAAGGGAGTCAATTACATGAACATATTTAATGATCCGAATGAGAAGTGCCACTTGCTAGTTTCTGGCAGCAATCAAATATTATCCCTTTAAAATATTTTTGTAGAAGGTCAGTGTTCTTGTTAACTTTAGCTGTTTATTTTAACTTTTCCTCCTGAATTAATTTGACAGGACACAATTTTTCTTTTCTTTTAGAAATAGAATATATTTATTTTATTCCTCTGAAAAAAAGGAAAAAAATATGATTACTGCAGTAAAATTGTATTACTGGGAAAAGTATGCCTTGACAAGACACTTTAGGGTTTATCAACACGACTTGAACAACATAATCCCCCTTCAGTCCCACTCCTTTTAGAACTTGCTTTTTAATGTGACCTTAGATTGAGTTGATATGCATATTTTATATATATATATGAATATACCTAGCCCAGAAACCTGGAGTATCTTTTGAAATTATTTTTCCTCACTCTCAGGGTGTCTGTGGGATTTTATTTTAGCTGCAAAACGGTTAAGAAAGGTTGGGCTGTGAAGAAATTAATAAGCAGAGTAAAGCAGTGTGAGATTTTACAGCAGCTGAAGTGAAAGTTGACCCTTTGGGAGAATTCAGGAGAGGCAGAGTTATCTTTTCCCTGAGCCTGTGTGTGGAGAAACAGCAGTGATGAGCTCCAGCTGTCTCTCTCACTAGAGGCAATTACAGGTGTACTTCCCACACTTGACATCTCATTTTCTGGTTCTGTTCAGCTAGGATAGCACTTAGTTCATTAGCTCCCAGTGGTAGTGTATATATAATTTTTTAGGTTTTAATGAAAGCTAACCATAAAGCCATAACACATTCTGAGCTTCTCCAGTGCAAGGAAACAGAGATTGTTTTTGACAGGTCTCATGCCTGCTGTATTTTAATGTACTGGGGTAAACACTGCTGTAGCCTGTATGAGCACTAAGAGGGAAGAAATGTTGGTACCTATGTGGGGAAGCACAGGATAATTTGGCTTTATAAGCTTATTACAGTTATTCATGAAGGAATCTGCTGGGATTGGTGTCTTGTTGTGTTAGACATGGTATGCAAGGAATATCAAGAAGGAGGGGTGTCTTGCTGGGAAGTGATCATCCTGTCTGGGTCACTGTGCTCCAAGAGGGAGCAGACAAAAAGACAATTCCCTTGGTACAGCTATTCAGTCTTCCTTTCCCCCCTTTATTAAATCTCCTCTTTCCTGTTACACAGTGGTTTTCCCCAAAGAGTAACAAAAATACAACATACACACTCATTCTCTTCCTGAAAAGGATGCAATATTATTCACAATATATGGAAAAACATATGAATGGTGTAATTTTCTTATTTTCGTTTATTTCCTCAACCTTTTTGTTATTGTTGTTTTGGGGGATTGTTTGTTTATTTTGCTTGTTTATTCTGCAGATTCGAAAAATTGATTAAAATCATATTTTTAGTATATCTTTCTACAATATTCACCTAGTCCCAGAAGATGACCCGGGAAAAGGGACGTGTAGGAAAACAAATAGAATAAAAATTAAAATAAACAAAAGTAACTTAAATTACAAAAGTAGCTTAGATTAGAAAAAGTTCAGATCAGCTTGGAAAGTATTTTAAAGCTTCTCTCGTGGCAAGTGGTTTGTGGACATTAAGGTTTCTTCCCAAATATGCAATATATTCTTCCCAATTGCAAGTATGTTCATAGCACAAATTTCATCTCACACAGTTCAAATTGCCTCCAAAATTAGTAGTTAATTCTCACATATGTTAAATAAATCCTCTGTATCATGATGAACTTTTTATCAACTAGAAATGTTAAATTGTAAAAACGGTGGGAAATTAGAACACAATAACACAGCTGAGACTAAGGAAACGTGTTCTTCAATTAGTGTGCTCATGCGTGTCCTGCTTTTCTGGTAAAATGCTATTGATTGAAAAATACTCTTCTCTGGAGGTTATTCCACACCTCAGTGAAGTTGTTCATGAGTCAGAGATTAAAACCTTAAAGGATGAGAGAGCAGCACAGTTCAAGCCACTGCTGATGGATAGATCAGTCACTGGGAATGCAGTTTGGTCTCTATCAATAACACCACTTTAAGTAATGTGAAAATTGCACGTTATCCCAGTAGGTACAGGTGAAACAAACAACTCCAGTCAATGCAGGAGTCGCTTTCTTTGCTGAAAAACATGGAAGAGATTATGCAGCAAGAAGTGTAACTTGTTCCTGGAACTGCAGCAGCCCTGTCTGCTGCCAGCTGGCTCTGGCTGTGCTGTACCACGAGGGGGTTTGGTGCAGGCAGGGGATCAATACCACTCAATACCAGGTACCAGACCTTTCCCAGCTCTCTGCTGGTGTGGATGTCAGCTACCACAGCCTGGGGTGTCTGTGCCTTGGTCACACAGGCCAGGCAAATCCCTGGTTTGGAATGTGTTCTGCACAGAGCTGTTTGGCACTGAACACACCAAGCCTGGCAGTGGCTTCTTCAGATCTTTGTGTCTTCCCAGTGCTTGGCATTGAATGACCCACCCTGGTTTTATTCTCCAGTGACATCTCTAGTTCTCACTGGGCTGTGTCTGAGCTTTCACCTACACCTTCCCACCTCTTTCCTTTGCCATTCCTCTGCAGGAACCACTGCTCTCATCCCACAGCCTCCACCCTGGCTCTGGCACTGGCCAGGGCTTTGATCTGTGTGGTGTGTGGGAGGTTGTTCTGCCTCTCCCGAGGAAATCTCGTTCCTGCAGGAGGAGAGGGGTAACCCCTCCACAGGACCTTTTCTCCTCAGAACTAAGAAAAGCATGTGTTATCTCTACAACCATAGAAGTGCCCCCAGACCCCCACATCCCAGAACTTCTCCAGATATGTGAGGAACAGCAGCTTTCCAGACAATTAGAAAGTTATTTTTCCCGTGTGCAGATCTTACTGTGCTAAGTGCCATGATACCTAACAGAGTTCACACAGCGACTGCCTGACCATTAAAATTTTTATTTTATCTACGGCTGAGAACTCACTCACATTGATTTTGGGTCTCATCTTTCAGCTCCTCTGAAGGTCTGGATGTACCTGTTTGATTCAGGAGCTCAATGCTGAGCACGAGCAGTGCTTGGGGCTGTGTGCCCCGCTGGCCAGCAGGCGCTAACCAGCAGCCTCCAAGGGATGCAGTGTGAGGCGCTGACAGTCAATGGGAAATCAGGAATACTGAGAAGAAGAGCTAGAAATAACCAGCAGTAAATTAGGTCTGATTTTGTTAGATGATATGTTGCAGAGGGGGAAAAGCCCAGCAGGATTTTATGCTTCAAGTGTAGGCTTCTCAACACACAGCTGTGACATACTTACTCCTCTTTTCTAGCTCCAGGGGTGGCAGTACCTAGAATAATCCACTGTGTTCTGGCAGTGGAATAGACATACACCCCCAAAGGAAAAGCAGACAGCCCTAAAGAGATCAGGCATGGAGAAGTGTATGGCTCAGATAGCCTGCAAATAAAAAGGTAACAGAAGCCCATGGACTTGTAGTTGAATTACATGTGGACAGAAAAGGGCTGAGGGATGAAAACACCAATTTATGTCAGAAAGATGTGAACACAATGAGGAAAATGAGTAGTATAAAGCTGTTAGTCAAATGGGACAAGATCTTCTCAAAGTAAGAAGTCAGCAGTGGAATTACCGGTAGTCTCCAACACGTTAAATGATTGGAAAAATCTTGAATGTAGAGGAATACAGAGATGAATAAACTACCAGAAACTCAGGCAAAGATGAGCTAAAGGTATGATGTCCAGTTTCTTTGTTTGCCTTTGTCTGGTGAAGCAGTAAGAAGTGGTGGTGCTTTGTTTTTCACACATATTCCAGGAGTGTTGTGTTGGGAAGCAGTGCAGCAGCTCAGACCTCTGTGCCCAAGTTCACAAACAACTGTGCCTCACTCCTGAAATTTGCCAAGTAAGCTCATTTTCTCCCAAAGTCTTTACAGCTGAGGCTTAATAGACCAGGAGCTACCAGTAAAAGAAGAACTGTGATCTGTACTTAGAGTTTAATCATCCAAGAAATCATTGCAAAGATGATATTGCCCTGTCTGTACAGTCACGGTTCTCCTGTGAATGTTTAAATGACCAAGTTAGGGAATGATGCCTGTTTAATGTCATCAAATGGAACAATTCAATGGCTGACAAAATAATTGAATAATTTAGATTGAATAGGATTTCAGAAGGGCATCTTGTCTATTTTCTTGCTTGAGCTATGGTCAACATTAAATTCGGACCATTGCAAGTTTTTTTTTACAAATGCTTAAGTATAAAGAATCCAGGCTACCAAGTACAAGTACTTTTATAAACAATTGAGCAACGAGTCTCTCCAAAACACACTGAGAAATCTGCTCTTAATAAAAAAATTCTCCTAAAATTGAAATTATTTGATTTTAGTTAGAAAGAGAAAGCATTTCTGAAAACTCACCCTCACCTTCTGCTGGAAGTGCAGCTTTTGCTAAACCAGCACTGGTACTATGCCTAGATAAGAAGCTGCTTCAGCCTCCCTTGTGTTCAGACATATCCTTTTCTCCTGAGATGGGAGAATTTTGACCCCAGTTAAACATGAGGAGGACTGTTCCTCATCCCCTAGGAAGAGTGTATAAAAGCACAGTTCAAGCTGTCATACAGGAGTTTGCAAACCCCAGGGTTTGTAGAAACAGAATCCAGGGGGTTTGTGGTTTGCCTGGTGTCTCTGCACCAATAACCTGCACTTCAGTGTGATTCCTTTATAAGGTCTTTATAAGACTTTCTCCTGTGTCCCCAGCTGCACTCTTTTTGGGTTTTGCATTGTTTGCCTTTTCTCTACCAGTTTTCTTCTTTCACTTTTCTTCTTGTCTTCTTACCCCTTTTGTCCCTCAAGGCTCAGCGTTGCAGCCGCCAGCAGAGCCTGATTTAAGGCTACCATAGTACAGTGAACTGTTTAATTCTCCTAGACATTTCCCTATGGCAACTATCCATAAAAATTTGTTTTGCTGAGGGCAAGCCATGTCATCTAATATAGAACTGAAACAGGAAATCTTATTTAAGGTAAGAAGGCTGTGCACTTCCCATATCATAAGCATGATGCTAAACTCATTTTGACTATCAGAGATTTTCAGTTTTTCTCTGAGATTATTTCTCCTTCTTGGCCTTTATTTGAAAAGAAATAACTTATGATATTCTCCCACCCATGAAGTGAGGTAATCAGTTCAAAGGAACCTTTATTCCTCCTGAGTGATGCTCAACAGTGATGTTCTTCTCCTTGAGCTGGGCCCATCAGGAAAACAGTTTGGACAATACCAAGTGAGACAGCAGAGAGCAGAGCAAGGGCTTGCATTAGTGTTGTGAATGGATCTCAGAAGTCTTCCAGAATAAGGAAATGTAGTGTTACTCAATTTGCAAGGCCAGTGAAATCAGGCTCTGTTTACAACTGATCAAGCCACAGGAAAACCATTCCCAAATTCCCTGCACGGGAATTTTTGCTTTTATATTGTTTGGGTTTTTTTTTTCCCTTGGAATACTCAGTGGTTCCCAGGGTTGTTGTCTGCAGAAAACAAGGTCCACTGTGTTATTTACTGCCATGACTCCATACACTGACTGTGCATCTCAGCTACCCATCTTGGCCTTTATTTATAGCTATTGAAAATCAGCCTTTCCAAGGTATGAAGGCCCATTCTGTACAGGGAGCTTTGGCATCTGCTCCTATGGGACTCTCTTTGCTCAGGAGGTGCCATCTTATCCCTGAAGTGTGTATCCACCCCCCAGATGTGTCCCTGCTCGGAATCCTGCCCTGTGCAACTCAAAGCTGGTAAATCTCCTTCAGTCATGGGCTAAGAAAAAGCAGGCCATGGATTGTTTTTAAAATCTCATTTTTGTTTCCCTTCTTGAGTCACATGATGAGTGCCAGCATGGTGTCATACTGAACTTTTTTTTTGGATATCAGTGCCTCTCTGAGCTACACAGAGTTTTGTGTAGAGCTGCTTGGTTTGTGCAGCTAAGGAATCCTGGCACTGGACAGGCTGTTCTTTTCAATTTGTGTTTGGGAAAAATTACCTTGTGAGTTGAGATACCACAGGAATAAAAGCTACAGTGTTCATTGCATAAAAAATTCATCTCCTTTACAAGCCAATATTCCTTTACATGGACAGATTACAGGCATTTTTCTTCAGCTGGGTAAGAGGAACAAAATGTAAAACAATTTCTTTCTTTCTTGCAAGACAATAATCTTGAAACCAATCTGATATCATAGGAAATATGGTTGTCCCTGGAACACATTATATTAACCTTTCTTAGATTTTTTTGAGAATTGGACCAAAATATCAGGAATAAGTGATTCCTCCCCATCTTGTCTATACATAAAATATGTCCCTGCTGGCACAGCTTCCTTTGCTTGCAGCTTAAGCTTTTGAAATCGAGTGTTTATCGTGAACTCTGTGTCTGTTTATTTTTATTTAAGCAACACCCCTTGATACCTCATACATACTCATTCAACTTTTAAGGAAGGCTTGGAAATATAAACCGGGCACAGTGGAAAGCAGCTGCCTGAGCTTGCAGGTGACTGAAATGCAGCTTTGGAATAAGCAGCTTTGGAATATTTCCCAGGCAGAACAACCAGTGCAGAAGTATTTGGGAGCATTTCAGGCCTGTATCTTGTAATGTATGGCCCTACTGGCTTCAAAATTTCCCTAAAATCAGACATTTGGTTCAGTGTAGCACACTCTGCTAGACTGGTACTGAGGCAGCAGCTACATGACCAGTGTGAAGATGTGAGAATTATTTGAACCCAGTACATTTTTCTAATATCTAATGGATTTGATTAATGTAACCTCTTCATCTTTGAATTGACTGTAATGTCCATCTGCAGATCACTGTCTCCTTGAGTTAAGTTCTTACATTACTACTTATCATATAGCACATATACACATCATTTTCTCATCACTAAAATTCACTTGGAAATTTTTGTTAATATATTGTTCCATTTCCTTTGGCCTCTTTATGAAGGCGTCATTGACTGTACATAGCTTGTCTTGCCATGGGGTCTGTTAGAAGCTACTGAAGCTTTTTCAGTGAATATTTATAGCCAAACAAAATAACAGATTCTTATAAAAGGTCTTCTTTTTATTCCTGTCCTCATGGATCCTGCAAAATACTGACCTGTACCAATCTTGAAGCTATGTAAAATGTATACATGTATATTTGTATTGTCCTCGATTCATTAGATTGCTTTAATGGCATCTTGTTCAACAATTTCACACGGGTTTAGTAAAAACATCCTTCTAAAATTAAACTGGCATGAGTGTCAAATACACCATCACTTTCATTGCTCTGAAATAGCTGTAATCATTAGGCACTCCAATGTTATGAATGTACCAGCACTCCCAAAGATCTCTATCAGAGCATTGCTGTGTTTGCCCAAGCGGATGGGTATTCAGAAAGGCACAAAGACATAACCCAAATGGTGATATTAGGTGTTATATAAGTGCTCACCCACACATCATCCTGCTCTGAAAAGCAGAGCCCTGTCTCTTTTGGTCATGCTTGATGTTTCATTTACAACTGACTTTCTGAAAATGCTTCCATCAACAATTTTGGAATTTGCTCTCTACTGATAATCATGGAGTAGATAATCATGGATGTTTCCTGCAGAACAAACCTCCAGTTTGTTCTGGGTTAGTTAACAAACATCTATTCTGATCTTCTGTGTCTTAAGAGCTCCTTTTCTGGTGCCATCTTCTGTTTATGACCCTGTACATATTTAATTTTTCCATTTTAAGCACAGAGCTGTGTGACTTCCCTAACTTCATATGAGCCAGGTGCATATATTCTGTAAGATTTTCCATTAATCCATCTCTCCTGTCATTAGGCATGAAGGGACAACATTATTTCTGTCTTAAAGATGTTTTGTTTTTGTGTGCCCCAGTGCTGACTGGAAGGTGAAAGGTGTTATCTGTGTGCTTTTCCTTTAATCTAGATGGTGACATTAGTAAGTACCCCTTGTGCTCTGTGACATCCTTCAAGTTCTCAATTTGTGCAAGGTTGGGGGGCACAAATACCTTGGGATAAAGTGGTTTCCATTGTTTTTAATGGTCTCTCTCATCTTAGGGATCTCACTGAAAGGGAAATGATGGTGAAAACCAGATTCCCTTTAAATGCTAAAATTTGTCAGATTATAATTCTTTCACAGTGATGTGCACTATTAATGCCTTACACTTAATGATATGTAGGCAAATTTTTAAAAAAAGACATAAAATGTCATATTTGGAAAATATGTATCAGAGTATTAAGTATCAGAGAAAGTGTCCACTTCTGAAGAAATATAGTTTGCATAATGAGTCCTCAAAAAGCTTTGTTGGAATTTTTCCAGAGGGGCAAAAGTACATATTTAATGACACAATAAGAAAGTGAGAGAATATTGCATTAAAAAACTTAAATTCCCCTTTTCTTCTGTACCTTTCTTGACCTACAAGTCAGCAACTTGTCTTCTCATGAAATACCTGAAAGCACTATGCAATCAAACTGCCGAGGTACTGCATATAAAACTCAATAAATAGGTCTTGATAGTCACTGCTCTGGCTTTATGGAATATATAGGATGAATTCCTAAGAAATCTTGCATTATTTGAACAAAGAAAAAATTAAAGTGATGTTATGCAATGCTACAGGACCATTAAAATGTTCTTATAGTGGCCTGTATTTATGACACAGTAAATCTATTGGTGTTCCTCTTAATTCTTCTCCTTCCATCTTCCCTGCTTTTTATCTAATTTTAATCTAAATGGTACAACATGGCATTCACATATCTGTACTTCCAGCACAAGCACATATAAACAGTGTCCTTGCCCTTTTTGGGAAGGATTTCTCAGTCTCTGGGGTACGATTACACCCCGCAGTGCGTGTCAGTTAAATTTGTCAGATCCTGGGAACAATGGCAGTGTCCCTGTTCCTGTCTCCTGCAGATCCCGTTGGAAATGAGCAGTGTCTGCAGCTCAGCTGGCAGGAATCAGCCCGTGCCCTGCAGCCTGAGGCTGCTCCAGGGGAGCTGTGGGCTATAACTGGGGATCTGTGCCTGTGCCCATGGCAGGTCTGTATCCCAGAGAGCTCTGCAGGGCTGGAGTAGAGCAGCCTCAGCCCTTGCTGGGGGCACTGGGAGCTGCAGGATGGCACCAGAGGAAAGGAGCAGCCCCCAAGACCATTCCAGGCCAGGCTGTGTTCCCCAGCAGCTCCATCCCTGCCTTGGCAGCACCCGGAGCCCCCAGCACTGTGTGCTCCATCCCATGCCTCACTCTATAAACAGCAACCCCCTCTCACCCACCATCAGCCTCTCCTCTTCCCTTTGGCCAAGATCAAACCATCACTCCCTGAGCACAGGGTGTGCTGCTGGCTCTTCTCACGTGGCTGATGGAAACATTTATCTGAAGGTTTCTCACTCAGATCACTGCAGCAATGGCTTTAATAAATACCTTTTAAGTCCATCACTAACAAAGGGGTTGCAAAGACCTCTGTCTTTCCAACAAACTTCCTCACCCCAGGCTGCTAAAAATGCTGTCAGTCTGCCAAAAAAGTCATATCTCTGCATTTTCATTATTCTCTGCTGTTGTTTTTAAGACATTTAAAGACATTCAAAACACTCCTCCAGTGGGAGTGCTTCTTTGCATTTTTTACTTTTTTGTGTTTTGTTTTTGTTAAAAGACCTGATGGATTTAGGGCAGATGTCTTCAATATTTTTCATTAAAAATGTGACCCCTAGTAGATAACCTGTGCTATTTTTCCCCTACTTGACTCAGTTACTGCAAAGATCACATAGTGCACCTGAAGAAAACTGCCCAAGACACGTTACCTGTTAACTAAAGAATCATGACAATCCTGAGACTTTACTATGAAAGTGTTTCTACTACAGATCCCAAATTAATTTAGTTTGTCCAGGGTCCAAATACACCTGGTTAATATACTTTTTGTTGAATACTTTTTGAATACTTTTTTTGAAAACAGTTAATAATTTTCACGTCCTCTGTGGTCTTTAATTCAAACTGGGATTGGAAACAGAACTGCTGTGATGGCCAGAATGCCATTTCAATCCTGAAGTTTCAGGGTGTGCCAGGGGGTCATATTTAGCTCTTGGGGCCATCACCAGGAGTGATGGTACCTTTGTTCTGAGCCTCATGTCCTGCAGAGCTCATGACTTGCTGGAACAGGTACCACATGCAGTGAGCAGCCTCCCTCTGCCCTGCTGGAAAAGCACCTGCACACCAAAGTCAGTGCCACTCTCAGTCCTCCTAACTGGGGACAGAGGGTTGAGAAGAGCCAAATCTCTGCAGAAAATCATTTCTTGTGTTATGTGAAACCACTTCTGGAAAAGAAATAGAGGACAAACCCCTCAGCTGTTCAGTCCACTCCTGTCTTTTCTCTGTGATGTTGCTTTTTACAATTGCATTCACTCAAAGTATGTTCAGCCACACAGTATGTGAAAACTGAATTTCTTGGTGTCTGGGGGCTGGATGTGCAGCTCTTCAGGGCTGAGCTGAGCAGCTCAGAGGAAGTTCAGCAACCCAGATCCTCCTGTCTGAGGGTTCTGAGGCCAGAAGGAAATGGTGTGGTGGGTTTTGTTCTTACAGAGTTGAGTAGTCCTGGGGTGGATGTTTTAGGGTCTCTTTTTGGGTTGTGCATTGAAAGTCCTCAGCTGTTATTTATTTGTGTGTCAATGCTCCTAATTGAATCCCTGAGTCACATCTGGGAGCCATGCTGGGCAAAAGCAGCACTGCCTGTGTTAAATACTTGGCAGCAAGTTAGCACTTTCTATGCAAGAATATTCTAGTGCTTTGCAAACATTAATTACATTTTACAGACCCTCTGAGGAAAGATGGAAAGCTAGCTCTGCTTTTGGAAGACATGCTGATTTTGTAGATTGGCTGTATGCTAAAAGAAATGTAAAATCAACATTTATGTTGCCCAAATATATAACCAATGTAAGGTCGAAAGAAAAAGCAGCAAGATTCCAAACCCTGCTGCTCCAGTGCCAGAGAGGAAGAAATAAAAATCAGTTTGTGACTAGAAAGGAGTTCTTTGATAACAGGGGATATCACTTTACATATGCTACCTGATGGGTCTCTTTTTTGTCCATATATATGACACTGCTTTGTCTAATTATCCCTGACATTTCTTTTGAGCCTTATTTTTGTTTTGTATATACATATTGGAGAAGAAAGGTTTGCCAGTCCCTGGGAGTCATTCAGAATAACTATTAGCCCTTTGATGGATAGAAAACATATTTAAAATATAGGTACAGAGCAGCAAGCAAAATAAGAAGGGGAGGGGGAAATGCAATTAATGTGCTTAGCATATCAAATATAGAAATAGTTCTGGCATTCAATAACTGTCTGAAAGCATTAAATACTGCACTGGGGTGTTGGCCAGCTTGAAGGAAAAGAGGGAGCCAGTGGGAATCCCTTCAGGGAAGTGTGAGATATCACAGGATCTTGCCCAAACCCATTCTCCCATCCACCTCTTCAGTCCGTGCGGTGGGAGTCAGCACTGCCACGCTTCCCTGTGAGCCTGAGCCTGGAGCAGCTCATTCCTTGCCTGCTGTCAGGATCCCCATTCCCAGCCTGCCCACGTGAGAGACACTCTGATCCTCAGTTTCCACACACAGCAGAGGAATTGGCAGATGTTACTGAGGCAGGAACGGCTTTTAAATTACACGTCTGTTTGGTCGCTCTTTTACTACAGTGCCTTTTGCAACATTGTTCTCTTATTACAGCGTACACATTTCTTCTAATGATAAAAGAATCCTTTTGGGTTTTCAGCACCTGTGAGAAGGATGTGGTTGCTAATTTGGAATAAGAGTCAAGCTGCTGGAAAACATCTCACTTGAGGTTAGATCCATGTTGTGTTTTAACAGTAAAAAACAGCCCTTGGTACTTTTATGTATTTTACTCACAGGAGAAAGATATTACAGAGCTAATGTACTATGATTTTACTCATTTAATTAGTGATGGGATAGTGCATTGGACCGACTAAAATCGATAAACTGAATTAGTGAAACAGGTACTTTGTAAGGTACGAGCGCCAGCGTAACACAATACACAATCAGTCTAAATGAGGAGCTTGCCAACCAAATCATATTTGAGTTGGTTGTGGAATGAGAAGGTATTTTTGCTCAGTTTGTGACTGTATTTTCTTGCTGCAAGTAAGGAAGGATGACTGAGCTTTTGTTGGGCCAATCATGTATGTGTGGCACAGGGTAGCAATCTGTGGAGGCATTTGCTTTGTACTGGGAAACATTACAGTGGCCATAACTGAGAAATGTGTTCCTGCTGGTTTGATTCCTGACAGTTCCTGCATGGCACTCAGAGAGACTTTGGCATTAATAGCCTAAGCAAGCACTAGCATTATAGCACTTGAAGCAAGCAGCTCTTTGTGAAATAAAAGGTGTGTGTAATAATACTTGATAAATTATTGCATCGACCTCCTTGGGAATTTAACAATCTCTAAATTGTTAAATTGCTATGAGTTCCTGTGTTGCTGTGTTTGTAAGCACAGCCTGAAGTTGAGAATTCTTGCCCATTCAGACTGGGTTTGTGAAACTCTCATCACCTGCCAGCACTGGCCTGATCCAGGTTGAGTTCCATGCAGACTTTATTGTGCCTTTATGTAGGACAGAAGGAAGGGGAAACATGTTCACAAATCAAGGTTAAGGTGGTGAGGTGTTATTGTTCTATGAGGAGCAGGGTGAGTTCCTGCAGTGTCTGAACACAACTGCAGCCTTGGTGTTTTCTGTGGGCTTGGCTGTCCTATCACCAGGGGGATCCCCATCCCACAGCCTCCAGCTGCACTGCTGTTCACAGGACCTGGAGCTCCTGATCCCCTCTGAGGCAAACATTGATTGAATTGACTAAAGCACCTCTGGTTGAACCTGGTGGTGAGTCTGGAGCATTTGTGAATCATGGAATGGAGTGTTTGTGAGGCTGAGAGTGCAGTCCATGGGTTCTTCCTGCTGTAATCTCCATTATCACAGCACACAACTCAACCATGGTTTTCTTTTTGGATAGCTGCATGTTCTACAGAACAGCAGTCTCTCCCAACTTATTTGTAAGGCTTGAGATGATAATTAATGAAGAGAGTAACACTGAATTTTAATTGGGCTGTAATTATAATACAGCAATTTGTAAAGTGAGACTTTCAAGACTGTTCATCCCCTACAGCATTTTGTTCCTCAGCTATACTGAACTATCAAAGTTAGAGGGAGATAAATAATTGGTTCTGAAACATACTTATCACAAGTGGGTCAAGTGTATTTGTGTGTGTGGGCACCAGTTATTATGATTTATGTGGAAGAATCACCTCCATGTCAGAGCTGATAGCCTGAGGACCAGGCATTTGCTAATTACCTGCCAGGGCTGACACTGGAGCAGCACTGGACTTATCAGAAATCAGGAGACTTCCAGCTGGACCCAGTCCATGCCCTGAGACTCTCAGAGAATCTCAACTATGACCCCCAAAATTGCCAAGAATTTGAGTGGGATAGATGCAGGGATTTCCTTCCCCAGAATATCACAAGCTTCATCTAAGGGAAACTTCAGTGCACCTAAACTTGGATTGGCCAAGAGAGAAAACAGTGAACCTGATGTAGTTCCATAGATAGTGCTCCTCTTAACTGGGCTTTAGATATCAAGGAACTGCAGATCAAATCTCTTCCCCTTGTTTGGATTTTTGTGTTTGCAGCATGAACAGTGGTGGCTTTTGCTGCTGCAAAAACGTGTCTGAACTTATGAAAGGGAAAATCTAAAACAATGTCCACTGCTGGGCTGGCTCAAGAGATAAGATATTTATTTCAAATACCCAACCATTTGAAGATCTTCATCTCAGCTTCTCCTGTGAGATCTCTAATCTTTCTTGCCTCCAACTGGGCTAGAAATGTTTGAAGGGTAGATTTTCCTGTGGTGTGGAAGAAAGATGCAAGAATGGTGCTATTACTTGCTTCTGTCTTTATTTGGAAAATTCCATCTGCAAGTGCTGCTTTTCCTGAAGTAAGGGCAGTCTCTGGGAGAAAAAAGATGGAAAAATGACCAGCTGGTCACAGTAGGGGTCAGCATTAAGGATTCCTGCAGGAGGAAGGTAAAAACAATTACCTGTCTTCAGATAGAAGGTACTCCACGAAAAATAGCAATACCAAAGCCCATAATCCAAGCTGAATTATGAAACAGGTCAGGTCTGGAAGGCTGTAAAGACCCCTGCCTTCAGCTAACTCATTAACAAGCCTCCCATCTCCCACAGGAAATTTCTCTTGTTTGCTGAGTTTTCAACCCTGAGATTACAAATAATGGAGAAAAGTAAATACCTAAGTATGCTGGAGCAGGCTTTTAAACCTGAGCTTGCAAAAGCAAGTTGAGAGGCTGGAGTCCTATCACTGCAGATCTTCAGGAAAAAATCTGGAATGGAATAGCAGATATCCTGTGGGAGATGCCTAAATTTGTTAAATTACGAAGGACATTGACAGGCTTACTTTTCTATGGTTTGGGTTAATCAAAATTTTGCCATTTCCTGGGCTGTATTTTAAGATGTAATCATAATTTTCCTGCAACTGATGGTGAAGGGATTTCCGACTGAGTTTTTCTGGAAACTGCTGTGGTCTAATTTTGGTAATTTCTCAAAAGGATTGAGTAGAAAAAGGAAATATCTACCAATGCCACTTTAAATTGTTGTCCTGATAGGGATACAAGAGACCTTCATGAAAGGCCTCCCTCTGTCTTCTCTCGTGCACACACAAACTTCCAGACTAATTCTGCATTAGCTATCTCTGCTTCACACAAGGAAATCTCCCGCTGGCAATCTTTGCATATACCAAAGATAAAGCTCTGGGTACACGGACAGCACTGCAGGTGGCTACTGCAACTGTTGTTTTGTAGGGTTGCATTTTGTGTTACTCCCATAGAAATTAATCATTTCAGGATAATGTGGAGACAGAGGCATCTTTTCTGTGCAGGAATTGAAAATATCTGAAGTGACTGACATTTGGTGGAAGGAAAAAAGAACAGAATATAAATCTCTCAGAGCTGAAGCCCTCTGCTCAATAAAGTAAACAGTTTTTAGGGAAGAAAAACATGTTTCTTTGGTGATACTTGATTATGATTTCCTTTATTGTCAGCTAGCAGAGGGGGGTTGATGTGTATTGTTTTGTCTGGGAGGGGGTTTTGCCTCTTCTGTACCCACAACAACAAAATTGAGAATTATCTCAATTTACCATGGAGAACCTAATGAATTCAGACGGCAGGAACGTGTCATTTCCAGCGAGGACTGGAAATGTGTTTATTTGCTTGGTTCATGGTGTCATGAAGCTGTGTCTATTCTGCAAACTATCAAGGCTATGCAATTTGGCTGCTGATAGAAAAAAATTCCTTCCATTATGTTTCCTTTCCCCCATGTAGAAGCATTTAAAGTTATTGAAATTAGTAAAAACGCTTCAGTTTGTTTCTTCAGATGTGTCAGTTAGCAACAACTCAATTTGCAGCTGCCACTCATGTTTAACCAAGCAAGTGATCAAGTGAGCCAAGAAAACAAAATTGTGGCTGTGTGAGCAGACTGGTTAAGATTTGTGTTCTTGGTACCGTTTCCATTCTTTCAACTTCTACAGGAATTAATTGGGCGTGGACACTGTGATATCTAGATGGGTTTCCCACCAAGAGGAAAAGCTTAATTAGGCTGCAAGTAGCAGCAGAATGTATTCCACAGTGCTCCACAGCGGGTGAGACTGTCCTGAACAGCTCAGAGGCTCTGGGTGAAAATTGGGACAAATCCGAGCTCACGCTGTCTTTTATGGGAACTGTGAGCACTGAACAAGCACACACTAAACACAGCCAGGTTTGTCACGTCCTCCCTTTCTCAGACTTCCAGTAATGACATCCCAGAACTGGTCTAGGCGGGATACTCTGATCTCAGGCAGTGCTGGGAAAGGCATCAGCTCACTGAACCACCCTGGGACGGGACATTTGCCTGTGTGCAGCCAAGGGTGCACTGTGAGTCCTCAGCCCCTAAAACCAGAGCCTTGATTAGCATGATAAAACAAGATCACAGCATTGCCAGGAGATACTATTAGGAAATCCAAAAACACTGCTTGCAGGTGGTGTAAAATCAAGCCTTAGAAAATGTTTCTGTGGTTAAATCAGACTGATGAGGATAAAGACCCTTTGTACAGAGGGAAAGCTGGGACAAGAAAGACAAATACAATTTGGAGTTGAAGAGTAGATGTCTGATGTCAGCCCGCTGCTAACGCAGCCTTGATCTTTCAGCTCCCCCCATCTCCCTGCCTTTGATCACCTCCAGCATCAAAAGGCCAAAATGTTGCACTAATAAAGTCTGCAGTGCCTATAAACATGGGAAAATCGTTACTTGTAAGCAGTAACCATTTTGGATATTGCAGAATAATACTGAACACCTTTCAAAATGCAGATACACGTAAATCTGGCGTGCATATGCATATTTGAAATGGTTGCTAATCAGCTTTAATTGCTCAGGTCTGTGCTTTTAGGATGTTTCTTAATGTTGCTTCATATTCTTTAAAATTCTGCAACAATTTGTTGGAATATTATCGTCATCTTTGACTAGTTTAATGAACATAGCCCATATGGAAAATCTAATGTGCTGCACATTCATGCAGGAGACAAAAGCCAGCAGTAAAACCAACACCATGGCAACTTTTTAGCAACAGATTATCACTAAGAATTTTCCAGGATTTTCTAGGACTGCAAAATGTCTAGCTAAGGAACAATCTCCTCAGTGAGAATTTTTTGTGTTTGTTTCCCACAGATGTAATTTCTGGCTAAATTATTGATTTTGTCTGAAATTACTTATTTATTTTTTGACAAGGCTATGAGAAAGCAATAGTTTATCTATTCTTACTAAAACAATATGGGATAATGGATTTATTTTAGTGTGCAAACTTGAATAAAATGAAATTAATCTCTGGAGTTTCAGTAACAATCTTTTAAATGTCTTTCTTTTTACTATTACTCTCCCAGAAGGTATTATAGTGTCATTTATTGAGGGCTTTAGCATCTTCAAGAGAAGTCCTTGTAAAAATGCAAGTAAGGAAGGTTTAGACACAGGAATTGGTTTATAACAGATTAGGTGGTAACATACTGAAGATACTCTATAACTAAAAGATCGTAATGACCCTGTTAATTTAGAAATTTTAAAGCTTTCCTATTTTTTTAATTGTTCAGATTGATACCATGAGGTTTTTGTGCTTATGTGTGTTTATATTTTTACTTTTTTTAGTTTCTATTGGTTTTGTAATGAAGTACAAGATGAATTTCCAGTAATTACTTGACAGTAGTAATAAGAGCTGATACTGGTTTGCCACAGATGTAAAGGAAGGATTTGTGTTTCTAGAATTGGAAACCTTAATATGCAGATCACATCCAAGCTTGGAAGTGCTTGAGAACGGAAATAATCATGTAAAACTGAAGTTAGGAAAGATACAAAGACATGCACGAGGTAAACACATTTTAAAGCTTTCCTCAGAGCAATGTTTTCCTCACAAGACTTCCTTGCTGTGCCAGGTCATGCTAAAAGTAAAGGAGAATTTGTGTCAAAACCGTGATGGAAAAGTTCTTTGATAATAGAAGATGAGCTTTGTCTTGTTCTTTTGCTGAAGAAGGGCCAAAATGATTTGTAATAATGTTGAGGGCAGGTCAGAACCCAGGTTGGTGAAAGGATCAGAGGCCATGTGATTCACAGCTCTTGCAGATTTGCCAGATCTGGCTGTGGGGCTCTGTGTTGCTGCAACCTGGGGAGCTTAAGCCTCTTGCATGCTGCTGTTTCACTGGCTGGCTGATACAGTCTGCAAATTAATTAAGGGTATAACCGGATTGGCACTGAGTTTGCATCCTCACAGGAATGCAGTCAACTTCCAAACAGATTGCTTCTGCCCCCAGAAGCTTTGTTTGCAGGTACAACCCAGAAATCAGCATATTTGCTTAGGAAATGATTTCATTTTTGAGCAGTTGTCACAAGGAGCTTGCTATAAAATTCTGCTGTGAGTTAATATTCTTGGAACTTAGTTTAAGATGCTGGTCTTGGCAGAAACTTGTTATGCAAATAATATCCTCCAGATGTGAAGTGTGTTATGGAAAATACCAAAGAATGCATCTCTATGAGAGCAGCAAGAATGTACAAAGTAATCTGTGCAATGGCTTTTTATAACAAGAAACATAAAATAGAAATGCGTGTTGAAACCCAAAAATGTACATTTTATAGGTCTCACAAAGCTTAGACCCTGCCCAAATTGTGAATAAGGATTTTTCCTGATGCTTTTCCCTGAATCAGTTCCTTATAAAACAATGTAAATTACTCAAGGATGGATTCACCTGTATAATCCATGCACTCTTACTGGGTGGGCACAAGAAATGAGGAAAGGCAGACCTGGACACCAAAGAGCTCTTAATGCTCCATTGGCTTGGTGTTAGCACATGGTGAGTTAGAGAGGTGTGGAAGCATAGGAAATAACAATGAGATCTTCTCTATTTCAAGATCATTTTTATATCATTTAGAAACTGCAAAATGAAACCCTGGTTATTTGTTTGTACTGAAAGTGCATTCCTCAGTTGATGGGTTTTTTCTTGAAACAGAGCAGCAATTTTGAAAACATATCCAGCAAAGCTATCAGCTTTGAATCTTCAGCATCCTGTTGCAACACATGAAAACTTTGATCACTTTTTACAGCAATTATAATACTTTATACAAACAAACAAACAAAAAAAATAGCCCTACCCTGTAACAGGGTTTAAGACTCAGCCATGCTTCAGAAACTGTGGTGATTTCCACCCTCTGCTGTGCCAAAAAAGCCCATCCCTAGTCAGGATGTAATTGTCGGGCAAGAGGGATGAGCATGGCTCACCATGGATGATCCAGGCTGCCAGGACCCAGCAGAAGTGAAATGAGGAGCTGAGTGAGGAATGCTCAGCCCCAGCTCAGAGCCTGCTTAGTAAATATCCACCCTGCCCCAGCAGGAGGGGGATCCTCACCACCTCTGCAGCCCCAGCTCCTAGGGTCGTGACTGAGAAAGCTTTTCAAGGCTGATGAGATGATTTGGGAAATAATACAAGTCCAAAACTGTTTATCAGCAATATTTTACAAAGTTTTGCCCGGTCCTTCAGTAGATCTCTACATTGGTCCTACAGTTAACCAGAAAAACTGGGGATGCACTTTATACAAAATTCTGAATCCTTTCCAAAGCTGCTCATAAGCCACTACCTGGAATATGCCCTTGTCCTCTGCCTTAAGAGTGTTTTGTTCCTCTTAACATCATAGCTGTAAGCATCTCCATTTGTTTCAGCCTGCTTTTTTTTATTATTATTATTATTTTAGCACAAAAAGGAAGGTAGTTGTAACTCAGTAAACACATTTTTATGCAAGGCTTTTATGTCTATCCTATAAAGCTCTCATTCCTTTCTTTCTTCTGCAGACATAAAAGTTTGTTTATTAAATATAATAATAATAATAATAAAGTAGACATAGGCTCTTTCTTAGCTGGCATTACTTCAGGTTCCAGTGTATTTTTCCCCAGCCTCTCTTCATTATAGCTCTATTTCCCAGTGCATAACCAGCGTGTGTCACACTGAATGAAGGCTGGCTTCAGAATAACAAGTCAGTAAGATGATTGCTCTTGGAACACACAGTGACCTTACTCTATAATTAAATGCAAAACCTGTGTGGAAAAAACTGATGTTAAAAGTCTCAACTTATGCTCAGCAGAGACTGGTAGTGCAGAGACAAATGCTGTTATATTAACCTCAGTTGTTTGGCTTTGGCACCAGAGGACTCCTGCCAGGGGCTGGGAAACCATGGGCTGAAGAGGGGGTGGATCCTGTCCAGCAGAATGTGTTATTGGTAGAGCTTAATTTGACAAAACTTTTGCAATTTAATGATCATAAAGGATATCAAACCCTCAGATTCCTAGAATGGCATTTTGAGATGAGTTCATTGGGAGGAAATTCTTCTGAGGTGAGAAAGAAAAAGGAAGGGACTGTGCCAGGATTTCTGGGTGCCAGTGGACATCCTGAACTCTTTCATAATTAATTTTCAAGCATGATGGAAGATACCCTAAGAGAATTAGTCCAATTTTCAGCTAAATGAAGAATATATTGCAATATTTCCCAGAAGCAAAACGTGTTTTAGGGAAGTTTGGAATTTTTTGTATTTCTTTAGATTCACTTGAAAAAGTCTGAAATTAGGTAAATAATTTTAAATAGTAGTTTCTAACCCAGTTTTTTCAGGCAGTACATCATGAACATTTAGATAAGTGAACTGGCTTTCTAGGAGGTGAACAGATTGAAATTATTTTTAAAACCATTAAAAATGTATCATGTTTTCCCATTTCCCTTTTCTGTCCCCTGACATTCTTAGTAGAAGTGAATGAAGTTTGTATTCATCTGGGATAGCTTGTAGGCTTCCAGACCTGGCGTTTCTGCCTTTCTTTCCCTGCAATGATCTATTTTTTTTTCTTGTAAGGTTACCTTCATCCCCACCAGCCCTCCATTTACTCAGTTCTCATGGGTGGCAGCCACATCATCCCTCAAACCAGCCCATCCCTTGCAGGCTGTGAGGTGCAAGCTCCTGACAGGATCTGTTTGTCTGACACCATGATCTACCTCTCCTGAGCTGTCTCCCCCACTTCCACAGCCACATTTTCCTCCTGTCTCCTGAGACAAGAGACTCACTTTTCATCTCACCTGTGTCTTCCTTCTTCACACTCCACTCTGGGTTTTCAGAAAGGCCATCTCAGCCACCTGTCATTTGAAGGAGCCCACCTGATTTCCCTCTTGATCTGGCTTTGGAGTTACACAGAAAAATGGCAAACAGCAAAAGCAGTCACCAGCTCAGCCAAGACCAAGGCCCTCTGAGATGTTCAGGGAGAGCTGCTGTTTTTTTTCTCCCACTACCTTTTAAAGCCTCTAATTTCTCCTCTTTGACTGTTTTAAGTTTTGGAGGCCTAGTTTCATGGCAGGTTCAGCTTAGAATGCTGCATGTTGCTGCAGCAGGCAGTCAGGAGGAGGTGAATGGCTTTTGTCAACAGGTACTTTTGGCCAATGAAAATAATGAAAAAACGTGTGAGCCTTGCCTGAGTGTCACTGCTATCAGAGTTCATTTTGGTTCTGACATCAAAAGGCTCCAAATGATCAAGGAAATTATCTGGGAGACACCAAGAAAATTTTACAAAATTTTCTGTGACCTT
Organism: Cisticola juncidis; assembly: GCA_013400215.1. Lineage (NCBI taxonomy): Eukaryota > Metazoa > Chordata > Aves > Passeriformes > Cisticolidae > Cisticola > Cisticola juncidis. The sequence goes on along the minus strand of VXBR01004081.1, from coordinate 140,732 downwards.
GCAAGCTCCTTTCACTCCCTTCCCTCACATCTCAGCAGAAACCTGAAGCTGTATCAAAGGATGAACTCTGAGAGTCCTCTGGGGAAGGTTAGGCAAACCTTGAGGGTCAGATATTGACTGGTCCTTAAACTGCTTCTCACCAGTAGCAAATAGCATTTGGTAGTCTTTTAGAACCCTAGCAAAGGTTTTAATTTGTTTTTTTTTTACTGCCACTCCAGGCTATGAGTCAGGGGTCTCCTTGTCTTGGCTGGCTGAGTAGAGGAGGTGACCATGAGGGAGGGGCCCTGCTGTCACCCTGCCTTGCTCTGTGATGTTTGTCTGCTGTTCCCACTGCATCCTCAGGTACTACAAACCCACCTGGTGTGGACCACATTCCCAAAGGGTTTTGTGGGGTTGCAATAAAGGAGCTGGGCATGCAGCACTGCCTTGAGGGTCAGCTGGCTGCTGCTGTGATCAGACCTCTCAGGAAGGAGTTCCTCAGCTCACAGGGGCAGTCAGGGTTTGACAGGCCACGTGAAGCTTCCTTGGGTTAAAACTTTGCCTCTCCCTATCCAGCCAGCAGCCAGTAGAGAGCAATATTGCACACACATGAGAAATTAGTTCACTAAACCGTATTAATCTGAGGGGAATTAGCCACTGTAATTACTGTTTTCCTTCTCACTACTGCTGTAATAACTAAGCTATACATAAAGGAGTTTAGGCTTTGTTAATTTTTTCATTCTTCTCAATACTTACTTTTCATCTTGTGTATAGTCAATGGCTTATCAAACCTGAAGCTGACTTATTTGGTATTACATATTTGAAATGATTTATTCACTAAGAACCCACTAATGGGATGTAACACATAAAAATTAGATTAAAGAAAAAATCCTTTAATCATCTAGTTGAACAGAGCTTTCTGCTCCTATGATGAATTCATATATGCTCCCTATTTTGTATAAACTAATATTATTTTCAAAATTCAGTTTGGATTAGATTGCCACAAAGGAGTCACAAAATTGCAATTCATGTCCATATTACATTAGTACATTAGTACTTCAAGATCTCCTTCAACTAGTGTTTTGATATCTCCTTTATCCAATTCAGTCCAAATTTCTCCCTGATATAGTATTTATGATATAAATATACAGGGTCACTCAATTTCTAGGATAATTTATACCTTAATACCTGTCCGTAATCCGTTTTTAATCTGGAGTCTTTCAAGTAAAGAAAGGATGATCAAACCAATAATTTATCTATTATGTCCTGACGTCTCTGAACATGGTGAAGAAAAAAAAAAACAAACTTGGATACACACTAAATATATCTATATAGTTTTATAATAGACCCTTTGTTTGAGTGACCCTCAATAAAAAATAAAAAAAAAAATCCCTCAAAAAAAATAAAAAGACCATAAACCACCACTGGTCTTCTTTCACACGTCTATTCAGGAGCAGAAATGATTCTGAACCAGAAATGCCAACATCTCTCATTGTTTAGGTCCAGACTGTGAAGATGCCCTCTGTCTCCCTGATAAGTTTTTCAGGTCTAGCTTTAGGATGTGAGCCTCAGCTCCCAGGAGCTGAAATCCCATCCCCTGCCTCACAGGGATATGTTTAATGAAATAAAAGAGCAGTAAGATCAGCTACATTACTCAGGATTATTACTTTCTGCCACACTGTGTATTCATACTGTAATTTCCCACCACAGGAGATCCCAGGAGCAAACTCAGGGTTTCACAGAGGCCTTTGTGGTGTTTGTGGCTGTAATCAGAGTGTAATACACCATAATGGGGGCAATCAAATCCCACACCCCAGCACGCCTGGGGCCTGCAGAGGGGGCTGGAGGGGCTTCCCTCCTCTTCCTCACCCAGGAGACAGTGCATGGCTGCTTGTGAGTTACATGGGTTTAGGATTTGATTCATGTGTCAACAGCCAGGGGCTCCTGGAGGCTAAGGAAAAGATGAATGGGATAAAGGTCCATCATGACAAAATTTCCTTTGCTTTGGGGATTCCTCACAAATTGTTGAAGATCTATTGATTTAACTGATTGTCTACCAGAGAGAACATGGATGGGGCCTTTGAGGCAGAGAGAGATACTGCAAAGGGGAAAATAAATTAAAACGTGGAAAAGAGCAAGTATATGTCAAAAGAAATAGACATTACCGTGTTTTTGCTCTTCCCATGGAAATCTTTCACTGACTTCCAAGGCATGCAGCTTTTTATCTCCAGATTCCAGGTGATTCCTTCCAGTTTTACATGTTGACTCTTATGCTGGCACAGTGCTGCCATCAGCTTTGGGAAATCAGCATAAACATATCCTACAACATCTGGCTTACTGGGAGTGGAGGAAGACCCTTGTTTTTTATAGGTTCAGTGCAGCCTGCCCAAAGCCTTGCAGGGTCATAGACATGCACAAGTGGCTGGAAAGAGCAGAGTGTCCTTGTTGAGTGCTCAGGGCTGGGCAGCAGAGCTCAGCTCACTGTAATGACCTCCCCTGCTGGCCACCCCCACTGGGTGGCACATCTGGTTGCTGGCCTCTGCTCCTCCAGTGTGCCTTGTGGTCAGCAATCTGTATCATTTTCTGTGATACTGCTGAATAAAGGCAGCTCTATTTGCTCTGCTATTCAGGGTTTGCTTTTATAGGCACTGGTCTTTATTAAATTTTAATCTTCTGAGACATGATTGATACAATGACTGGAGAAAATAAGACTGGAGAGCTTCCTCCTCAGGTCAGAAAACTGTGACAGGATGGCTTGGTAACGTGAAGCAGAAGAGCTAACAGATCTCACTCATTGCTCCTTCTCTCCGATGAAATCCTTTCAGAGCTCATTAGCTAAGCCCAGATTCTCCCTGCCTTCATCAGCCTGCCCAAGTAAAGGCCAGGAAGGGCTCCAGGAGGGCGTGTTGGACACCAGAATCTAAGGTTTAGGGTCAGCTGAAAGGAGACTCTGCCATCTGCCAGCGTTTGTGGCAGCAGCATTTCCCGGGAGGGTGTGGGGCCTGGGAGGGGTCTCTGCAGTGGCTACACAGGGGAAAAAAGAAACCTGAATTCTCTGCAGTGTTTTATTCTCAAAGTGCACCTTTTTGTAATGAGGGGCCCTGGCTTCTACCTCTTTCTCGACATTTCCTTCTATCAAAAAGAAAGAAATATAGCAGAGAAGTATTTTCAATATGTAGCAAGACAAACGTGAACAGGAAAAGAAATAAAGGGGCATCTGGCCAACTTCTCTCCTACTCCTACTGCAGAGTGCTGGCTTTTCTCTCTTCTTAAAATGGTTTCACTGTATTGTTCAGGAGAGGGATGATGAACCACTGAAAATAATTTAGGATGACTTTCTAATAAATCAGATTTATGAAGAGATCTAAGAGTAAATTAGGATGAATTTTTCAGTGAAAATTAATCTTGAAAAAAAAATGTGGAAAAAAAAAGTAGTTTTCAGAACTTTTTTGAGACTCTTTTCCAATGACAACCTGTGGTTTGTCCTAGGTTCCATCCAGACCATTAGCTAACTTTAAAAAGTAATAAAATAAGCATCTTGGAAGATTCCTACAGCCAAACCTGATTTAATATACTTGCATATGGAGATCCTTTTATTTGAGGAAAGGTCAGGTCCTTTGTGCTTTGAGTACTCCCAATTGAAACTTCTTTCAGAGGAGGTGAAGGGTTCTGAGAACCAAACAGAAGCCTCCAGCAGTCTCAGGATCCTTCCCTCCATTTAACATCATCCCTTGATATTAGCTTGGCCTCAGCTTCCAGCCTGGAGAATCCAGTCATTATCCCAACCAGACTGTTGAAAATTAATCTTGAGCATTCACACAGGAGTTTGCATTCAGTCTGAATTTGCTGGGGGTTCCAGGTAGATATCCTTGTGACTGAGAGTGTGGTGCTCACAGTGAATTCATCCAAGAGGAGATGGATGTTCCCATGACAGGACAGGCATCATTTGTGTTTTTCTGGCCTCCTTGGGATGTGTCCCATGACGTGGATGTCTCCCAGCAAACCTTCCCACCCACTCTGCTGCTCATTGTGATAGCTGTGTGCATCCCTAAATGCAAAGAATTAGCTCACAATGCTCAATCTAAAATAAATTGCTGTGCAAAATGTCAGTTAGGCTCTGACCAGAATCTAGGACCTGCTTTGACAAGACAGCAAAGCAAGCAGCAGAAATACACTTGTTTCCTTCATGTTCTTGGGTTCTTTTTCCTTTGTATGGTTTTTGAGTTGTGTTTAACAGTAGAACTGTGTCATGCTACAGCTTCTCCTTGCCTCTGAGGAAAGCTCCAGAGGCCTCATCTAGACAAAAGCAAAAGATTTGTACTGTGAAGGTCTAGGGAGAGATTCAGAGGACTGAAGTTGACACTGAGCACCTACAGGGGTGAGAGAAACAAAGCTTGAGAGGCAGAAAACATCCTCAGCAGCAGAGAACGTCCTCAGCATAAAAAGAATGAGAGGAAAAAGAGAGATATTGTCCCCAGCAGGGATGACATGGGGATATGCTGGGTCAGGAAGGCAGACAATTCTTAGCAAATTTCTCCTTTTAGCTCATGGTATTATAAAAGGTTATTTTGAATTCTTTTTTTGTTTTTATGGTAGTTAATCTAACCAAATTGGTTGAATAAATAGAACTGTGCTGCTTTCATCTACTGAACTAAAAAGCCTTCCCAGTTTCTGTGGTGATCCCCCCCATACTAGTGTGAATAATAATCACTCACAGTTAAAATCATAGACCCAGTACCTAATCTGTGTTAGCTGGCATGTATTTTTCTCCTGCCCCCCAGGCTGCCAGTGCTCTGGGACAAACCTGGGTCTGTGAGTGTCCCAGGGCACACAGGCTGGCAGGGCTCTGTCCCTGTGCTCTCCCTTGCTGTGGGGCACTGGTTTCTCTCCCTGGTGCCTCGTTATTCCCAGGCTGCCATGGTGATTCCACAGCTCAGGGCCTTAATGCAATGAGAAGAGAAAGAGAACTAGATACTGCTGCTGTCTGAAAGTTCAGAACAGCCCCTTTATTTTAACTTGCTGGCACTGTGATGTCAGAAGCCACTTGGATTGCAAAGCACTCTATGGGCTGGTGTGTGCTTCTGATGTACTTCATGCACAGCCTTTATGTATAGCACAGATACTTTATAAAATGACAAAATAGTTTGACACAGTGAATAGGCAAATGTCGTGGAGGAATTTCACATCGATTCAATTCCATTTGCAGCTCATAAATTCACTTTTCTGCACACTTCTGACTTCACCAGTGCACGGCACGAACGTTCTGATTCCGAGGGGATGCTCACAGACCCTCCCCTCAGCCTGCATCTGTGACAGTGGGGGTGGGAGCATGTAAATGGATTTTATGCCTTCTTTTTGCTCACCAGAGCACAGGGCTGAGGCAGGGAGCATCCAGGGACACAGCCAAGGGGTCGGTGCAGGCAGCACAGCCATCCCTGTGTCAGTCCAGCAGGCAGGGCTGCAGCCTGCGTGCTCCTTTCCTGGGAACAGGCAGTTTTGGAGTGGATTGGCCATCCAAGGAGAGCCCCTGCCCTCGTGGTGACCCACCAGCTGTACCTGTGACCCCCTGTGCCTGGGGTGCCTGGGTGCACGGCCGTACAAGGCGCTCTCTGTTTTTGGAGAGCCATTGTGGTTATCGATGCTCTGGGCATGTGTAAGCTGCACATGTACAAGCAGCACCAAGGCAGATAAAGCAAAGGTTAATTGGATAAAGCTGTTAGTGGTTGTTGTGCGAGGCAGACAGCAATGTCAGTTTTCAGTGTGCATGTTCCCCTCAGCAGATGCAGAGGCTGGTCCTACACTGCTGGCTAATAGCTCATCTTGTTTCTTGTAGGAAGCATAACCCTGTCCTCCATCTAACAGCAAGGATGGAAATTGCTAGAGGGAGAGAGAAAAACACCATTATTTTGTTGTTTCCTTTAGGAGGAAAGTAAAATTGTGTGAATGCATTAATTTATACAGATCTCTGTTTAAGGACAGTAGCAAAAATAAGATACATTTTCCTAAAACTCTGGGTTTCAGCACATTAATATGGAATAACCCATAGAATAATCTGTGAAAACTATTTTTGTGTATTTCAAATGTCTCTTGCTTGGTATATAAAATCAAAATAAATCCTATACCACAATGTGAATGTTATATATTAGTGTATTTTAATTAGTCAGAAAGGTTTACTTCAGAAAAAAAATAGTTTGATAAAATAAACATATGTGATAGGTTTACATTGCAAATATATTTTGCTATTTTATTAGGCCTGTAAATTTATCTCAGCAGCAGCTAAAGCAAACAGCAGAGAAAAGTTACAAGTTTATAGCTGCCAGAGCCAGTAATTTAGAATGTTTTAAGCTGCTTATGTGGATATAGTGAAGGCCATGATATTTCAAGGTGATTTTGAGGGCAAACACTTTTATAAAGGTTTTGAAATGCCCTGGTAGGCTGATCGAGCTCATGGGTGTTGCATATCAAAAGTAATCCCCTTCCTTGGAGCTGTGTTCCTCCCACAGTTGGCATCCTTGCTGCATCTTCCTGCTAGGTCACTTTTGCAAAGAACAGATGTGGAGATAAAACTTTCTTACCTTCAGAGCTGTTTCTTGCAGGTCAAAGCTAAAGGATTTCAATGAAATGTTATAACAAAAAATACACTGCATGCTATGTAAATTCTTAGGTGTGTATAAGCAGAGGTTATCACTGGTTGCTGCTGTGAATCTGGCACCTTTTAAAAGAACAGTTCTATTTTATAAGAAAAAGCAAGAATTACAGTTAATTCTGTCCTGTACATTGCACTGGGAGTGATATATGTGTCTTATTAGTACATACAGATTTATGAGAGACCATACAGCCCTTGCAAAGAAAAATCTCTCAAATTACTGCATTTTACCTCTCCACCCTTTGCTTTTATGCAAGGTCAGACTGCATATTTAAAATGCATACTTTCTTTAAAGATTAACACTGCTGAAGGCTGGGCTGAGTTTGCCACCCTGGGCACCCTCAACACTGCAAGCAGCATGAGGAGTTTGTCAGGTCATGATTCCAATTTGCCTGAGAGACGAGAAATGATTGCATTCTCTGCTCCTCAGATCCCCATTCAGGCAAACAGAAACTCTTCCAGAGGTGTTATTTAAAACAAGGAAAGCTTTCTTAACCATTTACTGCTTCTCTCTTGGTGAAAGCAACTAACTGTGCATAGAAGTAGCAAAGAAATAGCTAAATAAATGTTTATTGTACTGGTAAAGAAGAAATTAAATGTAGAGCTGCTAAAGAAAAGGAGACAGTGGAGGCAAAAGGGAAAGGTGGAAGGCAAGAGGAACAGAACTGAATTTGTTGTTTTCCGCTCAGTAATTAATGTGTTGTAGTTGTCCATTTCAGCATAAAATTTTCCAGTATATTGCAAGTCATGAGCTATGGACGTGGGGAGATTCAATAAAAATATTTTCTTATTGGCTGATAAAGAAAACTTTTGGAATATTCAGGAAGGTGGTTAGCAGATTGTGTCAAAAGACAAGGTCTACCTAAAGCCTGACCATGCACAAATTCAGGCAACTGGAGGTTTAATGAAAAGGTTTGCTTCTAAAATTTAGCTTTTCATAGTAATTTTCATAAAGGAATGCCCAAGCATCCCCCTCAGCAGTGAAATAAATCTTTCCCATCCAGTCAGAGGGCCAGGCTGGTGCAGGGCTCACTGCCCACAGAAGTTAGGTAAGAAACCAAGCACAGAGGAACTGGTGTTTTAGCAGAGATGACTCCTTGATAATTCCTCAGAAACAGCAACTCGTTTCAAGGAGTAGAAATGAGGAAAGCTATTTCTTATAAGATTGGCTAGTGCTCCTCTTTAATGATCTGGTTAATCAATTCATACTAAGGTTAGAACTAGATGGAAGGAAATTCAAGCTTAATCTCATTTTGACACAGAGTAATTAGGCACTCCCCAAGAGCAGATGGTTTTGTATTGTAATTATAGTGCCCTCAAATGATCACTAAAACAACACTCACAGTTCCTCTGTGACGTGCCTGGACAGATTCATTAACTGAAGAAATGAAACTTTCCTAGGTCCCTTACTTCTGCTGTATTCTTAAGTTTCCTTTAGAAAATGCACTTGTGTGTATATGTTAGTGACTTCTCCTGCCTGAATTCAGTTACTAGGAGTGTGCCCTGTGAGAGTAAAAATCTTTGATTTGTCCTGTGTGCAGACAGCTGGGCCCTGGTTCTGCAAATGCAGTGTGGGGAGGTGTCAGGAAAGATAAAACAGGAAAGATTTGTAAGTATAATTCCTTGGCAAAAGGTTTTGAAGATATGAAACCTATAAGTGAAATAGAAATAAAAGCAAGTTTTGATGTATAAGATGCCAAGCCAGTCAGTTACTGAACAACTGGAAAGACAATGGTTGAGTGGGCTGAAGGGAAGATCCCTGAGATTGAACAATGTCCTTGGCAAACAGAGGGGATGTTGCTGCAAGCTGAAGTCCGTGGGTCAGAGAGACCCTGCCAGCTTGGAAGATAAAAAAAAAGGGGTCACCAAAGTAGCTTTAGGGTTTAAAATGTAACACAGTATGGTAATGCAGGACTTCTAGTAGGCTGTATGTAGATTCTATAGGATTTATGTCTTTTACTGGTTGGATGCTGTAAATCAGCATATTCAGTACACAAAAAGATACAATGTATTGTAATCAGAACTTAAATGTCTCAAGCATGCTTTCAGTAGTGACTGGCAACTTTAGGCTGGCTCTTCTTACCCATGACCCAAGATTGCTGTAATTTCATCTCTGCAATAAACAGCAGGTTTATTGAGAGGATTTTGGGAGTCCCACATCTCTTGTCCAGGCTCTTACAGGGAGGATTTTGGGCACAGGACACAGAGCACTGGTTTCCAAGGAGACACAGACATCATGCCAGGGGTAAGGGAGACCTTGGGAGAGGGAGAGTGGCTAGAACAGCCCTCAGTTTGCCAGTCTCCTCAATGCTTGGGAACACAGAGTCAGAGCTTTTCAGTGCCTGTTCCCCTGGCAGTGACTGCTCCCAGCGCTGAGCTGCTTCACCCCCCAGTAATTTCCATGAAACAGTGACACATGTGGGGCCTGCTCGTGTGTTAAAACCCATCGAGGTGATTGTCACCAGCATTCAGTGTCTGTCTGCTCTCTGTGCTGCTCACCCCAGGGCTGGCTGTGACTACCCTGATGGGCACAGAGCTGCTCCTGTGCCACCCACCCGCTCCAGGCTGGAATAAACTCCAGCAGGGCTCAGGTTAGGGAGGCAGTGCTGGGCTCTGCCACCGAGAATCAGAACAACACCCTGGTGCCTCTAAAGCAGCTAAAGCCCGTGGTGGAAATCCCCTGCATGACTGCTGGAAGTGGGCTTAGAATAATCTCACAGAAAATTAAATAGAAGTGCTGTCTAGACACCTTGTTCTGAAATAATCTTCTATTCTGTGGACAATTTAAGTGGATTTTCTAGTCAAATTGCATTAAGCCCGAGTTTAGCTGTGTGCCTGTGAACACATATGTGAAATAAGGCACCAAGCTGCAAAAATCGGTGTTTCAAATTGTATCCAGCAGAGATACGGCGTAACAACCCAATGTCCTAATGCCTTTCGTGACAAGCCGTGCCAGGGCTGGTGGAAGGTCTTTTATTCCTCCTCAAAAGTGAAGTTATTTGTAGGTTATTTTGGTAGGTGTTCTGAATGGAGTGCACAAAACTGCAGTGATGTGGCTGACAGGTAATAGGAGGCAGATATGGACTATAAAAGCAATCACATTCCCATCACAAGGTGGGTTGTAAAATCTGGATTTTCCTTACGCTGTGAATTCAAGCAGTAGCACTCTCTGGAGCAGATCAGAAAGTAGCTGTAAAATACACATTCACAATCAGGTGCTGCTTTTAATTCCCTTGATGTAAGATGTCTCTCAGTTTATCCGTTCTTGTCACCCTCCAGAATCCAGCTGGAGTGTAGATAATGTGCATAGTCATGGGGTTTTTTATTGTCTGTTGATAATAATGCATTTATTAAATGACTTATAAGAAGCCAGACCTTTCAAATGCATTGTTTTAGGAGAGAAGGTGAGCATAATAACTCAGTTCCTTATATGTGCCCAGGTGACAATCCTGTGAATTCTCTTCGCTCCCAGCTTAATTCAAGGATAATTTTCACAGCTTGATTTAGTCTTGTACCTTCTCCAGATGTGTTCCTTGAGGTAATAGATGGGCAAAGAAAAAAAAATCAATGCTCACATCATAGTATAGTCTATATTTGGCTCAGGCTAAATTATATGTAGAATTCTAAGTACATGTTTCTTGCCCTGAATAAAAATAAGTGGAAAAGACAACCCCTTTTGGGCTTGAGTAATTGCATAGAGCATTTTCTGTAGGAGATTCTGCAGCTTCTTTTAAAGTTCCACAGAAATGACTGTAAAGAAAAATCAACACATAGAATGAAAGTGTGAAAGAGAGCGTGCAAGGGAATGAAAGACTCCTCTAAAACAAAACCTAATTATTCAGGGGCAGTGCCAAGAGGGAAGGAGTGTGAGCAGTGCAGGACATGGATGGCTGTGGGCACAGGAGGACAGAGAGGAGCAAAGTGAACTTTGTGAGTGAAGCCCACCAGAGCAGGATTTTATTCACAGAGCTTTTTACAGTGTTCCTTCTGTGAGCACACCGAGGCAGCTGAGCACAGTGTGAAAGCCCAGCCTGGTTATTGTGATGTGTTTTACAAACCTGCAGGATTGGGATGCTCCTTCCAAACCCATGGCTTGGCAGAGCACTGTGGCCACAGGAGGATGAGCATTATTACATTTGCTGTTGTTGCTGTGCCAGTGTGGGACTGTATGAGACAGAAGTCCCACAGCAAGACTTTTATAGCCATATTGGAACAGTTAAATAAAAGGATTATTTGAACATTACTGTTCCAAGGTATTTTGGTGGAAAATATCTTCTGACCACATGAAACATATCATGACTACAGGTTGATTTCCTCAGCATTTCATTGAGGAAAAAGGCAAGCTTTCTGCAAGGCAAAACATTACACTTTAGCACTGCAAAATGAACCACTTCAAATCTAATTTAAAATGGAAAAAAATGAAAAATAAAAATGAAATTAATAAAAATAAAATAAAATATTTATAACAGGGAGGGGAAGAGGCAACATCAGAAGAAAAAGCAAAATGGGATGTTTGGATGAGATGCAAATATCCCCTAGCTTCCTTCATTGGGAAACATTCTCATATCTGACCTGATTTTAGAAGAGAATGAGATGCTACATCTTCTAGAAAAACAAAACAAAACAAACAAACAAACAAAAAACCACCACCCTAAAAAGCACTCATTTTTATCTTTTATCTTTAACAAGACAATGATATTGCTTTCAATGTTTTTGAAAATGATGTCACTAGTCTAATCTGTGAAGACAGTTTATAGAAGTCTTTACAGGATTACTGGCTGTGTTTGTTTCCAGTCTTCCCCTCTCAGAGTGCCAGTAAGCCACGTGGACCAGGTGACAGTCATGTCACTGCAGCTGGGTGTTTACCCCTCAGGGCAGCTGTCCCTGGAGATCTGGATTTCCTGACCAGCATTGGACAGGTGTTGTGCTGCAATGGAGCAGCTGGGAGAGTGCCAGGCTCTCCTGTGAGAGCACAGGGACATCCCCTGCCATCCCCTGCCATTCCCTACCATCCCCTGCCAATCCCCAGCCATCTCCTGCCACCCTCTGCCATCCCCAGCCATCCCCTGCCATCCCCTGCCATTCCC
>VXBR01004081.1:0-128544 GCA_013400215.1 Cisticola juncidis | reverse complement strand
GCCATTCCCTGCCATCCCCTGCCATCCCCTGCCACCCTCTGCTATCCCCTGCCATCCCCTGCCATCGCCTGCCACCCTCTGCTATCCCCTGCCATCCCCTGCCATCCCCTGCCATCCCCTGCCATTCCCAGCCATCCCGTGCTGGGGCCAGCAGGGCACAGGGCAGCCTCTGGCAGAGGGCAGGGGCTGTGAATTTGGAGGGACATCCCCCGTGTGCAGAGTTAATCAAGTTGTGGCCTAATTAAAGCACACTGCTGCTGTTATTTCTTCCTTCCCACGGTGCCCAGGACAATGAGCTGCAATAAAGGAGGCCTGGCAGTGTGGTTTTGTGCATCTCTCAGCAGGTCAGATAACTGTGCTGATCATACAGAGAGACAAAAGGCTAAGATTTGTTAACTTTATTCCTCCTGCCAAGTCAGATTTGGTACCTGTTTGACAGTGCTAATTAAACCATATTTCATTCCTTTCCATTCCCTACTAGATAAATACTTACAGACAGATCTGTTGAACAGCTGAGTCCTATTTTAAATCACTTCTTAGTCATATGTAAAATTTGGTGATGTGTAAAATACTGTAAAGTCAAAAGAAAAGTTTCTCTTTTAAAGAGACTGGGATGTCTTTATGCTGTCAGTCTCTCTGAGATCTCTAGTGATCACCTAAACACACTGAGCACACTGAACTAGGCTTTATTTGTACTTTTAGCATTGTAGAAAAATTCAACAGGGTTCAACAACAGATGTAAAATTTTCCCTCGATGCATTTCACAGTACAGTAGAAATAACCATACTAAGCTCTAAACAAGAACTATAACAACAAAAAATATTTAAGAAAGTGATGTTTTGTACAAACAGAACTGGCAGACAGAAATCAATATTAAATAATACTTAATTTCTAGTTTATTGCTGTTGAAATAAAACTCAGAGCTTAATTTTTCTCTATATTATGAGACATTATTATATTATGTATAATTTTCTTACAAGTTTTCCATACTTGCTATTTCTTTATAAGTTCTGAAGTCATCCAAAACCCCAGTTTGGCTTTTTTTTTTGTTTGGTTGTGGATTTTTGTTTGGTTGTTTTTTGGGGGGTGTTGTTTGGTTGTTTTTTGGGGGTTTTTTGTTTGGTTTGTTTTTTTGTAAATTTTTTGTTCATTGGTTTTTGTTTTGCTTTGCTTTGTTTGTTTGTTTGTTTGTTTTCCAAGCAAGTTTTTAGCTTGCTAAAGGAAAGAACTTGTAAACCCATTCTAATAATTCAACAGCTAACAAACATAAAATAAAATTAAAAATAAGTTAAATAATTAAAAGACTTTGGACTACGATCACTTTTTAGTGCTGTGATCTCATGCTTGTTAATGATCTCATAGGCTTGTTAATGAATTGTTGCTATTTACATTTACCAGTGTAACACATTCAGTGCAAGGCTAGACTATTTTTTTTCCATTAGTGGCAGACAAGCCCTCTGCCTGGAATTCTTTTTCAGAAATCATCTTGGAAAAAAGTAGAAATGCTTTTAGAACTGGACCAAATTATAGTCTTGTAATAAAGCAATTCAGGTACAATTAGTCTAAAAGCAAGAGAACCAAAATTTTATTAGCTCTTATGAGATCATAATGTGGCTCTCTGTTTTTATTCTGTCTGTGGTATGCATAGCAAGGAATTCCTTATTTCTGTAGTGCATTCTTTAGTAACCACTGCTACCTCTTAATTCATACATCAAGCACCAGAATATCTGCTCACTAAAATCATTCTGACTTTCCCTGTAAGCTATCCTCCCCTTTCTTAGGAGAGCATCATGAAAAAAAAAGACCCAAAACAGAGAACGATTGGAATATTTTTGACCATCTAATTAGACAGAAGGAGGCCACCAAATGTTGAGGAATCAATCTGATAATGGGAAGAATTTGCATTAAAAGATGCCTGGGTGTCATAGTGGCAGAAACTGTGTATGAAGGTCATGACAGTTTAGCAGGTTAGCTCTGAGTATTCATGTGACATATATAATTTAGAAAGAATCATTTTGTATCCATTTTTAACTGGTTTTATGATGATTTGCTAAAGAAATCTGCCATCTCTAGTTACACTAGAGATTCATCTGTCTGACAACTTCTCTATGAACCTGATCAGCCTGACAGGGGGACGGACCTCAGAAAACTCTTTTACTATCAATGTACACAAAAAAAAGTGCCCAAATAATTTCCCAAATAATTTCCCAAATAATTTCCCAAATAATTTCACACTCTTAATAGAAGGAAGTGCAATATCAGTTCAACCCTGCTGGGATATTCCAGGGCATCAGCTCTTGAGAAACCTGTGGAAGTGTAGCCTTTGTAAATGCTGTTAATTGTGCTAAACCTGCCTTTTTCTTGTCCAGTTTGCTAGCACTGGCTAGCAGAAATGCATTCATCTCAGGCTTGGGTGTTTTGCTCAGAAAGGGGGAATCTTGCCGCGTGGAAGGAAAATCTGAATCAGCTGACCCCTCTGCTGTTAGGTTATGACATCAACAGGTTTCCAAGGCTTGGCACATTTGCCATGCCCGCTGCAGGCACATTTCAATCAGATTGGTGGCTATCCTGACAGCCATGCAGACCTTGCAATGACACAGGGGACTGGATATGTGTTGTCAGATGCTGTTTTCTGTTCTATTTTCTCCCCTCTTACCCTGGTCCCTTCTCTCACTCCCGGGATTTTACAACATCTGAAATGACAATGTCAGAAATTACACAAAACTGCATCGCGCAGGATGTTGCCACCGCAGGAAAAGATGACTGAGGCGAGCCCAGGCTGTCTGAACATCTACAAGAGCACTGTCATGTCTCATTCATTCCCTCATCACAGCTGCAGCACCAATGATTTTTCCTAGCACTGTGCTTTGTTCCTTGAGAGGAGGCTTATTTGAATGAAAATACTAATACAAGCAAATTAGCTTGGGGCATGCTGAACTGAGATAGAACGGTTTGGCTTTCTGATTTATTTTCTGTTCAGTAATTCAGGAGATATGTATGCATTCTGTCTCTGAGTGATTTTTCTTCTGATGGGACTCACAGAAGTGTGCATTTAGAGTGGGTATCCTCCTGTAGCCCTGAAAGTCAGTCTCACACCAGGGTGCTGATATGCCGAAAGCAGACACAATGAGGTTCCTCTGCCCTCTCCTCTCCTCTGCAGAGAGCAGGAATCACCTTTTGCCCGTGCAGCCTGACCTCAGGCGTCCCACAAAGCTCTTGCCTTCCAACAACAACACATCCTCTCTCTCCCATGAGTTGTTATTTGTTGCATTGTCACTTTATTCTGTATTACATTTTCTCTCTGTGCTTTATCCGCTCTGGTTGTTGTGGCCTTTCATGGGCTACAGGAAATAGAACATAATAGAGAGCAGGAGAGATGCCAGGGAGCTTCCACACATTCATTCTCAGCGCCCTTTTGAGCAAGAAGTGGGGAAAGGGCCGTGATCTCTATAGAAAGTGCATATGGAGGGGGAATATCTCAGTAGGTGCCAGATTCAACAGCATTTGCTCAGGGAACACTTATGAGCCAGGAGGATCACTGTGTGCCATCTGTGAGGATACACATCTCAGGGGTGAAAGGAAAACTGCTGTGAGGGTTATCGTTTTGGCTTCCTTATCAAGAAAAGAGATAACAAGTGCAGAGTGTTGAAGGGGACAGAGGAAGTCCAGTAAATGTGGAATAATAGGTGTCTTGGGGTATTAGATGAAGTCAACCCATTGGACAAGTTTTATAGATGTTATTTCTTATTCCTTGAGTTTACTGCTTTTGAAAATAGTTCAAGTCCTGTATCACACAAGGCAAGAGGTTGCTGTCACCTTAAATAGCCCAGGGAAATGTGAGCATTACAAAAATAAAAATTAGAAAAAGAAAGACTAAGTAAGACAAGCTTGCATTCTGGTCTGGGGTCTTTGCTTCCATCTTGCTCTGAGTGAGGACCAGCTCCAAGCGAAGTCAAGAAGTGGATAAAATTAAGGCAAGAAGGGGAGACTGGATAATTTAATTTCATTTTCTAATTAAGTATGTCCTTCTTCAGAGGTAAAATAAGTTAGTGGTTAAAGGAATAACAGCAAAACTAACTGTGAGATTATAGAAAGGTGTTGGAGACCATGTCATGATTCCAGCAAGCCTAGGCAGGGGTGACCAGGCCAGCAGCCAGTTTAGGAGCTGGGACAGGGAGCACTCCCCCTGCTCTTCACTGCTCCCAGAGATGCAGCCAGAGACAGATTCTGGCCCCTGTCTGTCCACCAGTGCTCCTCTTTGTTCCTCATCCAGCAGCCTCCATCTGGGGACGTTTCTGTGGTGTCATTGCTGAAGACTGGGGGCTGCTGTAGGGCTGGCAAAGGTCATAACAAAATGTGTTCACAGAGCTGCAGAGGTTTGAGGGGATGCTTCTGCAGACAGGACTCCAGAAGCAGAGGGAAAGAAAACATAACACTTAAAAATGGTTCTAAAAAAAATTATTAGAAAACTCATCTTAAAATTTTTGAACAACCATTCTTTAAACAGAAGATATTCTATAATCTGGTGGCATATGGTTTCCTGTGTGCTCATACCTGTTGCACTTCTAGTCCTAATTTGTGTTCTCCCCTTGCTTTTATAGCTGATGTCCCCACTGGCTGCTGAGGGAATACTGTGAGACTTCCTGCCTTCCTCCTGACCTCTACAGGATAAATCTACACCGAGTTGTAGCTGCCTTTCCTCAGAAAGTAAGCAACTTTTTTCTATTTGACACAGTTGCTAACTAATGTTTTTAGGGACTGCATATATTTGAAAGTTACCTCTGCTGAATTTGAAATTGAAATTGCCCAGCTGCCAGAAATTGTTAGTGAATGGACAGGAGCAGACACATAGATGGACAGTGCAAGTCCTGGTTCAGCTGGAAACCAGAATGCAAATGAAGTAAAAGGATCTCACTTCAGAGAAGGGTCATCTTGGGAACTGCTGACTGTCTTTTCCCACGTGCTGCAAGTCAGGGCTTGCTTGTCCAAAAAAAAGAGAGGCAGGTTGTTAAAGAGTTTTCTTTATCTTGCTCATCACATATCTGCCTAGCTGGGGATTCAGATGAAATATTTAGGTGCCAGGCAGACAGGATGGCTGGCAGCAGGTTTCCCCTCGGTGCAGGACACACTGCTGCCTCCCAACAGGCTGCAGGGACCTGCTGCAAGAGGGGCTCACTGTTCTGCTGTCCTGTCCTTAAATAATGAATGTGACCACTGTTTTCTCCTGGCCCACAGGGCTGGGAAAGCTGGGTTTTCATGTGGGTGGGGGTCTGGAGCAGGCTGAGCTGGGTTCAGTTGCAATGAGAGCTTTGTGATCACCTGCTATGCTTATTCACGGGATCCGACATCACCAAGGCCTATGTTTTAAATAAAATCATGATACACATTTTATCTTCAATGAAAAAAAAATGCTTTCAGAAATATGTTAAAAATCAAATTTATAATTTATCTCTTTTTTGTTGCCAACCATGTGTAATTAGTTTGAAATGAGTGTCATATAGTTATTCTGGCTATCGGTTGAGTCACTTCCATGAATAATTCTTGGCTTAGGGTTTGTTTCTCTTGTGAAATTCAGACCAGGTAACTTTCTGTTCTCTGTCCAGCTAAACTCTTCAGAATGATCCTTCTGGTAAATCCAGGAAAAAGTTCAAACACCTCTCTCTTTGAGCTCATGGTAAATTTAATTCACTAAGAAAAAATACACAAGTTCACATAGGAGAACTAAACACACACAGTAGAAAGAAACTAAAATCTAGTGCCATACGCAACTATTAGGATATAAATTATTGTTAAAATAGTCAAATCAAGAACTGGATGGTTTGGGGGAGATATTGCTGAGCTAAATATGAAGTACTGGGCTCTCTAAAAGATTAACTTGGCTAGATTAGGTCAGATCATGAGCTGATCCAGTGGTGTCTCTTTATTTAAAATCTCTTGGTAAAGCTGTGGCACAGGGATGATGTACACCTGTATATTTGAGCTGTGTCTTGCACTTGACCTCCCCATGGTACTTTAGCATTGAGGGGAAAAAGCAGCTCATTCTGAAAGTCCTTAGGTTTCTGCCTATGGTTTCTGCCATAAGGAGTGGCAATATCTGTGCAGACTTGCAGGATGTCTGTGTAGTACCTGTATCTGGTATAACCAAAATTCCTGACGTGTTGAAGGTAAGAGAATAATTTCATGGCCTGCCACGATAAGGAAAAAACCTGAGATTTGAAGATACTTGAAGATATGGAGCATTAGCTTTAGTCCTGGGAGAGAAGGATTGCAATCAGGCAATTAGAGATGCATAGTAAATTAATTAATCCCACAGCTTTATCACACAGCTGATATTTTCGAGAAATAATTTGCAGGAAAATGTTTCCTCGTGTTCATCCACATAGGGGGTTTTCTGTTCAGCAGCATGGCTGAGCTGGAGGGTTCTGAGTGTCCTCAATACCATGAGAGGTGTGCACCAGAGATGGAAATCCACACGAATAGCCAGCCTGGTATTCCACAATTCCATGCTATGTTTTGCTTAATGTCAGGGATGCAGAAGATTAAATCCTGGGGTAAATTCTTATCTATTTCTAGACTTTAACTTTACTGTATTTTATAATTCTAAATTACAAAAGGCTTTTTTGTTGTTGTTGTTCAGTGGACCTAATACTTTCTTCTGGTTGCAAATTACCACAGAAAATAGACTTTAAAATTGACATTTCTCCCTATAAAACTAGCATGTTTACATATATGTGTGGTTCTTTGCTGTGGAGTTATTAAAAACTTCAACTCAAATGACATTAAGCATCCAAATAGCAAGAATTTAATCCAGCCATGTGTAAGATGTGTAAGTCTCAGTTACCTGCCTAGGAGAGATGGGAATGGCCCGAGCATCCCCTGTTCTCCACAGGGGGAGATGAGCCCCTTCTGTGATGTTTGTGCTCTTCATCGGCTTGGAGAGAAACTCCCTCAGGTGGAAATCTGCCCTAGCTGAGGGAAAAGGATAGTTCACATTAAGGCTTTTAACTTCCTCCCACCAGAGAGAAACAGAAAACCCCGGGGTCATTTGTGACTCCTGTGCATGCATATTTGCAGAGGTGCCTCGGGTGTTTGCCAGGCTCTGAACCAATTTACAGCAATTGTACTTTGCAGAGGGGAAGGGCTGGGCTGGCTCTGGGGTTGTGGCACCCTGGCACCTCTCCCAGCCTGTCGCCACGTACAATTGAATCTTATTTTTCACTCCTGCTCCTGCTGTGAAAAATAAACCTTAAAAATGTGTATTGAAGTGCAGAGCGACGCAGCAGCGTCCGCCCACGTTTGCAACCTGAGCAGGAGCTGGTGAGAGATGTGAGCTGGCCCTTCCATTCCCACACCCATGGTGGGGGCTACATGACAGCAGTGCAGGAGCCAACAGTGAGTGCTGCTTTGCAAAAGAGTGGGGAGGAATCACATCAGGAAGATTTACACATCTCTCTCTGAGTGGCCCTTCATTGCCATGCAGATGGAGCTGGGGAGCAGCACATCTCCCTCTCCTTGAAGTCATAAATAGCATCCCTGCATGTGAGAGCACGTCCCACTCATCTTACACTTCATTTGTAGGCTACAAATAGATGGAAAGCCCAGGTTTCTGTTTTGTTACACTGTCAGTGTTATTTCTGCATCTGCTTAATATGAACAACATTTTTACTACCTTTAGTGTTAGATTTTCTCGTAGCACAAAGTTATCTTGACTGTGTTCTAAATTAAACTTTCATGCCTTTTCAGCCTGAATACATTTTTTTAGTCAAGGATGATACTGGAAATATTAAGGAGTTATTAAAAATCATGATTAATCAATTTTATTACAATAGCACTTAGAAGTCCCTGCTGAGACAGGAGACCTATTGCACTGGGCACTGTAGGGACACATAAAAGACTGAGTTTCTGCTTCAAAGAGCTGAAAATTGAACCAGAAAAGACATGTTTCTCTTGGCTTCAAGGGAAACTGAACAAGAGCTTCTGCAATATTCTTGAGCGTGCTGGAAGCCCCATGTTTCATTGAAGCCTTTTCTTTTTTATTCCACTATTTCATGAAAAATATATGATGAATGAAGCTGTATTGAATTTTCAGTTAAAAGAATCTCAGTCTATCTCAGCTCTGTCTCCCCACAGCCTGCTCCTTTTGCTCTCCTCATTCTTCCTGTGCAGGAGCAGTACAACAACCCTGTGTTCTCTGTTCAGCAAACCTTTTCAAACAGCTGCATTTGTGTCTTCTCATCACATTTCTAATATTGAATTTTCACGTTTCAAAAGCCATTTTACTTCTCATTTTTGTCGGCTCTGTAGTTATGTGAAAACAGTCAAAACTTTCAAAGTAACAAAGAAAAGGAGCAAGAAGGGAATGTCCTCCCCTCTGTCCTCCTCCTCTCTATCAGCTCTGTTAGCAGAGGAGTTATCAAAATGCTGCATCAGAACTGCAATGGTTAAAGACTGACTATGCTCTCTCTTACCACTAACCTTGAGTCAGTTTTCCTTCACTGTACAGCAACAGGAGAAGAAAGGAAGGGAGCAGAGCTGAAGGTTATTGCCTGTGTTGATGCAAAAGCAGAGAGAAATCTACCTCAGGAGACAAAGTAGGATAGCCAGCGACCAAGTTCACAAAGTAAATCTTCCTTTGTGCTTGGGTTCAGCCTTATGCTTCCGAGGCTCCTGATCTGCATCTGGGGAGCTGTCCCTCCAAGCTCTCTCCCAGCAGCCTCAGAGGTTGGGAAGAAGCTGAAATGAGAGGGTAAGGAGAGGCAGTGTGTGGGGGGCAGCCCCAGAGGGTGCCAGGGAAGGTTTGAAGTGACTGGTTAGTGCAGAAAGTGACAGAACAAGCTCCAGCCAAGCGTGATTGTGGCTGAGAAGAAACGGCCTTGCTCTAACTTGACTATTGTTCCCTGATAATCTGTGAAACTGGAGTGGGATTCAAAGCAGCATTGGTCTGGGCATTAATCTGAGCACAGTGGTTCCTTGCAACTTGCTCTGATCTCCAGTGCCTTTAATCTTGCAGTAAATTTTGATTTGATTTCTCGCTATGATATACCGTCCCATGGAGAGAGACAAAGGAGAGCTGGGGGAAACTGCCCAGGCCATTGGAGGACCTGCTTGAAGCCATTGTGAAGAAAAAAAATACAGCTTCTCAGGCTCTGTAATCTATTTTCTCTTATGAATAACAGGCTGACACTTTTAAATTGAGTAAAACAAGTGGCTAAATCACCTTCTGAAAATGAACTACTGAGCAGGAACGCAATCTCTCCCATGAATTTCCATAGACAACAACCAAGCTCCCCGCAGTCTCCCTCTGACACAAAACCTGTTATTTAGTTTTCTGTGGAATCTGGTGAATGATATCAGCTGACTCAGAAGCTCCCTCAGGACTCCCTCTGTCTGCTCCAAGGCGTCTGGCTCTCAGGGTGTGACCATCTCCCCCTCAGTGTGAGGTTGCCAGGCTGGTGATGCTCTCAGACTGGGGCTGGCTGGTCCAAACCCAGGCAGCAGCACTGGGAGCCAGCTCCTTCCCCACATTCCATGCTGACAGGATTTTCCTGCTTCTCCTGGGGGAGGAAAGCTGCAGCCCTCCACATGCATCTGTGCCAGGCTCTGGCAGAGCTTTGCTCTCGGAGGGGTGGCCCAGCTTGCCCTCAGCTGCCCAGAGGCAGAAATGTGGCTGTGCCCCTCTTCCCTTCAGTTTAGCACATGCTGGTAACAGCCTTGTCTTTTACTCACTCTGCAAAAACCTGGGATCACTTGGGTTCTGCCACTTCAGGGCTTTCTTGGGAAATACAAACAGGCAGCCTCTTGCCAGCTGCTCAACTACAGAGCCAAATGGAGCCTCTGAAAATATTTTAGCCTGTGTGCATTTCTTCCCCATCCACAAATGCTAGGAAGGTAAAAAAAATATTAAAAATCTTTGTCAGTTGAATTATGCTGCTGTGATAATTTTGCAACCTTCCATTCTCATTCTGTACAATTTCAAAACAATGAGCAATTCTCTAATGGAAAATTAATTGGAAGCTATCAGCACTTTTAAAATGCTTTCACCGTTTTTCTCCCTCTTGTATCAGAAATTTTATTATAATGGATATTTCCCACTTGTGTTGGGTGAATTTACATCTCTTTAAAAAAAAAAACAAAAAACAAAAAAAAACCCACAAAACCAAATGGGAATATTTCTTCTGACAATCATGCCTGGGGTGAACCTGTTACTATTATGGATTATTTAGGAATTAGCACCACAGGAAGGTGGACTGCTCTGAGCCACTAAGTCAAACTGGCAGCAGCTGAAGCTCACAGAGCAGCCCCTGGTGCCAGGGTCCTGGGCAGGGGCTGGAGAGCCACGTCTGTGCCCTGAACCCCTCCTGCAGCTCTGCTCTGCTCTCCTGGGCCACAGCAAGGCTCTCCAGGTAGCCAAAGTGTCAGTAATGGCACATTCCACAGCAAGTTTTAATAAACAGGGTAGTCCAAGACAGATATCTGGATTAAACCTGTAGCCAAGGTGAAAGTAGGAGGTGTGTTTCAGGCACAGGTGGAGGAGATTTACAGAGGAAGAAAGGACAGTAAGCATAATAGGATGAGTGACTTTGTTCATTTCTTTGTTTTGTTCATTTCTTTGATGCCTTACAGTCCCTGTGTTCTGCTGTTTGCAGGGTCTTGGTGCCTCCAGTTAAATTTTCATGGTACTTCTCTCCCCACTTAGCCCTGCTGAGCTCCTTGCCCTGTAGCACCAGGAAACACAACTTAATAATGGAACAAACACAGCAATCACTTTAAAGTAATGCTGCCCCTCTTTCATTATTTAGTGAGTTACATCCTGGGCTGCTGACAAGCGTGATCTTGGAAGTAAATTTAAATGCATATTTACATAAAATACACACTCTGTGTGTGTATGTAAGTTAGTCATTTCAGTGCTCTTCTTCTGTGCACTCACTTCTCCTCTTAGGAGAAAAAAGTCCTCATTCAGTGAGGACATGAATAAAAGGAAGAACAAACAGGCACAAACATGAATGCTTGAAGAAGAACTTAATACACATAATATACATCTTTAGGCTCAGCTTCTTGCATTTTTGGAAGGTTTTCATCAGCCTTATGCTTAATATTGCCTTAATTTACAACTGCAATTTGTACTATTATCCTACCTTTAAAAGTAAAGTATTGTGAGGATGAGTTAAATCAAGATAGTGCTATTATTGTTTAGTGAAATATTTATAATTAGTCGGTGTAATTACTTAAGATAATCCAAGTGGTTTTTCCTTTCTTCACACAAATGCTGGGAGAATGAGTGTGAATGGCAGAATTGGCAAAATATTGAGCTTTCAGATGAACACAGTAATGAAATAAACAGGCAAGCTGATCCCAGTATGAAGACATTCTGATCATTCCCTTGGCATGTGTGGATTTAGTACTAATTATTTATGATACTTCATACTGTGATAATGAACGTTCTTTGGTAAACTCTGGAAAGCTAATGAAGTTCTACTGCCAGATTCTGACACCTTTCTTTTTAATTATCTAGCAGTTGTCATGCTCATGGTTTCCATGATTTAAGGAGTACCATGCCTCTCAACATGGAAAAGAGGAACAGATTTGGCGTTTCAAAAAATTGGACAAATGCATGACATGGGACAGTCTGGCTCAAAGAAAGGGTTTGGACTGATGTTCTATGAAAGAAAGAAATATATCTATTTTGATTTGAGAGAAGTCTTGCTGGAAGAGTTAATCAAAAAGAGCTCCAGCAGAGGATACAAAAGCATTTAGAAGAGGCACAATGAATTTTGACTGCCTTTGAATCTATTTATCAAAGCCATAACTGTTCCCATTTCAACACAGGTGGAACAATAACAAATATCGAACAAAGCAGCTCAATCTGTATTCAGAGCATTTCAATACATGGAAAATTAACTGCAAGAAGAAAGCAAGCTTGCAGAGTCAGACCTATCGACTCCTGCTCCTTCTGTTCCTCATTGAAAGTGAGTGCTGAATGGCACACAAAGATCTGCAAGATATTTACATTATTGCCATTAACATATAACAAGAAACACATTCAGGAATGTGACTTTATTATTTAGCAGAATCAATAATCTTTGTCATCACAGGAATCCAATTTAGCTGTAAACCTTGCCACTTTCTTTCATTTAAGTGACTAACTTTACATGCCAAATTTCAGGCTCACTAGGGCTGTGTTATTTTCCTACCTGCCACTTATCCCTCCAGGAGGGCCTTTTTTGCCGTGAACCCTGTATGATTAGAAACTGCTTCTTCTGAGGAGGACAGGCAGCAGGAGGACTCCAGTTCCAGGGGGTGACTTCTGGCTGACACGGTGCCATCCTCTGTGAGCAGCAAGTGTGGCACCAGTGACTCTTCTGGCAGTCCTCCTTCACAATCTTGTTAAGATCCCAGTGCCGTCACACCCTCCTCCCTTGGGTTTTTCTCCCACTGCCACTCTAGTACATACTTACAGAAAATCTCTGGAGAGGATTCCACCTGCCTCAGGCAGGCACAGCTGAGACTGACGCCTGCCAGGCACTCAGCAGAGATTGTCCTAAAGAACTCTCTGTGGAGGCAGCCTGGGGTCTGCATAATCCCTGCTTCAGCCACGAATCCAAGGCAAGTGCTTGATGACACAAAGGGAAAACACATGAGTAAAACCTGGATGTATTGAGTCATTATGAAATGCAGTTAAACACCTAAAGGACATCATAATGTTTCGCAGTTCACTGCTGCTGCTGTCTGGAAAAAACTAAACCATAACAGCTCTCATCCCACCCCTCCAAAAATAGCCCAAACCAAAATACTCTACCTCCCCCTCAAGAGAACTTCATCCAAAATTATAGTGTGTGTCTTCTGGCCAGATCTAAAGTGCTCTGAGACTGATGGCAGAAACTTCATTGCCTTCAGTGCCTCCTCTGGTTTTTGGGTCAAGTCAGCCAGTCTAAATGAGTCTTTTATCTCCATGATTAGTGCCTTGCAGCAGATGATAAAAATTCAGTCTCTCTCTTTTGTCTTGAAATTTCCAAGGCTTATGGGTTTTGTCTGATTTCACCTGAGTATTCAGCAAACAGCTTGGCACATCACTGTTTGCTTTTGGTGATTTGATCTGTCCTTTGGGCAGCCATTCAGGCATTTTTTCATTTCAGATGTCCTCATTCACAGTGCGCTGCAGCACTTCCTCAAAGCTGGTTCAGACCCTGAGAGCAAAGCAAAGCAGTGGATTTTAATTTTGAGTTGCAGCTGCTGTTGTCAAAGTTCAGTGCATTAAGCATGGATTTCATTTTTACTGCTCTCTCACAACACCAGGAACTACATTAACTACAAAACACATGTGCTTAAAGTAAGTAAAGTAATGGAGAAATATATTGTTCTCGTTATTTGAAATGTCGCACGAGATCTTGGGCTCATTTCAGTAGCACAATGAAACCAGGCTGCAGTTTCCACAGAGGCATAGTTAGGGATGCTTAAAGTGAATAGATGAAATGTTCTTTCATTGTCTTTTGCTGTTGCTTCACAGCAACACAGCAAACAACTGCCTCCACGTTCTAGATAGGAAGTTATGGAGCATTTTTCTCATTGCATTCCATTTTGTGGGAGTTCAGGTGAGAGGATTTGATGATCCCCTGCCTTGTTTGCAGCCATATCCCCTCTATTCAAATTGACCAGCTCTGTATCATTTATTTACTCATCTGTTTCCTCAGCTCAAAAGCCATTACACTGCAACTAATTACCATATTCAACTGTAACTTGAACAAAACAGGAAATGGAATGGGTTGGAGAAGATCCCACAGTCTCTGTAAAGGACGGCTTGGACATCAAATGTACAAATGTTAAGGTATAAGTTCCTCAGCTGGCTAACTCAGAAAGAAAGGGTGGTGCTGCACACCCTTGTGAGGCTGTCATGGGTAAAGGTGTGCAGGCTGTAATCTCAGTCCCTGCTTCCCAAACGCTTCTGTTCCCATTGGTAACGTTTTTCATCTTCCCTACTCTGCTTTTGGAGGGTTTTTCTCACCCTTTTCATTCCCTAGCTGTGTCACTGAATAGGTGAGACAATGCCTGAGACAGCCCCAGTGCCTGGCTGGCGGAGAGCAGGAGGGAAGATTGGTGTTGCTATGGAGCAATGCGAAGGTTACTTCAATCCCTTTAGTATAATTTTGGCTGCAAAAGTGTTGCAGGGGAAAAGCTGCAATAATCCTATTATTTCTTCTACTTTTTTTTCCCACCCTTGACTTTAAAAAATAAGTTCTCTAAAACAACCCCAAAACATTACAGAACAATAATGTAAAGTGTTGTAAAGCTCATCCTCTGTATCTGATTGCTCTATTCCACAGACATACTCAGTGCATCTCTTTCTGTGGCCATCTCTGTGAGCAGAGTTGTAATAGAAACCAAAAATTGTTCAGCTCCACCCATCTCTAGGCACTACAATTAAGAGATGAATATTATGGAAACCATTTTCAAGTTTAAAGTGTCATCCTGAGCATTCCAGCCCTGGTACCTCATTTGATTACTTATCCAAATCTTGTTAGTGGTGGATTCCTGTGTTGCCAACAAAACCCCCAAACCCAAACAAGCACTATTTGTACTGCTGGCTACAAACAATGAATTGATATTACCCTATTACCAAGCAGAGATCTGTAATACAACAACAGCTCTTTTTATAGCTTGTTAAAGAGGATTTTAAGCCATCAAAACAATTCGCAATAAGCAGATGTTCATACAAAAGAGGAAATATTTTTGTTCTTGTCACCCCTGGTCTCAGTCCAAAAGGCACAGAATGAATGTAGAAGGCAGAACCACACAGGTGGGATTGTGGCACTCACTGGTTCCCATTTCTGAGCTAGGTTTTCAACCTAGGCTGCCTCTGCAAGGCATCTCCTGGGTTGTGCTGGAGGCTTCACCACCGTGCCCTGTGCAGCTCATGCTCAGCACTTAGGTACAGAGTGCTGTCAAAAGGATATTGTAAACTGCCTTAAAAGATCAATTAACACAAATCAATTAACTCAGTGATAAGTTTAATAAGTGCCTTGGTTTGGAAAGACAGGTATCTGTCAGTGCTTGATACTCCTCTGGAGTTACAAGAGATAAAGAAAAAACCTCCCCAACTGGTTTCAACCGATAACAAATAGAATAAGCTTGGTTTGGTTGTTTTGTTGTTGTTGTTTTTATATAACCCAAGACAATAAGATATAAAGATTGGCCGAATATGAAACAGCCCTGTGTTCCCACTTACTGACCATTCGTCTCCACTTGTTGACCTGATTGCATGAAGTACAGAAATCATCCCTCAGATTTCAGGGAACTGAAGAGCAAAGTTTCTTCCTTGCTGAGATTTTGAAGACTCTTGCTGCGGGGTTGAGTTCTTGACGTTTTCACGTACATCTTTTCCAAATACTAAGGTTTGTTCTCTCCTTAAGGATTTGAAAATTTGACTTTATTTTGTTTTGAAAGTTTCCATTTTCATTCCTTTGTTTAGCTTTTCTTTTTTCTTTCTTTCTTTTTCTTATTTTTTTTTCTGAAACACTTCAGAAGCACCATAAACCAAAAAGCACTTGAAGGACATAACTTGCTATAAACTGTAACCTCTCCTCAGCAATATATGGACTTCCTATGAGCTGACTGCAAGAGAGCTTTCAAAGAATAATCTTATCACCTTTTACTAGTCTTTACATCGTTTTCCAGAGATGCAATTCTGAATGCTATTCCTTTAATCTGTTCCTGAGATTTCCTTTAATTCTGTCTGTGTGCACACTGTGGGAGTCTGTCAGTGTGCAGAAATTTTTCACTCTCCTGCACCTATTACAGACAATCCCAACTGGAATCTGATTTAGCTGACTTGAAACTGCAGAGATGTGAGCAGAAACGGAGACAAGTGTGTCCCACATTTGCTGTGAACTGGTCTGGCTGAAATGCAGATGCAAGCAATTAGAAAAAGATATAAATCCTGCTTTGTAAAGTTACAGAGCACAGACAGACACATATGAAATATGAAGGATGTCTCTTTGCCAGCTTCTGAATAAATTACTAGTTACTCACCTGAATGATTGGTTTGATGCAGTTTTGGATTAGTGTCTCCTGACATGTTAGGTCAGAACTGAAAATCCAATGCCCCAAGGTACTGACGTTCAGGTTTCCAATATAGCCTGAGGCAGAAGTTTATAGACTTTTCAAACCTGAAATTCAGTACCTTAAGATTGGGAGGTTTGTTTTATACAAGACAGGTTTTGGAAGCCTGAATTCACAGATAATGAGATACCCAGAAAATTCCAGGGAATTAAATTATTTCAGAGTAGGTTTTCCATGGAATTAATAGCAGAAAATCACATTTGTGGTATGATGCAATTGTCTCAACTAGAATCCCTCGGTGTGAGACAGATGATGCATGGAGAGAGTTGGGAACTGCATAATGCATGAGTTGAGAATGAATAGTTTTTGCTTAAATGTAAGGCTGAGAAAAACTGCACAAAATTTAGGAGAGGAGGAAACAAGTCAAAGCTGTTTTTTAAGGCTTTGCTTTTTAGATATTTCCTAACCAAATTAATACACTGACACCAGTAAAGACAGTGTAACACGGAGCCACTGTGCATGATGAAACCTGGCAAAAATGATGGCAATTCATCACTTCATGCTCTGTGGCATTTCCCAGCTCAGACTGACATTTCACATCACTGATAGAAACTGCTGTGCTCTCTGCCTGAAAAATCTGCAGCACTGTCCTGGTGGATGAGGAAGGACTTTTTCTTCAGCTGCATTCATAACGTGAGCATGCAGAGTCAACTTGTGCCTACCAAGTAACATTTTTATGTTATGGGAAGATAATCCTCACCATACAATGAAGTGAAAGCATTTTTTGTTGTTGCTGTTTTCCCCTCACATTTAGGGTCATTGTTGTATTATTGAATCTTTCCTTCTCACTGTGATAAATAACATCACTAGCAACAAGCTGAATGTGCAGCTGTTGCCATAAATGGGTCACTATATTGCCACTAGGAAAATACGACAGACTCAAAAGCTGAGGGTGGGGAAACAGAAAACATCAGATGATTCCAAAGGCTTTTGCAATGTTGGCCATTCTTTCAAACACCATATGTTCAATATCACCCATACCCACAAAAATTTCTGGTATTTCAGAAGCTGTCTGCAAGCCTTGCAGCACAGACGCTGTACTCTCCCTTGGTATTGCCATGGAAATGGATAAGTTTGGAGGCAGGGTAGCAGCTCAAAATCTCAGCAAACTTGGATAGTCTTTTCCCTTCCCCTTCTTTCTCTTTCCCAGTCAAGAACTGGAATTTCTTCTCCTGCTGCTGAACCTGTGGCAAAGGAAACCTTTGATGGAGACCAAAAAGATGTATCTCCTTGACAAGGACAAAGATAGACCTGATCATACTGCCCATAAAACCTCAAAAACCTCATGAGTTAATCATATAACTCTCATGAAATATTTAACTTGCAGTCCACAGAGCTTATTCATTATCCCAGAAATAGCTGGACTAAGAGGTTACTATTCATGTATTTGAATTTTGGGACAGTCCTGTGCTGTTATAATTTATTTTGACCTGTCAAGTCAGTGCTGCACAATGATGGCAAATAGGTAGTGGCAACCTTGGTAGCACAATTTGTAAAAGGACATCATCCAATAGTAATGGTGTGCATGCACATAGGAAGAAATTTTGGGGTGAAGGGAAGATGTCAGGGAGTTAAAGAATACTTTTCCAAGTCAAGTAAAAAGACAGTAATTCTAGACATGGATGATAAACAGGTTTCCACAGCAATAAGTAAAGTTGTCCCCCTCTTACTCCTTCATCACCTGAACTCTACAAAACTGCAAGTGGCACAGGAGGTTTATATGGTAATATATGTGAGAAAAATCCTGACTGAGCAATCTGCCCTGAGTGGAGCCATAAATGCTCTGTTGCTGTGTAGTCTGCCATAATAATTCAACATTTTTCTTCACAGTTATGACTGTTCCTTTAGCAATGCAATAATTTTTTATTCCGTCATATTTTTAGTTTTGATAAGGCAGAAGACTGAAAGTGTATTCGTATTTATTCTTTATCTTACAAGCTCTATTGGAATTATTTTGGTTTTAGGTTTGTCTCTTGCTCATGTATCCCAGAGCTTTCTTTATAGCACCAAATTTAGAAGTGACTTTTCCCTTAGGTTTCTTTCTTTGTGCCCCTCACCATAAGCATCAAAACGGAGCATGGATGACTGTGAATCCCCCCACCCCATCCCATATGGCTCAAAATGCCTTAAAAAAGAGCAGAATCCTGATGAGTCCTTTATAACTGGGAAAACAGAAAGCAACGAGGAAACATTAAGCCTGTGGTCACAGAGCGAATGACAGAGTTTGGGATAAAACTCCAATTTTTCAAACCAGCAAGAAGACTAAATGGGTTCAGGGTGTTGTGTGGACATAACCATTGTGCTGGAGCTGCTGCGGGCACTTCTGGCAGGGCAGGCTCCTCTCTAATGCACAGTCCCTGTGCTTGACCCAGGACTGGACAACAAGCAGCATAACTCATCTCCCATACCCTGCCCACCGGTATGAATTTTACCAAAAAAAAAAGAAAAAAAAAACCAACAAACTTCTATTACGATTAATATTTGCAGGGCTGGTTACAGAATAAGCAAGCATTAAAATATGCTAGAAAAAAACAGAGGGATAAATATGGGGGTGAAAAGGAAAGCAAATTAAATTGTTAGGTGAAGGTTATTTATTGGAAAGCAATTTGGATGTTTTATTTACATTTGTTATTGGTAGACTGTTATTTGTTGTTAGGCAATTAGTCTTGGCCAGCACAGATACCTATACAGACTTCATGCCTAGAACTGAGAACACCTGATGAACTGTGATGATTTAAGATCTGCCAGTGTTTGCCTTCATGCATGAACTTTCTTAGCAAAAAGGAGCTATCTGGAAGAGGGTGTTTAATCTCACTTGAGATATTCCCTTTGGGAAAGCAGAAAAGAAAAAGGATGGCCCAGCTGAGTCAGATCTGATAGGGACATGGAAGAAAATAATGGAGGGTGTCTTTATTCAGGGCTTTCTCACAAAGGCATATATTAAAAACTAACAGTAATAATAACAAAAAGAGAGAGAGAGATTGGTCCAAAACAAGAGGGAGCAATGGAAGAGGAAACAGTCCAGTGCTTTGCACTCGATTCCTGCTATGGTCAGGACTCTAAGAAGTATATCCTTGGTCATTAACTTTTATGAAGTGCTAATTTCCCTTTTGGCTTCCCCCCCATCAGCCCTGCAGCGAGGGCTGCCGCTGTCACACAGCTGAGCCAAGCAATGCTCAGTGTGATCCTGCAGCACAACATTTCCTCACCACAACCTCCCCCGTCCACCTAACAGCTCTGAGACAGCCTGCTCTGTCTGACTGAGTGGCCACTAATGGCCCCACTGCTCTTAGGAGGACACTGCAGGGTTTTGTGCCAGGGCTTTAAGTGTTGCTGTTGTGTTTAGCACTCCTTGGGTGTGCGGTGCAGTGGAGAGCCAGCACAAAGGGCTGGGTGCTCTCAAAGACACCCTTCTGTCCCCTCCTGGTGCATGTACCCTCTTTACTGGCTCTAAATCACCTGAACACTGAAAAGTGCAAGTCAGGGCCAGTGCAGGTCTCTAGGGCCACTTAAACGCAGTTACTGTGTTGGTTTTCAGAAAACAAAACAGTTCTGAGATGATGAAACTTTGACCATCCCACGTTAGGTGTTTTCTGCTTTTCACAGACAAGCACGGGCGGGTCTGAAGCCTAAGCTGCAGTCAGTAGTATAAATCACAAATTCCTTCATAACCTCACAATTTTTCCACAATCCACACAATTTAAAGTATCAGACTGAAAAAGCTTCACGCCATGTGCTTTGTAAACACTCAGGGAGAGAAAAGGATATCCCTGTAAACTGTATTCTGTACAGAAAGGGTTTTGACATGCCTCCTAAATGAGTAAGGAGCAGGGAAACAGAATTACACGTTAGTAGTAGTCAAGGGATTCCATTCAAGAAAAAAAAAAGGAAAAAAAAAAAAAGGCAAACAAAACAAAAATAAAATCCCCAGAAAATGGCAATCCTCTGGTGCCTGGTGGAAGGGAATGTGGATCCCTGTCCCTGTGTGGGACCTTGTTATCACAAACTGGTCATGCAAGGGAGTACCCAAGGAAGGCAGACAATCCTGGAAAGGAATTCTGGGATTGTTCCAAGTACCTGTATATCCTTAAATTACTCTTAGACAGTCACCAGATCTTTTCCTGTCTTTGTTTTTGTCACACCAGGAGGTTTAAAATCCCACTTGTGTGGCAACCAGAATGATAATGGGTAGAAGCAGAATGGGAGTTGAAAATTGGGCGGCCATCCTCAATGGCCAGAGTGCACGGAAGTGCTGCTAATATTCAGCAGCTAAAAATGGAACTTTGAACAATTTTCTCTCTGGAAAACAGTCAGTAGTTTTTCATCAAAAGTTGTAAAGAAACACAGATCTAAAAAATAGGTTGCACAAATGGAAAAATAGTTTTATAAAATGGCATTTTTACTTAAGTGTCTGCCCTAGAACAAACTGGGAGAAACAAGAGTAGGAGGATATGTTTTCATACTATAGAAATCAAATTAAACCCATGGAAAAGATTAGGTTTTTAAAGATTTAAATGCATGTCATCTTTCATACATTTTTCTCTCAAAAAAACCCAGAGAAAACACTTTAATTAGGTATTCTTTTTCAGATTCTCCTTCTTAAATAAGAAAGTCTCCCTTTTTAGACAGAACTATTTTTACATCTTAAGTGACAAATTGGCTTCTGTAGCCTGAATTCTAAATCTCTGCACTGAAAATCCAGATTTGTTTGGGGTTTTATGAATTCAAGAAAAAAGTAAAGAATAAAAAAAAGTAGTGCATTAAGACTTTAATAAACTAAATTCTTTTTCCAGCGATACATTATATGGGGCCATTTGCAATACTTAAGCCGTAATAGGAGCCAATTTATGCTCATTTTGCTCCATTTGAGTGTGTCATTCCTGGGTCACTCCATTGCCAGGTGTCACTGTGGGTGACCATCACACCATCCTCACTGCTCCCCTTTAATAGCACCCTGCCTCTGTCTGTGTTTGCACACAGTGGCACAGTATAAGTGAAATGCAGCAGGAAATGTGCCATGCCTTCTGAGATGATATTCCTCCAGGCTGTACCACGCTGTCTTGGTTTGGAAAGACAGGTATCTCTCAGGGAAAGCTGGAGTTTCCCTTGGAATGGAGAATGTGAAACCCCCTCCCTCCAAATTATTATAATTTTGCAAGTAGGAACTTTCAGGCAAAGATATGGGAATAGGAATAACAGTTTTTTACTAGGAATTTTAAAAATTTAAATGCAGTAATACAAAAAAGAAAACAAGCAAACGAATAAACAAAAGTCCTAGAAAACCCTGACAGAGTCAGATGCGACCTGACACCCTGTTGGCCAGGGTGTTGGAAGCAGCCCAAATAAATCCTCCTGGAGTGACAGATGTGGTACTGTTGGAGTAGAGATGATCCTGAAGTGGTGGTGAGATGAGTACGGTCTTCCTCTGACAATCTAGTGGAAAAGAGGATGCTCTGCTGTTCTGAATCTCAGGTTTTATCCAGGTAGGGATGCTTGGCTCCTCCCGCTGGATGGAGCATCTCAGAATGGAATTTTAATTTTAATTTTTAATTATTAAATTAAATTAAATTAAATTTTATCAGTCATGTGGTGAGCCTTAATGGCTCATTAACAGCAGATATCCCCCTGGAAGGAGGACGGGTAGTGGAAGAGATAAGGAACCACTGCCCCACCTGGGTTTAACATCTGGCCCATTAACAGAAGGCATCCACCCCCCTCCCCCTGGAGTTACAAGAGATAAAGGAAAAAAATCTCCCCAACTGGTTTCAACAGTTTTTTTGGTTACATAACACATTTTTTTTGGTTACATAACCCAAGACACACACTGATTTTTAGAAAAGAAAAAATTAATCTCATGTTTCTACTGAAGACCTCAGTGGCTCCATGTGGAAAAGGGGGTTCTTTTGTCACCCACCTCATCAGGAAGGTCAGCACCTCCTATTTTTCCTCTTTACAGCACTGTTCTTACACAAAGGATAAACTTCCCAGACACTTGCTGTCAAGGAGCAGCAACCACACAAGTCCTTCCCTGAGAAACCTGGCAGTAGATTGTTGGAACAGAGGAGGAAGTCAGTGATGCTAATAATCCTCCTGCAGCAGGCAGAAGCTGATATTTTAATAAACTTAGGCTTTTAATACCAACTTTTCCCCTCATGTTAAGAGAATTGCTTACATATAATAAGGGGAAAAATCCAATTCCCATGTCTCAAAAAAAAAGGGGGAAATTTCCTTCTATGGGTCATCGGAGCTGAAAATAAACCAAGCTGGCTGCCTCTGGGGATTTATTGAACTTCAAGTGCCCATGACTCATTCCATGATTACAAAAAGCAGAATAACTTTCAAATTTGCTACACAAGAGACTGAAACAAGGTCCTCAGTGCTGTTGCATGCTGGAGAGAGGAAAAATGGAAAGACCATATCAACTCTAGTACAAAATGTGGCTTTGTTTTACTTCCCTAGCATGCAGTGCCCACTGGAGCCGGTGGAAAAAGGCTTTAAAATTATACCAAATTTAAACAGGAGGAATTTAAAAGTAGCTGTGCATGCACTTCACAAGGCTCAATATCAGAAAGCAAATGAAATCTTTGTGTATTCTGTAGTGTATGCTGCTTACTTCCAGTCCTTGTCCCACCAGTCTTACTTCATTCTTTGCAGCAGGAGGCACCATACTGAAAAAAATGAGAGAGTTAAATGAAAAAAAAAATTGAGGGTGTCAGACTTGAAGAAAAAGAATGGCTGATATTTTATACACTTTTTATGCATTTTTGTCTTTCTGGGAGAATCATGAAGATTGATTACTCAACAATCAGTTCTTAAGGGAATTAATACGTGATTAGTAGCACGGTGCCCATCTGTTTCTGCATTTGATGCCTGCATGCCGCAGTGCCAACCTCTGCGGTGGTGCCCTAAATTCCTCAAAAGTGAATTTGGGGCTGCTGGCCCTGGAGAAGCAGAGCAGGGCCAGTGGGGGAAGGTGCTGATGGTGTCCCTGGCCTGGGCAGGAGTGAGAGCTGGCTGCAGTTCAGTCACTGGCTTTGGGGGCAAGGTGAATGTG
Source organism: Cisticola juncidis (assembly GCA_013400215.1). Lineage (NCBI taxonomy): Eukaryota > Metazoa > Chordata > Aves > Passeriformes > Cisticolidae > Cisticola > Cisticola juncidis. The sequence goes on along the minus strand of VXBR01004081.1, from coordinate 105,377 downwards.
GCTCCCTTCAGAGGAGGTTCAAGTGACTCCTCTGTAGTCATAGCTGTGAGATTTGGCTTCTCTGAGCAGCCTGGACTTGTTCAAAGAAAATAGACAGTGAAGGCAACAGAACATTTACAGAGTAGGAAGAGATGCTGAGGTAATGGTCTGACTTCCTCTCCTTTGCCTGTCTTCTTTTTCTTTTATTTGAATGTACTTGATTGCCAAACTCCAGTGCTTGATGGAGGGAGGGGCAGAATTGCAGAATTTGCTATCTGTTCCTTCTGCTAGGAGGAATTTAGAGGAATGCAAAAGGATTGCAGGAGGATGCAGGAGCTGGGAGCCAAATCTTCTTCTGGTGAAGGTGGCAGTGTCCATGATAGTGGATATCATCTATAAAGGACTGTCCAAGGAAGGTGGGAAGGACAGAAAGAAGAAAGGAAGAGGTGTTAGAACTGAAGTATCATCTTTCTCACTTCTTCCCAGCTACTGAATCCACTGAAAATTTGACTTTTAATTTACCTTCTCTATTGTGTCTTTATTTTGAAAACCTCCCCTCTAACAGATGATATGATACAGTTTGCTAATGGTTGATCCCATGGGATTGTCCTTCATGAAGTCAGGTCCTGCACTGGACACAGGAACTTTGGAAACAGCATTCCCCAGAAAGCAGTCTGGCTTTCATCTGAAGACACAGGAGTTGTCTACCCATTCTCTGAGTAATTTCATTTCTAACCTGAATAAGATCTGTAGAATTGGCTATGTAAGATGCTGTGCATCTGGTGTTAGTAAGAAATCCCAGTTTCTGTACAATTTCAGAGTAAAATGCAAAGTAGTCAGTGTGAAAAGTAGACTGAAAAAAAAAAATTAAATGAAATTAAGATTCAGGTCTAGCTTTTTCCACACTTATTTCAAAGTCTGTTGTCATAGTTACAGCAGCATAAGGCTGGCTTAGTTTGTTCACTTTTTCTTTAAAGATATGTTCACCTTTTTAAGAAAATTGAAGTAAATAAGCAAATACCTGGAGAGAAAAAAATCAAAGTTGTCCTTTGCGCAACCATAACTTTATCTTGATTTTTTTATTTGGACCAGGGATATTCAGCCTTTATCAGCTAGGAGCCCTTTTTTCCTCAGGCCACAAAACCAGAAAATAGTTCAATGAATATTAAAGTGCTCTATAGAGCAACACAGTTGCACACTTCAAAAGGGTCAGCATTCAGCATGGCTCTGTCCCCTCAGTCTCACTCGTTAACATAAGTTACCTAAATATATTATTATGGCCTTGAACTTGTGGCTTCTAGGAACAAAATAACATTTCAATTTCTGGACTCAGGAGGTACTCAAGGTCTAGATACATCTGAAAACATTAACCTTTTAAATTTGGCTTAAGCTATGGCAGATATACAGTATTACTGAGGTCTTTATTTATACTGCTCATCTTATATCTGTCTTTCACTCCAGAATTAGTTTTTATGACCCATCATCGGACAATTAGGATGAAGCATTTTGCTTAGGTAAAATCGTGATCTTTAGATTGGACTGGAAGTGGGAAGTTAATGATGATTTTATTGCAGGTCAAGTGTAATTGATGTCCCCTGTCTGAGCCAGCCTGTGTGCTGGCCTGGGAGCTGCTCTGTGTCCTGTCCTCTCCCATGGCCCTGCCCCTGTGCATGGCTCATTCTTTGAGTGAGTTTCCTCCCAGCTCAGGGCACTCTGGCCCTGAGCTGAGCTGGATCCTGGGTTTCCACGTTTGGGGAATTCCTTCTGGCCAAGAATTGCCTTTTAGATACAACATGTCAGATAATAGGCCCTGGCAGAGATCTTCTGGATCGTTGCTGTAATGATCTGACAGATGGGTGTCTTTATCTCAGGAAGAGATGGAGAAAGGGATGACTTGCTGTGAGTATCTCTAAACCCCAGGTGTCATCCACAACTTGATAACACACCTTGTTTCTGCTTTGCCTGGTGGCAAGTGCTTTTTTCCTTGCCCAGTGTTTCTGAACTATCATGTGAATATTTTGAGTTAAAATTTGGTCAGATTTTAAAACGTTCCTACATCTGTGATTTCATACATGTGGTTTCCTAAAGTCTGCAGTGCCAGTAGCTGTTGTATTCCTTTACAGGGAAACAGTGAGTGAGAAACGAGGAGGAAGGACATGGGGTGTTAATCAGCTCCAAGACAGTTTTCTAGAACTTTCAACCAGGCAGTTCTCTGACAAGAGCCAAAGCAATGATTGTGCAAAATGCTTGAGCTTGCAGATAATCCTGAACCTATGAGATATCATTTGTAAAAACTGAAATATGTGCCATATTTAGCTTTCTGCTCTCTTTCAATATGGTTATTTTAACTTGTTTGCTGTCCACAGGCTCTCTTGCTGGCCTTGAGATATGTATATACTTCACTGGATCTGGACCTAATCAAGCAAATTCCATCTGGTTTTGCCCCTGGCTTTTCTGGCTGATAGTGATGCAGTAATTCATGGGGACTATTTTTTTCCCAGTTTTTCCTCAGTTCTAAAAAATGAGATTGTTAACTGTGGTTTTTTGTGCGCTTTCAAGGCATGCAGAGTTGCTCCTCACACAATATGCAGAGAAATAAATGAATGTTTAATGCAGGATTTTACACATGGCAAAAGTTACATGCTACATATTGGTAGCTATGAAATTATTGTGTACAAATGAAAGTTCTTTCATTTTCTTAGTTATAATGTTCTCCTGTTCTGGAGCTTGGCCCTCCTTAAGCACAATCCTAGAAAAAAACACACTGCTGGTTAACTGGCTAGGCTGTGCTCCTGCTATTTTGGGGGGTTTTTTGTCCAGTATCAAGCTGAATATGGCCTGTTGCTCAATATTTTATGTTTAAAAAAATGATTCCTATGGCAATAAGCATGGGTGGATTTAGTGTGTTTTGGTGTAAGGTTGGTTGCTGAAATGCTTAATGATCAAGCTTTAAGAGGATTAATTAGGTTTTAATTAATTGTGGTGGGGCTGGGAGGGACAATACGCGAATGCAGGTAAGCAAGCATACAATTACCCATTGATGTCAAAGTGAAATTTTGTAGAAAAGTCAGAGTTTTTGTTGAACAATCACTTTTTAAAGAAACTAATTGAGCCATGTTTTGATGTAAAACTAAAAATACTGAAAGTACACCTGTTCTTTCTTGCTCCTAGACACTTTTTGTGCCTAGCATAGCACGGATGGATTGCTTTCCCTTACACCTGGCTGCCTGAGGGGTGGGCAGGGAGATGGATTTCGCAGTTCCCATCCCCCTTCAGGGTAGGCAGCATCTCTTTAGCATTTAGAGAGCTGTCTCAGCTGTTCCCGAGCTCCCTTGGCTGGCTGGTGGCAGACTCAGCTGTAATGTGACAGGGAGGGCACGCCGGGCTCTCAGGAGGACCGGGTTAATGCCAACCCAGCCAGCCCAGAGGGCAGGGGATGTAAACCACTTGTGCAGCACAAAATGCCTTCACCTCAGCCCCCCATGGGCTGGGGCAGTGCATGCTTGGCTGGTGCAGGTGACACTGGGAAGAGAGACAAGTGTGCACCCCCAGGCACAACACAGCAGACAAGCAGGGCCAGGCCACAGTCACAGCACTGGTGTTACCAGAGTCTGCATTCAGCATGTCACACCAACCTGCATTTCACAAAGGCTGTAACTCCACTGAAAAAGCTTGGAAGCCAACTGTAATGAGAAATTCTGCTTTGTGCTGCCATGATGATAATGCAGCCAGATATAAACCAGTGCTAGGCAGCTGATCAGATCTGGAAAGACAAATTGTCTCCCTTTTCTTTCTCTCAGGAGTCAGTGTCCCCCATTTCTGCTCCAAAAAGGCTCCTAGGAACATCTCCTCCAGCAGATTGGTCCATGACATTAAGAAATCCCTCTTGAGAGTGAAGTTCTTAATGGTGATATGATACCAGGATAGATTTCTACTATCTTATTTTTTCCCTCTCCAACATAATGAGATGACCAGAAAAAAAACTGGGCTGCAGCATCATGGCCAATATTTTGCTCAAGCTGTCCTTTAAGCAAAATAGAATTGCTGCAATAACTTCTGTGTCCTGTCTGATTTAGCAGAACTAAAATTGCTTGGTTTTATGAGAATAAAGGAATAATGTGGAGTAGATATGTAAGGAGCAAGACAAAGCTCTCTGCTAGTAACAGAACTGGATCAAACATGCTGTGTTTGAACTTTTAGATGGTTCCTGGACTCCTGGCAATGACACTTTAGACAGTTGAACTGAATTTTTCTGGTCAGATCTGTAGATATTGAAGACTTAATACTGCATTTGATCATTTAGCTTTAAAAAGCAACCTACCTCCCAATGAACATGACTTTTCTTTGGTAGCATGCAATCTAGCTGCTTTCTCCTCGCTTTGAAAGCTCAGTCATGGTCTATCAGTTATGAGGCAAATTCTTAGTTGGCCCAGGTAGGAGGGGCCATCTAAAAAAACCTATAAAGTACCAAGATGGAGATGTCAAACTCTTTTGAAAATACCACATTAAAACTAGAAAAGTCATAAGTTCAGACTCTTAAACTGAGGTAATATTTCTGGTTTGGAACTTTTATTAAGATGTTGAAAACGTATCTCTATGCAACTAGCTGTAACTGGTTTTTATAAGCTGCTGTGCCCTCTTGGAGGGGGAAAAAGGTGGCAAATTTAGTCAGACATACCAGTGATAAATTGACCAGAAATTTAATAGTATCAGTCATCATGAAGGTGGTTAATGAGGAACTTTTACAGGGTGAGACTCAAACTTTCTATTTAACGGGTAAAAAAGACTCAGCTTTTATCGGAGGTGTTCTGAATCACCACTTGGCAAACATCCCTGAGAGCACACAGTGCAGACTGATAGTTTAGGTGCATAAGTTACACAGCAACAGCTCAGCAGGAGCTCCTTGAGATTTTTCAGCAATAAAATATTTGGATGATTTTATGCAGAGTATTTTTTAGGTAAAGTGATTTGTTCTGTCACAGAAATATCCCAGGGGGTGCTCATCAATTTTAAGAGATATTTCTAACTTTATTAATATTTTGTATGGTTGTTCCCCATAAATTCAAATTATTTTTCTAAATGACATGTCTCTTCCTTTTCATTTTTAATCCTTTAATATTTTGTCAAGGTGTTGTGTTTTGACCTTGTGCCCCCATTCAACACCAAGGGCAATTATCAGATGTGGGAATCTTCACCTCCTGTAATCCCTGGGCAGAGTGAAGCAGTTCAGGATCACTGCTCGTGTCTCTATTTCATTTGCACGTGTAAGCACACCTACTTTCTCTTTTTTAAACAGAGCTATAGTGCTCCATCTGTAACTCAGCAAAGACCAAATCTCTGTGTCCCCAGGCTGATCTCTCCTCAGCAGTTCCCATCTGAAGGCGCCCAAGGGTGGGGACTGCAGGCAATCCAATCCACCAGCTCAGTGATAAATTCAATCCCACATCACCCAGGTGTGTGCCAGCCCCTGCACAGGTATTTTGCTTCTTGAACAGATAAAAAGGTCCCACAGCTTGGGCATTCTCTAGGTGGGCAGAGAGCAGTACAGGTGACAGAATTCTTTAAGAAGGTTGTAACAAAAGTCAGTTTAGGTCATCCTATCCTCAGGTAATTTGTAGTACTGGCAGGTATCTAAATCCAAAGTGTGGCATGAGAAGGAAAAGGAGACCGTGGCATTCACATAAATAAGGCAAAGAGGGGCAGGCTGTGGATGTTTAACCGAAAGCACTGCAGAGAGCAGAGCTGTGCAGAAGGGCCCCATCCTGAGGCAGCAGAAGAAATCTGCTCAGTTCCTAAACTAACTGGAAGGGGGGAAAGGGTAGGTACAGAACATGGGTGCTTTGTGGCACTCTCATGTGAACTGGAGAAACCCAGATAAGCTGTTGATTACTTGAGCTTATTTTTTCTTTCTAAAGAATAATAGCTTCACAGAAAATAAATTTGCCCAATGAAGCAGCCAAGGGATATCCAAGAGAACAAATAAGTGTACAGCCATAAAAAATGTGTTTTTGCAGGTAGAATTAGTACACTGGGGGACAGGAGCTTAATGGGAAATGTTACATTAGAAAAAAAAATCAGAATAGCTGAAGAAAATATGTGAAGAAAACAAACATAAAGAATTTCTCTAAGAAGCAGTTTGGACATGTATGGTAATCCCAAAGACCTGCAAATAGGAAACCAACCAAACTCAGTGCACCCCACTGCTGCTGGGTGCAGGGAAAGCCAGGAGTGTTGTTCAGGCAAGCTCAAAGAGATAAAAAATAAAAATGAATTTCTAACTGGTCTATAAAATCCTCAGCTAATGTCAAGGCAAAAGTAAACTGCATGGCAGAGGTGAAGGAGAGGGAAAATTCAGCTTGTAGCACAAATATGTGTTTGAGGTGTGGCAGATGCACAGCAGGGAAGCAGCAGTGATATGCACAAGAGAAAATGTTACCAGCTAGGTGCTGTGTGGCATGTGCATCACAAAAAAAGGCAGTGGAGGGAAAAAACCCTGATTTTTTGAGATGAGCATTTACTTAGGGCAGTCTGCTTGCCCACTGCAAAAGCTTCAAGCACAGAGCTGACTCTCATTAGGGGTAATGCCAGAAGTGATGGACGATAACGAGATGAAGGAATTTTTGCGAGGTGATGTGCGGCTATTTTAGGAAATGATAGATGTGACCAAGACATGTGAAAATCATTGAAAGGAAGGCATGGAAATTACCCAATTTATCCAAACAAGTGGAAAATCTTTTGTGCTGGCTGTGGATGGGACAGTTTTTCCTTCACTGTAGCCAGTACAAAAGTGTGGTTTGGGTTTGTGCTGGAAACTGTTGATAAAGCAGAGATATTTTCATTACTCCTGGTCAGCACTTACACACAGCCAGGGCCTTTTTTTGCTCCTCACCCCACCAATGAGGTGCTGCACTCTTTCAGAGAGATTGAAATAAAACCAACAAGAACAAAAAATAAAATGTGGGAGACTCAAAGGAACAATGAAATTAAATACAGTATAAAGATGCTAAAAATAACAAAAAAAAAAGGAAAGAAAGGTGAGTGTTTATGTAATTCTCCTGAAAGCAGCAATGCAGGCAAGATTTCCTGTAGTGAATTCAGGGCAAGGTAATATCCACCTGATGCCATGCCATCTTTATTGTGATCAGTGGATCTGCATGTGTTCCTGAGAAATTTCAGTGGTTTTCAGTTCATCTTGTATTGGCAGACAGAAAAATAATCCCATGGCCCAGTAAAGCAAGGAAGCAAGGCTGGAGAAGAGGCTCAAAACTTTCTAGTTTTGCAGAGCATTCAAACGTCACCTTTGTGGCCAGAGTTTTTCCTATGAAATTTCACATCCTGAGCATGACGCTGTAGTCAGTAACACCTGCAAGCATCTCTCCTGATCCCCAGTCATGGCAAAAAGAAAGATGCTTGTGTGGAGGAAGGCATAAATATCCTGTTATAATAAAATACCATAAGTTGGGAACCTCTGAAAAGAAACTTCATTGCAGGAACAGCTGCTATAGCTGATGTATCTGGAGATCAGTAGCAAAGACACTGAGTCCGTGTGAATTTAGGGAATAGGGATCTGTCTCAGTGACAGGTCAGACATCTGAGGGTTGCTCCTATTAGTGCAGCCTCACCTGATGATGAAAACCCTGGCCTGGGGTGCTGAGCAGGCGGTGAGGAGAGCTGGGATCCTGAGAAACCATTAACAGCCCCCCCTGGGCTGACAGGACACTCTGCAGTTGGAGCTGCCACCACAGGGTCCTGGCATGCCCCTGGTGGCTGTGTGCTCCCTGCACAGGCCTGCTCAGTGGGTGGAAGCCTCGTGATGCTCCCATGTGAGATGAACCTGCAGCTTTGAGTGCCTGAGGTGGGCACACTGCATTTCTGCCCAAATTCATGTAATCAGGTCCTTGTTTTTCTGTCCCTGCTTTGGATCAGCCTTATTACATTCAGTACTCTGAAATCAGCTCGCTCACAATGCTCAAGAATTCTGAGTTCCCACACAGCTATTTTTTTTTTTTAAAAATAACCCCAAAACTAATCCTTATCTGCCGACAGCAACAGTTGATTCCGTGTAGGAAGGCAATCCACAGCCCAGACAATGATCCAAACATCTTCACATCATTGCTAACAGGCCCTGAGTGCACTGAGTGTCCCTCCCAGTCACTTGTGAATTCCTGGAAAGCATTTCTGCAATGCTTTCAAGTCATTTCTGCAATGCTTTCAAAATTTGCAGGGCAAATTTGGTAAAATGGGAAGAAAATGGAAATAATGATGTAGAGAGCACAGTGATCTGAACAGTGAAAATGCTACTATTGAAAAGAATAAGAAAATATGAACTTTTTTTTTAAGTTGAAGAAATTTCATTCGAAAAGTGGTTCCATATATTGTTTGCCTGATATTTCACAGGACATGTAATACAGTTTTTCAGTAGTGGCCAGGAAGGCAAATGCTGTTTTTAGGGATAGTTTTAAGAAGTAAGGTGTGAAGAGCAGATAAAAATATTGAATTATGAAAATTTAGAATTCTTGAAGATCTCAGGGAATAAAGAAATAGGTTTATGAATATTTGTTCATAGCCTAATAGATAAAATCAACATTTAGCTGCTATGCTATGGGAAATTTAATTTGAAAGCTTCTCCTCCTTCTCTCCTGCAGGCATTCATTTACATGTACTGAAATCAACTTCCCCACCATAAGTAAACAAGTAAATAACAGGGCTTTCCACATAAACAGAGGGGGTGTTGGCAGAAGTACCTGTATGCAAAGGGGAGAGGACACTTTAGAGACAGACACTTCTCCAAGTCAGAGTGCAGGGAGAGAGCACTTCCAAGTGCTCCTTCCCTTGTGCTGGGCCAGCTCCTGCTGAGAAGTTCAAAAACAAGGTTGAAAGGAGAAGGGAAATGGTGTGAGTTAGTGGGGAAGTGGCTTAGAGTGGCTGAGGGGTGACAGCTGGACCCACACGAGAGAGCTCAGCCCCAGCTGTTCTGCCTGCAGATTTCGGGTCTCTCTGCTCTGTCATCAGAGCCTCCCGTCTGTTCCTAATGAGCTGCCCTGCTGAGACACGCTGGACTCACGCTGCTCTTTTCCTTGCCTGCCTTTGAAGAGAGCCCTCATCACCTACTAAAATACCTCTGGGCAGAGAAACCCCTCTTTTCAAGCTAGTGCTTACAAAATTTTCCAGACTGTGTGCTCTGTTAAACAGCAAGGTGATTTGGGCATGGAAATCAAGGAATCTCTATTACACACAGGAGTGGATTGCAAATCTGACTTGGAGTGTTAGAACTTGGTTTTGTCTTTTCTCTGTTCCTAATGTACTTATTTATTTCATACTAACACTTGTTTCACCCTCTCCATTTTCCTGCTTGAGAATAATTTGTTGTTTCATTTGCTGTTCTGTAATTCCTCAAAGCGAAGGAAGTTTTCTTCCCTCTTCCTTCCTTTCTTTCTTCCTTTCTTCCTTCCTTTCTTCTCCTGCTTCTATCCAGCCCATGTTTTGTATCTGAGCTATTGAATTGCACAGAAGCTGGGTTAACTGCTTTGTGTCACTTTATTTAAGCTCTAATACTTTATACACAAACTGAGCATGATATTAAAGGCAATCAACCTGAAGATAATATCTGCAGTTTCAAATAAGCACCCTATTAAGAAGAGTTTTTAGAAGTGTTCTGAGATCAGGACAGGGGAGGCTTTGGGCAACAAAAATTGGGTTATTGTTAGAAGGTGATTGTCTGTGCCTCAGCTCATTTCTACCCTCTGACAGGAGGGCTGCTGCAACAAACATCCACCATGGAACCCTTTCCATTGAGTCTCTGGGTTGGTGGTGTTATTCACTACACAGGTTGCTGCCATTTGTGCACATCTTTACTTTGAACCTTGCAGGTGACTCCCTGCAATCTCTTTGTGAAGTCTTGATTGAGTCCTGTGCTCATGGCTGAGGAGAGAGTTTTGTTTCATTCTAACAGCGCAGAAAAGTTTCTTATTATGTATTTGTGTAGGCTCTCAAATTCATAAGATGGTTTTCTGAACTCTAAATCAACTAGAAGTTTGAAAAACCCAGAATAAGCAAACATTTCTTCTCTCACTCCCCTGCCCCAAAAAACAAATCACCCCTCCCTTGTCTCCTTTGTATGCACAGTCATTAGTCCCCAAAGTGTGGTAATACAGTGTATTAGGCTCCTAAACACTCTAGCAAAGTCAAATCCTTTAATGCACGTGATGTTTGTTTTCTCTGACATGGAGTGAGCACTTCAGGCCTTGTTAGAGGGCTTTAACCTTCTCTACTCATGGTTCTTGATGATGAAAGTCTTGTCTGGTTTTGTCTGTTCTATGTTCTGAGGGGATTTTTCTGTTTGTTTCCATTTGGAATGCTTTCCCCTGTCACACCCCCAGTGCCAGAGCCAAGGTGCCCACCGGGTCTGCTTCCTGCAGTGACTGCCCAGCAATGCCTGACATGAACATCCCTGCAGTACAACACCAGCATTCCCTGCTGCCCTTTTGCCAGAGCTGTTTAAAGCACAGCTCTCTGCAGCTGGCACGGAGAGTTTGGTGAAAAGGCAAAGCCAAGCCTTAAGTAGGTTAGGGGAGCTGTGAGCTTTCACACAGAGGAGCAGCAGTTTTGGTTGGAAAACTCTGGAACTGATAGACTCCGTGGGAAGCTCGTGGGCCCTGCAGCAGTTAGTGGCCATACAGACTCATCACTTTTTGGTGACCTGAAGCCATTTACCAGCTTAGCATTTCTTTGCAGCCTTTTTCGTTCTGACAGTGATTTAGCTAGATAGCTAAAATTAGCCAGTGTCACTGTCACAAATATCTTGATACTTGCAGCCTAGCAGAATTTAGAGACACCTTTCCTACCCCATCAAGAAGGCCTTTTTCTCCAAACAAACTACTGTGTTTCTGAGAACCAGGATCCTGAACTTAACATGAAGCCAAAGCAGTCAGTTATACCTCAGGTGACCAGAACTTCTTAGATGCCTCCTCTAAAGGTGCCTTTGTTTTCTGATCTTGAGTACAGGACTCTGACCCAGATCCAAAGTACTGAAAACAACTTGTTTTATTATGAGGAGTAAAAAATACCAGCACCTGGAGCCAAGGACTGAATTACCATCAACATGATTTGCTTTCCAGAGAAGGGCTGAGGCATCCTGGCAAGAGAGAGTGCAGGGAGCTGGCTTGCAGTCTCACAGCTTGGCTTCTGCAGCGCTTGGAGTGCATGCCCACTTCACACTCAGCATTCTCTCATCTGCCAGTTGCTGCTGCTACATCTTTTTTCTTTACTTTTTTCCTTTAAAGCTGTTATCAGTTTATATGCTCCAATCTGTAGCCTGAACATTAGTTGATCACACTACAGATTGCCCGTGTTGTTGACAGTGTTTATTGTACCTTTCCTAACTCATAACCTGGAAAAGATTGGAACCAGTGCCCTCAGGCCAACCCTCAGAGTGCAGCTGTTTTGCAATATAATTTTAACTGGACTCTTCTGACAAAAAACATTTTTATTGCCACAAGGATCCCTTAGTTAGTGCTGAAAGTTTTATTCTGTCTCTTTGCATTGTTTTCTTTCACTCTGATGGAAAAAAAGGAAATGCATGTTTTCTTTGTTAGGAAACGAAAAGTGACAAACATTAAAAAATTATATTATTGTATAGTATTGTATATATATTGTATAGTCAAATATATTATTTGACATTTAAAAGTGTTTACAAAGAACAATAGTATCAACTACATATTTTTCAAGAGCATAAGTACTCATGCATGTTTGATGAAAAATCAAACAGCAATATATAGTTATTTAACCAAATAAGCATTCAAGCATCGTTGGATGCACATAGGATTAATAATAACATAGAAAAATATTTCCCTTAGGGAAAGTATGGAAAGCTGTGGCATTATTCTCCCTTCCTGTTTTCACTTCCTGAAATACTAAATTCTTCCAGTTCTGCTTTGCAAGAAGACACATTACATTTGGAATCTGCATGCAGTCAGAGGGAAAGCCCTGATGGGAAAAAAGCACTTGCCATAAATGAGCAGCTTTGTGAGTACTTGAGTCGGTTTCACTCCTGGAGCATCCTAGTGGGTCAGCTCTGCTGTGGCTGCACAAAAGTGCACAAATGTGGCAAACAAGCACTGTGAGAAATGGACCCAGGCTGACTGCAGGCAGGCTCTCTGTACACTGATTAACATCTGAGCAGGATGTGGGGGAAGATTAAAATGAGGAGCAAGGATATGTTCTGTTGAATTATAAAAGAAGGACACTCTGCATGAATTGCCCTCCTGTAATTTTCACTGTGTATGTATGTGACGAGATAATGTGTGTTAATCCTCACGGATCAACCAGGAATTTGCTAAAAAAGTTTGACTCATTCCTTTCCCTTGTGGGTGGCATTTGTTAAGATTCCAAATTCCCTGGACATTCTCCTTCAAGGTAAGGCTTGAAAGGGCAATAGCTGTGAACTCAACACTGCATTTCACCTAAGAAGTTCTGAGTAATATACAAGCAGCCTATTCCCAAGCTGTGCAAGTGTTACTGCATCACCTAGAACCATATGAGGAACCAGCAAGGCAAACTGGTCACTATCTAATTTTGTTTTGTTTTGTTTCCTATTGTGTAGACATACAGTTTTGGGTTTAGAATGAGAGAGATGGCCTGAGAAAGTCAGTATAAAAAATCAGCCTTGAGTTCCAGGGATACAAGGGAAATTAACAGAAGGTTGATTAAGTAATGGAGGACTAAAGTTCTATGCAAAAGGGCTTGAACTTGAAATGCAGACTAGCAGAGGCTCTTTCATTTTACTAGATGCAAGAGGCCTGAAATAGAGTTTTCCTTTTCCCAAACATTGAATTTTCACTAATAAAGCATTAGTGTGTAGGCAGCCTACTCCTGTCTCCATTGTAATGCTGTGCTGAAAATCCACCAAGTCTCAGGACTGGTGCTGTCAGTGAAAGGAGCTGTTGTGAGAGGATTGTGGATCTTTTGGTCACACTTTTAACAAAATAGCTGCTACCTTCATAAGTCTTTTAAGTCTGGCAGATATTTTTACCCTTCCTCCCTCGAGTTACTTACCTTGCATCCTCTTTATTAGGTAGAGACATATATAATTCAAAAGACATGTTTGGAAAATTGACTGGAAACACTTAGTGATAACTGTATTATGAATGCTGGGACTGTTATTGTAACTACATGAAGCTGCATTCAGTCTGCTTTACAATGTTTCTGGTTTGAACAAGAGGAATGTGCTGCCTAACTTTAAAAACCAGTCAGATCTGGGACTCACATGGCACCAGCCTGGGAGCAGTGCTGCAGCCTACGTCTGGCAGACCTTTCCAGGCAACTTGCTAAAGAGGGAGGAGAAAAAGTCACAATACACAGAATTGCTACTGTGATTTGTCTTGAAGTATGTGTGTGCAAATTTGTGAAGAACACAGATATTTGCTTTTTGGAAGATGTTTTCTTGTTAGACACTCTCCCCATCCTTTAAAGCTCTCTGATTCATCCTGATGCAAAACAGGACAACCTATTAATTATCAAAAAACCCCTTCACAGGATGGAAAACTCATTTTACATAAATCCTTATTAGCCATATCTTCTCAGTGTAGCAGAACTTTACTTTTCACGTCTCTTGACAGCTCCCAGTTTGACAAAGGAAGCTTAGCTTCACTAAAAAAAGCAAATCCTTTTTTTTGGGATTCCAATTAACACGTTGACACTGTGTTATAGAGCTGGAGGTGTATGAAATTATTCCCCAGGAGTTTACCACCGCTGGGAAAGGTGATTGATTCTGCTACCTGGAGGAAGCAATAGATAATGTATTAAGTAACACAGGGATGGTTTGTTTTGTTCCCCCTAAGCAGAAGACAAATTCCATCCTCATTTTAATTTTTACATGAGAGGCAGCACCACACAGAGGCACAGCTGCAAAGCTCAAACTTCTGCTGCTCCATATTGGGATCCCAGTGAAGCAGAACATTAATCTGTACAGCAAACAAATGACTATCATTTACATAATTACATTTAGTCACCATTTATAACATATTCATAAGCGCATGAGTGAGAATGATGCATTTGCTGTGCAAGGGATAGAAATTGTGGATCAGCCTGGGCTTTGCCAGGACAGGAGCAATAACAGAAAGAAGTGATTTTCCAGTGTGTTAGAAAATTCACACTAGTAATTTGGAGTCCAGCTGTCCTTACCTGTCCTTTCTGGTCTTTTTGTACTGTTGGACTCTATTTCTGTTACTGTGAGCTGAGGCTTTTTTTGTGTAAACCTATGGTAATTCTTACAGTAATTTTTGGGAAAAAGGGCAAAAATGTGTCTTTCTCCAGAAATATTTCCATTAATAACTCATCATTTACTTGAAAATGAAAGAGCATGACTAGAAATCAAAGGGACTTCCAATAAATGTCTTTTGTCTTTAACTATGGCCCTTATGATTACCATAGTTGCACTACACAAGAGATTAAATAGCAGAGAGTAAAGCTTTCATAAAGTTTAGGTAAGTCCTCTTTCCTGAGAAGAGTATCAAATAATAATCTTAGCCATCACTTTTATCCCTACTAATTTTTGCTTTCTCTGTTTTTACTTTTTCTTTTTTTTTTTGGTTTCACCTCTTTTTTTCTGCTTTACTCTCCCTCTTGTCCCTCTTGATTTTTACAAGCCAAAAGAGAAGCAATCATACCACCAAAAGATACAACTGGTAGAAATTCTGTAACAGTTGCTTATGTCTCAGGCTCCATATTGCTCATGTTTTCCTGTAATTCTGCCACTCTTTGAGCAACTGGACAACAATTTCTGAGATTTTTATGTTTGTTTGTTTGTTTTTAACATCAGTTATTTCTCTGGGTTTTAGAGTTCTCACATAAACGTGTCATTGTAATTCTGAAGAACATACAACTACAACTCAGATTTTGGAGAAAGCAGAAAATTAGATGATATAAAAAGCATCTCATCTGATATAATCTATTTAAACAACAAGGCAACATTCCACTAAAACCAGTCTTTTCTCCTGGAAACTGGAGCCCTGTCAGATTATTCTCTGTCCAGAAAGAATTGGTCTCAGTATTTTTATGTGTGTGTGGTGGGTTTTTTTGACTGCTTATTTGTTTGATTTGTTTTTTCTTTTCCACCCAGCAACTTGCTGAGGGATTATCACCCATTTAGAGAGCCTGGAGCAGCAGGTTGGAGATTTCCCTCCCTTTTCCTGGTTTTGCCAGGACACTTGGCTCACAGGGTGCTCAGAGGTTGCACATTCAGCTCTGGGGGTCTAAGGGGCTGAGCAGCAAAGAAATGGATGGAGGTACCACTAAAAGTTAACTCTTTATTGACTGGAACTACTTAGAAGGCTCTGGGATGAAGGAAAATGTCTTGGTTTAGGCTGTACATGATCCCACTTGTCCACTTTGCAAATCAGCAGAGAGCCTCAGATGCTGATCCATCCCCTGTGAGTGGTGCTGCATTTGAACAGGAGGTGAGCAAGAGGGCTGACAGGTTTCCTTTTGAATAAAAACATTAATCTCAGTTCAGCTTTGGGGAGGTTGCCTGCCAGCAGTGATAATGCTCCTACAACTCCGAGTTACTCATATCTTTTCAGACTGTTGTGTTGGGAGGAGAGGCAGTCAAAGAAATCCCGAAGAGAGCTTTTAAATGCAATAGTACTGCTCATTTCCAACTCCCACACATTTTATAAAAAATTAAATGTAATAGTTTCTAGAGCAATTTTCATGCAAATCTACTGCATTCTTCATAAAATCCAAATAAGTGCATCCTAGTTGCACTTCATATGACCTCTCTGTTTTCAGAGATTTAAATTCCCAAAATCCCATAACTCTTCATGCATTCCTAAACACTGGCTTTGGTTGGGTTTTTTTTGGTTGTACGATTTTTTAGGGGTTTTCAGATTTTTAGTGGATTTTTTTGGTGTTTTTTTGTTTTGTTTTTTGTTAAAAAAGGTATATTGTGAGAAGAAAATTTGCTCCTCAATCATTTTCCTTTTTTTTTTTTCAATCCTGGAAATTAAATTTAGCAAATTAAAAAGACACACCTTGGAAATGAATTTTTGATTGGTGTACGTTTCAGGTTATTGATACTGTGGGTTTCTTTTTTTCTAATTCTTGTACTTAATCCACGGGGAAACACAAGGAAAGTTCTGTGACCTCTGGAATACTTCTGGCTTCAGCCTTTTTTGCTTGAATAAATCTTTTGCCTTTGTGCAACCCTTATTAACTCTCTGGTAGTTCCCATGCTATAATGTTGCTCTATGCAGAGCAGGACATTATTTTCCTTTCAGTGGGATGTTTTGTACTCGTTTCTCCTGTAGTTAATCTCTGGCCAAGGGCAAGGAAAGAGGAGGTTCCACCCCAAGTTACTGCAGCCTGCTGTAAATGAGGTTCCATTGAAGGGTTTGGGGCTTGCCTCTGGGGTTTTTGTAGGGTACTCCTGGTTTTATATCCTTTTGTTTCATCTCAGAAACTGCAGGCATTCCTTTGGACTGGCCAGCTGGCTGTATGACTGCCCAGGACAGCTGAAATTGGAACCATCAGAGAATAATGATGATCATGAAAATGCAGACCAATCTTTGAAGGCATGTTTTCCTTAATTTAGTTCTTGATGAGAGGTCAGATGATTCCAGGCTTTCCTTTTTTGAATGTTGTCCCAAAAAGCCTCAGCAAATATTTATAGAAGTCCAAACTTTGTTAAAGTTTATAGAGAAATGCCTTGCAGAACATCTACTCTCTCTGGACTCAGGCCTTTCATTCATATGTGACTGATATGATGCTTGATACAGAGGAGATAAACAGTACAGAGATGTCAGGGGCAATGGAAAATGTCAGGATTTAGAAAACAATACTCAAACAAGTGAAGAGGATGCAAATGGGGTAGTGGAGGGTGAGAATAGACAATAAAGAAGGCTGAAGGAGAGGAGAAGACATAACATTACAAATATATAAAAGGCTTCTCTAACATGGAGAAAAAAATCTTTGGAGAGAAGAGTTGTGTTGTGGAAATTGTCTAAAGGAAATGGTAGAAACTTCATCACTGAAGGAAATGGTGGAAATTTTGTCACTGAAAATCCTTTTAGGGAAGGTTAGGTCAGCAACTAACAAGGTTTTGAAATGACAACCCTACAATTCAGTAGATTGTGGACCCCCTTACCCTGTGATGCCAATTTTTTTTCTTTTGTCCTTGCATCAGGTGCTGCATCTCTGTCTGGGCTGTGCTTGGTCTCAGGAGTGTGGTGAAATAGGACTCATCATTATGAGGGGGAAGGGATTGCTGTGGCTTCTGTAAGCAGTGGGAAAGGATCTAATGGGAATTGTTAAAATTGTCTGTCTAAAATACCATCAAAGTTCCCCTCAGTACTGCTCTACTGTGAGATGTTTCTTTCAGAGAGTCTTAGAACCATAGATTAAATAATTATAAGTAGCTTTTTCTATTACTAAATTTAAGTAAAAACTTAAAAATAAGTAAATACTTTTTGGTGGGAGTAGTAGAAATTAGATATAATGAAGGCATATTCCAAATGATCAGTAACATTTTAGCTAAATACTGGATAGTGAATTGTTTTACTACATGTAGTAATGTGTTATTGGAAAATAGAGATGCCTCTCAGCATATGCTTGTGCCAATGAAATTGTATAAAGAAGATCCCTAATGCCAATCAACCTGATCATTTAGTGCTAATAAAAAGCTATCTTCTCATTTTTATTCACTCTGCAATTACTGAGCTGTGTTTCAATAGGAAGCTGACAAGCCCCTTGGAAGCAATAAAACAGACAGGTTCTTGGAGATCACATTGCAGCCCAGCCCTCTGTGTCTCTATAATCTTTAACAGGTTTTTAGAACCTATGGGATTTTTAACTGACTCTCGTAAAATTGATACACAGCTGTGATGGTTAAATAACACTCGGGGAGAAACCTGCTCTCAATCCAAAAATGACCAGATCTGCAATGGTGGTGATGTCTGTCAAAGAAATAAGGGAAAAAATGTAATGAAGACCTTTTTTTCTGGCTATTGTGAAAGGGATCTCCATGCTGAGGGGACAGCATCTGTCCTGCACAGGAGAAATCTAGACACATAATTTCCTTCTGTACAGCAGTATGCTCTAGCCTGCCAAGAGCCCAGCTGGGGCACTTTGGGAGGATAACAGTGAGAGGAGGAAGAAGAACATAATTTAAAAGCCTGCTTAGGAGGATTTAGTCTTCATTTCCTGATGACAAGATAAATATTGTCTTGGGCAATTCCTAAAACCTGAAGTTTCTTAAAGTGTCCCAGCACCCTGATAACCAACTCACAGCTGTAACAAAGACTGTGGGACAGCTTTTGGGTTTGTTTGCAGAATTTGGGACTTGGCAAAAAATAGTTAAAACCCTGAAACATGAAAATTACTAGGAAAGGCTTACAGCTTCCTGTAAAGCTACTGTGCTAGACATGGGGAGCAGAGAAACAAATGAATTTACCACACAGTAGAGTGATTAATAATATCATGACTCAGTCATAATTTATGCAAGCGCTGTGACAACTCCTTGCCTCTGGGATTTGTGAACACAGTCCAGGTTCAGCACGGGATGTGAGCTGCTCATCAGTCAATGCAGTGAGTTTTAGCATTATCAGATCTCTGGGAGTCACACAGCAATTTTATAATCCAATCCAATGCTGCATGATGGCATCCAAGGGCCATTCCAGGAGGTTGCCTAGCCCCCCTTTCTTGTAACTTTGAGGAAGAATAATCTGTTTTTACATTTCTCTCAGCACTGTTGCAGTTGTACTTTTTGATGTGGTTGTGGTGCCCATCTCAAAATCCAGGGTCCTTTTTCTGCAATTTGCACAAGTGGTTCGGATCATACTCACTTTACAGCAGTACTTGCTGTTTCCTTGCCTCTATTCCACAGTTATATTCCAGCAAGTAGAGAGCTATGGAAAATAGAGTGGAACTTCAAAATTGATCCTGATATTCAAGTGCTGTCTGTCTGTGCTACAATGACCCATGAAGAGAATAGGGCCTGATGGTTGTTCCTTTTAAAGTAATGCAGCTCAGCATATCTGCTTCCCCCCAGAATGAAATCACAGTGAGATTATTGTGCTTGATGGCAGTCTGAAATTCGTCTGTGAGGAATCCTGACTTGGTGAGCTGTGCAGCTTCAGTTGAGCCCTGGCCTGGCCCACCTCAGGCCTCTGACCTGTTTTTATTTATCTGTGCCCACCTCAGACACATCACAAAACACCAACGTGGTCACCTCAGGATCAGTTCCCCTTTGACTGCAGACTCTTCCCATACCCTGCTCTCTGTATTGAAATATTTCCAGTTCAGATCCTAGTACTGAGAAGGCACATGAATTATTCAAGGAACAAGTGTATGCAGTTGGAGTAATCACAAAACTCTGCAGAAGTGGAATACCTTTTTTTTTTTTTAGTTTCGGTAAACTCTAAAAAAGATCTTTTCTAACAAGCTGGCAAAAATGTATGCATCGTTGAAAGGAAGCAGTAATTTAGCAACAGTGTGATAGTACAAATTAGAAGTTATCTTTCATAGTACATTACTGAAAATTATGAACTTTAAAGGTCACATGACAGACTGATGGAGGATGATATAGTATATTAAGTAAATGTTTACTGCTCTGGAGGCCTGCATCTCTCCTCATCTCTGAGGCTTTCTTCAGCCCCAACACACAGCAATTACCATTTTCACAAAGTCCAGCTTATTAGAGTGTCTGAATGTGTCGGGGCAATGGAGGGCACATTGCAGCTGAAAGATCAGTGAGAAAACAGCTTCCCAGTAAAAGCACCCTGTAATTGAAAAGAATGACTAGTTACAAATTAATAATTTGCCTTCCCTGGAAATTACTGGGTGTGATTACACTTCAGGCCTGTAGTCATTCCACTTGCTGCTGGCCACGTTTAATGTTTGCACACCATTATCCCATTAAACCAGAAAAAAACCTGACAGCAGGCTCCTGTGATGCTGCCTGGTGTGCATTTCAGAAAGGGGATGGCCAGGCTCATATGGAAATCAGTTCTGAGTGTTGGAAAAAGACTCATCTCTGCATGGCTCACTACCTTTTGCTTTTGCATGTGAGCAATAAATGAAATCAGTGACAAACAAGCCTGAGGCAGTGTGCCTGTCCAGGGGTCAGGATAAGCTGAGCACATTACAGAAGTGGTAAGGTGGGCAAATTTCCTTGGGGCATTGCCTAGAGGTTATCAGTGAAAGTTTTTCCAACTCTCCACAGCACTGGGCAGTTTGAGATGCTGTTTTTAAGGCACTCTGACTCTTTTACACCCTGAAGCTGGATGTCCATCTAGGTTTTGTTGCCAGAGGTCAGGAGACAGACATGGTGCAGTTCACTGAGTAACTTTTCAGCCTTGAAGCTGTTATCCTGAGCCCTCAGCCTCATTCCCAACCTTCCATGCCTTTTGTGAGACACCACTACGAGCTGCAATAAAAATGCTTTGCTGCTCCTCAGACTTTGGGAAAGCTCAGCAGGGAAGGTGCAGCGTGTCTGTCCTTGAAGCACACACTGCCTTTAGTATGGAAAGGATGGGGAAGCTTCAATCAGATATTTGTTTCCTTGCTCTTCCCTTGGAGCACCAAGCCCCCTGCCAACACAAGGGAGTGAGAGAAGGTGGATTAAAGGCACATACTGCAGGGACTCCTTCAGGACTGAGTCTGCACCAGTGGAAACCCCAGAAGTCCAATGACAGTTCAGTATGGTTAGCATTGTTTATTGACAAGATGAACTCTCAATATAGAAGTTTTTATGACCTCATATGGTTTTAAGAACTGTAATTGCATTTAGATTTACTAATGCAAATTAGATGGTAAAACCAGTGTTTTAAACTTCAGGGCCTGCAAACTGAAACGAAATTCGAAGTAAAATCAATCTAAACCGAAGGGATGTTTTCCTTGGGAATCAATGCACAAAGGAGGAGGCAGCAATACTCTCTCTTAAAGGTTTCTGAACAAGAGAGGAAGGAATACTTTGGCTGATTAGAGGCTGTTCTGCTCGCTGTGGGAGGGAAGTGTGCTGCCTCAGACTGATGTTTAGTTGCAAGGACGGTGTGACCCAGTCTAATCTCAAGCCTATAAACCTTTTATCTGTACAAGAACACTTGCTGCTGAATCACAGAAAAATAGAATGGTTTGGGGTGGAAGGGAACTTAAAGATCATCTGATTCCAACCCTGCTGCCATGGGCAGGGAACCTTCCACGAGCTTCACTGCCAAGGGAGGAAAGGAATGCACAAAGCCAGTGCTGAAGTGTGCAGGGCCAGGGAACCCTCATTTGTCAAGTGAGCTTTCATTGACTGAGCAGAGTCCAGATTCCCCCAGGAATTCTGTCAGCAGTGCTTGAAAACACAGCTCCAAATACTGCAGTGTGTCTCCTCAGGAGCTCAGTGCAGAGCCTTTGCCACCCTGCCTCTGCTGTGTTGGGAGCACGGCCAACAAGTCAGGGTGGCATTCAGTTTAAATATTTCTCTGCAAACCAGACTCACTAAAAATGCCTCTCAAAGCACCCTCCCCTGATTACCTGGCTGCAGCTGAAGCCATCAAACTGCTGCACCAAGCCTGTGGCACAGCCCAAACTCTCATTCAAAGCTCTGCTGGCCAGCACAGTGTGCCTTTCTATTGCTCCCCACCCAGAGGTGCTGCCTTCCATCCCCCCTGCTGCCCAGGAGGGCTTTCAGTGAACTCTGCTCACCTTCCTGCAAGCATCAGTGCAGGAACAGCCTCTGGTTTCCCTCAGATTTATACTTTTGAGGAACAAGAGGTGACTACTGCAGTGTGGTTTGGGTACCTGGGCAGCCAAGGGCACTTCCCACCCCTGTGCAGACAAACCTCTGAAGCAATGTGTATACCCATGTGGATGCTGCCTGTCTGCTCATCCTCTGCTGGAAAATTGGATAAAAACTCCTGGCTGTGACTTGGAGCACATCAGTAAGGCAGGGTGAGCTCTCCCTGGACAGCCTTATCCTCATGCACACTCAGCTGTATGTGAAATTCATGGATATTTTAGCAGTGTAACCTGCTTCTGCCCCTACCCCACCAAAAGGCTTGTGTTTAAGAAACTTGCTGTTTCCCTTTCTTCCACTATGAGCAAAGCTCAAGGATATGCAACAAGGGGGAATCTATCTGAAGTAATAGCAGGAATCTCTGTTGAAGCTGGTCCTTTCCTTCATTACCTTCTGCTGAAGCTGTGATGAGTCAGACTTTACTCATACTCTATCAAAGTTCTGTGTTTTATCCTTTTTTCCCCCTACTTAGTTATCTGTCACACACTGAACTGAAGCATTGCTGAAAGTTATTCAGTGGAAAAAGTGTTTGATATTTCTATAGTTTCCACTAGATGTGAACAGATTCAAAAGGTTAACAAAATAGTTTATTGCTTTAGATCATTGCTGTTCCTAATGGTTTCCTTTTGGTCCTCAGCATCCCAAATTCTATTGCCTTAAAAAGCCTTTGATTAGATATCCAATTGTATTATGTTTTTTAGTACATTAACTTCTCATTTTTAACCAGCAACTTACTAATTAAGTAAATACATCTTATTAAAAAGTATAGAAATGTGTCTGGTGTAAAACTGATAACCAGGCATATTCTATTGAGCAGCACCCAATCCCTGTGTACACAGTCCTTTCTTTCAGACAGACCAAACTTTAACACTTTGGACCTGTATTGTGATGCAGACTTCTAGAATTTTTGTGTGATTTTTGTGTTTTTAAGGTAATTCTTTCCTCTTGAAAACCTTTCCCTGCTTATCCATTTCCTTTTTTTTAATATATTGTATTTATTTAGTTGCCAAGCTATATTTATAATTTTGCTTGTGTTTTCATTATTTACTACATTAACAACTGCTTGGTTAAAACCTTCCCACATATCAAACTGCAAGTCAAAATATTCAAGTGAAAATGCAGTTCAGATTTTTTCTATTTGTGTTATGAAAAATTAAGCCTTGAAGGCAGGAGGTAAATTATTTGAGTAGGTTACTTAATCATTGCCTCCTAAATATAATTAACACATGCTATTTAACTTCTATGGTCAATTTTTAATGCTAGAAGATCAGTGTTAGCAAAACTGGAGTTTTCTCTTGCAAAATCTCTTCCCAATTACCCTGCCACAACTCTGGATTGCATCATCCCACTGTTCTTATGCTCAAGAAACCAAGTTTGAGCCAGATCTCCAGATAAAATGATACAGACTTCCTCACTGGACACCTTAGAAAGATATACTGAGGGATTGCAAATATTTATTGTTGAAATTTCTCCTGACCTTCTGTTGCTCACTCTACACTCATTCTAACACAGATAAAATCTCAATTGTCTGTGTCCTATTTGAGTGATAAAGCAGACTGCCCTGGATATTACTTCTGGGATTTCTTTCTAATCACATTTGAGTTTTCTTTCACAATCTTAGCTTGCATTGTGTTAAACTCTACTGGGAAATCCTTTAAAAACAAACAGAAGTTCTCTGCCTTTCTTTTCCAAATATATATATATACATATTTTAACAGGTGGTTTTCTCTCCCTTCCTGTGGTGTCATGGGGTGACAGCTTTGAGAGGACACTGGGGACACTGCTCACACAGGAGACTCCAGTGCCTTTTAGTTTCTGGAAGGGCTAAGGCAGGACAGCCACTCATCCTGTGTGGTTACACATTTTTAATAGAGCATTACAGATCTTCTGTTAATAATTTGCAAGCTCAGTGGTTTGCTTTTTGAAATATGTACTTTGGATAAACACTTCTCACCCTTGTAAGTTTTCCATTCCTTTGACATACCAGACACAATGAACAGGAAGGATTTTTTTCTGCGAGTGAAGGGGAAAAAATACATTCTATGCAGTTTTAAAAATCAGTAGAAGGGACTTTGTCAAAACAATACAACCATTTTCATGAAAAAAAAAAAAAAGAAAAAGTCCAAACCTCTATACTCTGCAGTTTTTTATCATAAATAAATCATAAATTCTGTGCTAGGAAACTAAAATTTTTTCATACACTTGTCCCTTCGGTTGTCACTGTGGAGTTTGCCTTATGACTGCACAAAGTGATAGCCCTCTTCCTTGTATTTGCATCGATTTACTTTCACATGTTCTGAGATAACATGTGAAACTTCTCCTACTTTTTTACTGAGTTAGCAAATACAGTGCTCCAGAATTCAAGTAAGTAACACCTCTCCTGCAGCAGCTTTCCAGTTCACTGCAAATGCCCACCACTGCAAAAACAGGAGCACGGGGGGTTGGCTTGTTTGTTTTACACAGAGCCAAGAGTTCTATGTATAAATCCTGTGGATAACCCTGCCACTCAGGAACAACAACAACCTGATTTTCATTTGTCATCTTCTTGCTTCTTGCAGGAAGTGGGTAATGCTGAAACAGTGGCCTCTTCCCCCTGTCAGAAGGGTGCTGACACCCTTTCCCTGCCCTGTCAGTGGCACACAGGACGTGGTTTTTTTGCCACTTGGCTGACCTCAGAGCACACGAGATTTGGGCACAAGCTGGCATGTGCCACTTGTTCCTCTCTAGATGAAGCCTAAGGGGTTCAGAAGCCTAAGGGCCCAGTTTTGAGTGAAGTGACACAGAGTAAAATCCATATAAAAACAGGCCTCAGGTACCCCCTGGCTGGGGAGCAGCACAATCTCCCAATGAAATCAATGTTTGTGAGCTGCAGCACACAAACACCTCTTGTGTGTTGCCTCTGAGGGACTTATAAGTGAAGAAGTTCTGTAGACGTTCAGGGGCTGGGGTTCAAAGGAAAAAAACAAAATCCAAAGATGCAACACTCTTGGAATGGAGCCTTGTGTCTGTTTCCCACAGTTTCCCTTTGGATTGCAGTAGGACAGGGTGGGTGAAATCTGCCCTGCCTTTGTTCAGCTGCTTCAGGGGTGCTGCAAAATACCAAATTGTGGATTTGGGAGCTCACTAAAGTCACCTCTTTGTTGTCCAGATGTGCAACACCGTTGAACAAAAGACAGCTGGAAGATTGGTTTTGGTTTTTTATTTCGTTTTGTACATACAGGTACAGAGAGAGAGAACGAAAATTTTGTTTTCAAAGAAAAGAATGCATAAGGCAGTGTTTCTCAGCTTGGTGAAATTTGCACACAAACATTGGCACACAGACATGTGCATGCATAAGACATTCCATACTTTACACTTCTTTGTGAGACAACCCTGCATCACCTGAGCAACTACAAAATATTATTTTTCTTACAGTAAACTTGTTAAAGAGCTTTTTTATTCACTTGGGGAAATGAGGATGGAAACACTGAGGGCCACAGATCTCCTATAGTGTTAAGGCAATCCTGTTAGCCTGTTTTCATGTACTTTGGATTTAGCAGCAATTTCTTGGGCCTAAGGGGAGGTGGATGTTGACTTTTTTGTTTGGCATTTTTTTAAATCATAGAAAGGAGTTTAATTTTCAGAGCTGGGAACTGAGAGAATAAACTCCATGTACATTTGACTTTAAAGATCTATCTGCAGCTGTAAAACCAATTCTGGACTAAAAGGTGGGGTTTGGTTCATCTCTTATGTTTCTCCTTTGTAAAATTAAAATTTTCAGTTTATGGAACCCAAGGGGAGGTGGAGGTGTGCAATGCAGTGTGAGAGGATAGCTGGAATTCATTCTGGGTTTACATCCTTTACCCATCTTTGATTGCAGCAGTCATGGCAGCATGTGACTAGAGGAACATGTTTGTATAAATTGGATTATGTAAAGTAAGAATTCTGGGGCATGAATTTGTATGGATTATTGCCAGAGTGAGATCAAGAACTCCCACTCTTGCACCTCCCTCTGCTCCTATAGAAGGTGTAATTTTGGCAGTATTGGATATATAGGATAACAGAAAATGTATATTTTTGTGGAAGCAGTGTACATTCTTGGGGGTTCAGCCTGTTGCACGGCCCTGGCAAACAGATTTGTTCCAGAATTGTCCTGGAGGGTCTGCTGCTGCAGGATGGCTCAGCAGGGTGGCCCATTTGTCACAGTTCCTCAGGAGAAGTGACTGTCACAGCCCCTCGTGGACACCTCCCTGCTGGCCCCTTGCCAGGGTCATTCCATGTGTCATTCCCAATAAACCTTGCCTGTGACTCTGCCACAAGAGAGGGGTGGCACCTTGGATAGGCACCACATCTGGGATAGGACCCAAAATTTTGGGTTGTAAGTGCATTTACAGGACACTGGATGTCTCTGAATTATGCCAAATTTCTATTCTATTTAGTTAACTATGCACAGCCTACATAAACCCACAGAATAAAGGATTTTTTTTATTTAACAAAGTGGGAAAGTTGCTTTTTTCACTCCATACAGAAGTAGAGGTGGGTGGATCTCAATATGTGGGCAGTTTTGAAGGGTCATAGAGGCACAAGAGCTGAACCAGGGGAGGACAAGGACACCCCCAGCCCATCTCATCCAAGCAACCTTGACCCTGCCATGGTGGCCACAGCACCTGGATTTGGGCAGAGGGCAGTGACCTCCTTGTCCCATCCCATTGCTAATCATGCTTTATATTTACTGTGTCAGCTTCAGCACCTGATCATATCAAACTTCTCACTCTAAACCTTGTTAGATCACCCTGAATTATATTGCATCATAGCCCTGGGGAATATTAATCACCACTTTATTACATTTGTCTTAGGAAGCTGAAACCCATTATTGTAATTTTCAGCTAAACATTATGGAGCAACAATGAGATTGAACTAACATATACTTACTAATTAGCACTAATGGTAATTAGGAGGAAAATAAAAATTGCCAGTAATAGATTTTCTCCTGTGGTTCTGAACAGGGTAGTACAGAGCCATCTGAACTACCTTACTATGAATGCTTTCTAAAAATCATTGCTCAGCATTTCAGAAGTGAAAGTTCTTTCCTTGTGAAATACAGGTCAGATTGTATTAGACTGGGATCTAATTTAATGTAGCTCCTACTACTCCCTTAATTTCCCAAAGCACTTTACAAAGCAATAACAGGAACTAGTGGTGTGATACAGAAGCAGGTAAATCTATAACTTATTTGCAGTGGGCCAGTTCCAGGCTTGTTTTTAGCTTGTGCAGCTCCACTACCTGTGGTGTGAGACTGATTTACACCAGTTAGGATTTGGTCCAAAGCCAATGGTGTGTACATAAAATGGTAAAGCATATGAAATGCTATTTTAAAGAAAAATGAGAGGTTAGCCAGGAGAAGCCATTTATTCCTGTTACTTTTTAGAGCCCTGTGATCCAACACCCACAGAATTTAATAAGAGGTTTTGGCTTGGGTCCCATATGAGCAATAAGATCCTAAATTTTTCTCTGAAGGACACCAGCAAAGGAGATTTCATTAAATGTCCCATCCACTACAAGCCACTTTTATAGGTGAAGGTGTGTTACAGGTACAGAAAAGCATGTGGAAGAACTGTCATTACATTTTCAGCAGAGAAAGAGGAAAACAGAGTATTGTTTCTGAAATGATCTCTTGTTTGTCACTGGCACTTGGCACCCTAAGCGAGGGCCAAATTTGAGGATGGGAAGTTGATCTACCCAGGTACCTGCCTGAAGTACTTGCAGAGTATCTGTGGTCTCACTGTCTTTGCAGACCCTCCCTCGACAGAGATCAAGGCTTGAAAGAGGAGTTGTTTCTGACACCACAATTAATTTTATTTTGCTGCCTCTCTCTTTTTCAAACATCTTTTCCCACGGAGGGCAGCAGCAGCACATCTTACACCAGGAGCCATTGGTGTATACAACCCCAGGGCTCCAGCTCTTCTTTCAAGTCTCTCTGACCATTTTCACTGAGAGAAGGTCTCACAGATCACAGCTCTGCCTTCTAATGCTGAAGCAAATCCCTTGGCCACTGCAGGTAAAGGGGAGTTGACAAATTCCTTGTGCATTCTTGTGGCCATTAGGTACTCCAGGTCTGTCCCTAGCACCTTCTGAAAATCTCCTCCTCCACCCCTGGTGTGATGATATCTGAATCAAATGCCTTCCTTTTACTGTCTGCACATTTTATTCATTGATGGGACAGCATGACCCACATATGTGAACCACAGGAAGGAAGTGTGAGCCTTGTTTGGGGATTGTGCATGGATTTCTTCAGCAGTGTGTGCACATAACAATGGATGTTAACATAACATATCATGTTCTGTATGTGTACATAACCCCTTTTAGCTGTACTGAGTTTGAACTTCCTAGTCTGAAAATAATGTTATTATTTCACTGTATACTTTATATTTTGCTTTTTCATGTTTATAATTTCCTAGGAAAGGGAATTGCTTTTTCTGATGCTTTTTTTTCCTAATGGTGTTGTTCATTTTCTACACTAAAGCATTGATTGAAAGACATTTTTCTTTTTTAGAATAACTAATCTTTTCATTACTTTTCCCTTTCATATGTACAAAATCTGTTTAATAATACTTTGCCCAGCTCTCCAGGAGTGTTTTCTTAGCATCTATCTTTAGCAAATTGGAAAACCTGACTGACTCTTTCAGCATTTCAGCTGCAGGCTTTGGAGGCACTGATTATTTCAGCCTCAACTTCATCAAAATATCTCTACATTCAGTCAAAAAATATGCAGCTCTAGGATCTACAGCACTGTTAGGTCTCCAGAGAAATGGGAAGGGAAGGAATCTCCTGTGGGAATTCTTCCTGAACAGACAACAGCAGCCTATCAGATATTTTAGCTACTTCTGTGCAGATGGTTTGACAGTCTGATGCAAGTTATACCCCAAAATGCAACCTTCCTTCTCAGCTTCCCTTCAAGTGATGATGTCTCCACATATCCAGCTCCAAAAAATATTCTCTTCGATCCACTTCCAATGACACTTTCTGTGTGATGAGCCTTCTGCAGATGCCCACTGATCAGCAGGATGGCTCCAAATCCTATTATAATCTGCCAGGTAGAAATAGATAAATCTATTAGCCCAGACTGGCCTTGTTTTATCATTGTGACAGCTTCCCATGAGCCTGCATTCCTCAGATTCCCTCAAAACAGTCA
This sequence comes from Cisticola juncidis, assembly GCA_013400215.1. NCBI lineage: Eukaryota > Metazoa > Chordata > Aves > Passeriformes > Cisticolidae > Cisticola > Cisticola juncidis. The sequence goes on along the minus strand of VXBR01004081.1, from coordinate 76,452 downwards.
GCTTCCCCATCATCTGACAGCTACATTTCCATGGCTGGGCTCTCTAGGTTACTGCGTCTTTAATCTGCATTTAATTACTCATTAATCCAGGTACTTACCCACCCACCTCCCCCCCCTTTTTTTTTTCCTTCATTTTAAATTGATTAGTGGATACCAAACTGATGGCTAAAATTGCTGCCATGAATTTTTTTTTGTATGTGAACTTCCTGAAAATTTTGCCAATCAAAATGAAATGAGCAGTTGAGTGTCTTTTGTTGCTTCCCAAAAGAGTCTGGGCACTCTGGTTAAGCCTAGCACCAGGTTTAACAGAGGAGGCAGGAGGATTGCAGGGCTGAGGCACATGCACACTCTGGACATCACATAAAGCACAGGGATAAGCACTCTCTCTGCAGACTTACTGCAGTTTTGCCTCTCTTTCCCTCCTATGTTAAAAGAAGGAAAAATTAAAAGTTAAAAAAAGAGGGCAAAAATACTACTTATAACTGAATAGTGACATGTCAGAATTTTACTTTGTGAAATACATAAATTAGATGTATCCCAATGTGTGGTGGGTGGGACATGAAATTTTTGGTTCAGTCATGTGAGAGGACCAGTGACACAAATGAGGTTTCTGCATCCATGAGAGCTTTCCTGGCCCCAGCACTTGCAGCCTGTCCTGTGGTTTTACTGGGATGTGGAGCAGCTTTAGCACTGGTAGGCCAATTCCTCATTAGTCCTTCAGAGCCTTCTGTGTCACCCAGGTCAGAGTCATGAGCTGGGAACTGGGGTCCTACCTTCAAATCACTTTGTTGAATAATTGTGAAGGCTGAAAAATAAAAGGAGTTCCTTTGGTTCATTACAGATGGAAAAATGAGAGGCATTGCTGACCAGGCACTGCTGTGGGCCTTCCCTGAAGTGTGTGTTCAGTAGAGTGGCTTTAATCCCACAGCCAACCACAGTCCCAGTGGGTTTGGTGACAGCAAGGCTGTGTCAGCTTTGCAGCTCTCTGTGCTGCAAATCTATTAATAATGACTTGAGGTGATTGCATCAGCTTGAAAGGATATCAAGAAAAGAAACTTTACCTTCTACAGAAGAGAGCAGTAGACATCTAAAAGTCATATTTTCAAGGTATGTCATCCAAAACTCCTCTGAGTTGCACTTAAATCTTGTGGTGTGTAGAGTGGAGAAGAATCTCAGTGGGTTTTTTTCCAATATGTTACTCCCAGAACTCCCATAAACTTTTAGCATCTCCAGCATCCTGTGGTAATGAGCTCCACAGTTTTAATTGCATTTTGTGTGAACTTTTTATATAGCTTTCTAAAATCTGTGATCTGTTCATTTAACTCCCCTTAATCCTTGCATTAGAAGAAAAGTGAATAATTGTCTTCTGTGCACTTTTCCGTTGCTCCATTGATTTTATAGACCTCTGTCATTTCTTCCTCACTTATCTCTACTCCAAATTGAAAAGTCTTAATCTGCTTAGCCCTCCCTCATATAGGAGAGCTGTTCTTTACCCAGTAAGATCACCATCTCAGCTAGTTATGTAAAAATAGGCATTAGAGTAAATCTAAACCACTGAAAGATTTTAATTTTTTTTTCTGTGCTGGCTGTAAAGTTATATGAGAGGTAACAGCTCTGTGGTAAATATTTCTCTTGAAAGATTTTTAGTAATCAATGCCTCTTAAATTTCCTGCATGGTGAGGTGAAGTAGTGCTCCTAGGCTCCAACTGTCACATAAATATTTTCAGCCCCAGGATCCTGAGCTGATTGAAGGTATAGCTTGGTGCCTGTTGCTCTCCATATTAATCCCCTGATCTCATCAGCTAGCACAGTGCTCAGGCAGGAGACTTCCATGGAAGGCAGAGGATGTGGGAGAAGCATTGCACCTAATTAGCTAAATGATAAGAATATCAATTACTTCATTATTAAAACCCACTGTCTCTTCATAACAGCAGAGGGAGCTGCCTCATGAGCAGCAGAATCTGGTGTTCCCAGTGAGCCTCTGGCCCCTGGTCCAGTTTGTGCCATCCCAGAGCTGCAGTCCCTGGCAGCACTGACCCTCCCTCCCAGGCCAGCAGATCCTTCCTTGGTCTCCTCAGGGCAGCTTCTCAAAGGAATTCATCCTCTCCATCAGTCTCCAGAAATTAATCTGGGCCTTCTATGCCACACTGTCTTAAAATGAGGTCTACACACTTTCTAAAATGCAAACTTTGCTTTTTCAGAGGTTTTCTTTTCCGTTCCAAAGGAAGGTGTGATGCTAACACATGACAGCACTCCTCACACTCGTAGCCCACATAAACATGGGACAATAACTGCAGGTTTTGACCCCAAATTCACAGGCCTGTGTGGGAATCCACCTACTGGGGGCAACAGGGTTGCAGCAGCTCTCTAGGGAATCACTACACAGCAGAGTTTTTGTAAATCCTCATTCAGATTCCACCTCAGGAAGGCACTGTGTGGAAGCAGCCACACCACCAAAACCATTGCTCTGTGGAAGGTGCAGAATCCTCCCCAGCATGGAGCTGCTGGGCTGGGCATCCTCTCAGCAACTCTGCCCCAGTGCACAGGAGTTTTCCCCCAGCTGTCACATGCTTCCAAATGCTGGACACACAGACATCAAGCTGGTAAAGCACAGGGCGCTCTCTGATTTGTGTTTCTTGAGGAAACTCTTCCTGTGTTTGGCACCTAAGGACACTCTGGAGCAGAGAGGGGCAGGGATGAGCAGGGTGGCAGGGAAAGGGCACGTGCAGTAAGTCACACACAGGGTGTAACATATGACAGCCTGCAAGAGCACAAGTAGAAACTGATAAAAAAAATCCACAGCTTTCTCTATTGATCTGAGTCACAGAAGGAGCCTCTCCAATACCTTCACTGGACACTTTTTCTCTTAGTTTGAGGGATTGAGTTTTCATCAAAAGGCAGCTGGAGAGGAAAAAAAAAGCAAACCAACACAAAAAGTCTAACAGGACAAACATGAAACTGTTTGTTTAGACTTTAAAAAGGAGGAAGTATTTATATCAGCCTGGCAGTGGAGACAGTACTGTGGCTGTACCTTCGAGAGGCACTGTCCATATTTGATCACCTTGCCTTGAACCTCTCCTTTTGGCTCCCCAGGTGGCCACCAGAGCACTCCAGTGCTGCTATGAAATGCCAAAGAAGACTCAAGTCCTGGGTCCTCCCTTCCATTGATCATGCTTTTGGTGAGGAGTACATTTAGTGATTGAAGTGTCTGCATTCATTTTCACTTGTGACTCAAGCTGGAATATTCCACTTAAATCTTTAAAATCTGGCAGTTAAAAGCTGTCAGTAATTGATTCAGTACTCAGAATGGTTTCCCTTTAATTTCCAAGCAAGGGTTCAGATTGATTTTTATTTTTAAATCCACATCACCGTGTCTAGCATTATGAATTACAAAGAACCTCCTTGGCTGGTTTCAATCTATTCTAATCTGTCAGTCTTCAGAAGAGACTACAACTATACACACTTGAAATTAGGGTAATTTCTACTCAGGAGATAAGAAATGACTGTTTTATTGTTAGCATCTGTGTCAGAACCTGGCTTTCTGAGCACCACTGGGGTGTGGAGGTACCACTGTCAAACCTCTGGGCCAGCACTTACAATCAGTGCCACGAGTTTATTCCACCTCAGGTGATGTCTGACTAGCAGCAGGGAGAGATGGATGCACTCTGCACTGTGGTCAGTGGCTGTGTCAGTATTTGACCAGCCATCCTCTACTGACCATGGCACAGAGTGCACCTGCCTGGGGTCTCTGTGGCTCTGGGGGTGCTGCTGCCTGGGCAGCCTTTGGTTGTTCTCCCTTTCCCTGAGAACATTCCCTGCCAGCCATCACTGCCTCCTTAAGCCCTTCCTGGGCTGTGACCCTGAAGCCTTTGCCTTTTGACACCCCTGGTTTGTGGTGGGATGGATGGCTCTGCTCCAGATACCTAAATCACATGGGTTGTGTTCCTTCTTATGCTGCCTGGGAAATCTCTGAGTTTTAAATCTATGACTGCTCAATCAAGGGAACAAAGGAGAAAATGCTGACTGCATTGTAAAACTCTCTGGGCTGTGAGGCTCATAGATCAGCTTTATTTGAGCAGTAACACTTTTTGAAAAAGCTACTGGCAGTATGTCCCCGGGTTGGATGCGTGTTGAATGCATAATTCCCTTTCTACCTCTTCCAAAAGGATGCAGATAGAATAGCAACCCAACCCTCTTAATAAACCCTTTCTTCTGCAAAAGCAAGTTATTTCCTTCCTCATGCTGGAGAGTGACTTTTTTATATTGGTGTCCCTTTTGGTTTCAAGAGGATTTCTGGGAGTGAAAGGCACAAATAGTAGTGCAACACAAATTAGCATAGAGATGGCAAAGGTTATGTGCCTGGTCAGAGGCCAGATTAATCACCTGTGTATTTCACGTTTCACCAGCTTTTCTGCTCACCTTCAGGTTAAGCTGGCATGGCTGGTAAAAAAAAAAAAAAGAAAATTAAAAGCAGAAAATAAAGCTAGAGCATGAAGTTGTGTGCAAACTCAATCATTTGCCACTGTAGGAGACTCTCACACCTGCCTGATGACAGGCAGCCATCAGAAGGAAAATCAATATATCTGAATCTATTTCTTCCGTGTGACTGGACCTGTGCAATACAGGGAGGAAAGCTGAGCAGAAAGGTGGCAATGCAAACGAAATTATTTCTGGATGAAAACTAGTTTTGTGTGAACAAATGAAAATAATCCCTTTAGCAGTTTCTCACTGGAAATGATGGTCATTCAGGTTAAGGTACTGCTGCAAATTGGGGCTCCACTGAATTTGAAGGCAATAGGAACTAAATGCCACTATAATAATGTCAGTATATATACTCTAGAAATAAATAGTTCTATCTACATAAGATTTTTGCTTCTATTACACTTAATTCTCGCAGTATGAAGTAGATTTCATACAGTAGAAAACCTTGGGAAAATTTTAATGGGGTCTGTTTATGTTCCACTCCAATTAGACATTTCATATCCATGAAAATCATTATGCAGTACTCTTTCCATGGTCTAGGATGTGTCTCCCAGAGAAGAGAAGGAAAAATCTCTGCTGGCTGTTAGGTAGTTGTTTGCCTGCATGGCACTTTTGGGAAACATGACCTAATCATTTAGGAGCAAAAGATTTTTACAAGTATTTTATTACTTGCTGAGTAGTCCATTTAATAAATATTTACTGAGCAGTGAAGTATATTCAGAGTGAAGTATGAGTTCAAAATAAGGAACTGGACAGAAATCTGAAGGAGATGAACATGATGAGGGTTGATCCAGTCCTGGATCTGTATAAGAGATCTTTGTTTATGCCCAGCAGAAGAGAATTTGCATTAGTGAAATGCAAAGCAGGGAAATCAATCAGGAAACATATTTTCTGAATAATGTTCTACCAGCTCAACTTATGATGGATTTGTTGTTGACAATAATGTAAGATTAGCATAGGCAACAATTCCAGCTCCCTGTAACAGATCCATGAAGGGTTTGAGCAGGAGCATCTGGCAGGGAAGAGTCTGCAGCAAATCAGAAGGGTAAAATAACTGGGAAGCTGCTGGAGAGGAGGACTTCAAACATGCACATCAATCAGGGAGCTCTGGAGATGAAAACAATGTCTTGGGAAAAGCCTGAGTGAATCCCAGTCAACATCTTGGATACAGATGGAATTATAATTCCAGGGCTTTACATCTCCATGAGTTCTATTTCTGCAATACTCATGAAACACAACGAAAAGTTGAGACCAATTTTTTAAAAAATACACTGTCATCAAAAACTCTCTGCTACTCCTCTTTTCTTACCTAGACAACACCGTTTCTCTCTCCAGATACTGGGCCTTGTAGCCCTTTCTTCTTGTTAGACAAAAGTGCCATGATGAAAATAAACACCTCTTGTTGCTACCTGAAGGTTCAAACACTTTCTAATTATCATTCCTTTAAAGTTGGTGATATCATTCCATGTTTTGCCTACCTCCACCTGTGGATCAAATTCTGATCCAAGGTATTTTGCCTTACTTTGACCAGCAGTGCTGGAGGTCTTGTTCTGCACTCTGCTCTCACCAACTGGAACATTTAGGAAAAGAATCCCTGAATTTCTGAAGAGAGCCCAGGAGAGTGTTCTGGCCACAGAAAGCACAATAGAAGGATCAGAGAACAATCCCAGTTGTTGGTTGTATCAGCTAGGCTGGATTTTTCCAAGGATGTCTTGTTCTCCATTTTCCATGCTGGTGTTGCGCTTTGGCTGTATTTGATTTGCCATCATTTTAAATTTTAAATATTAGTTATTTATTTTGCAGGTAAGCACCAAAAATACCAATTCTGGGTACTACTGCCAGGTTATACGTGTACCAGGGGTGGTCTGCAGTGAGGAAATGCACATCCAGCTTTAGCTGTATGGAAGTCTAGGTCACCTTACCTAAAACAAGTGTTACCCTTTCCCTCAGCTATTCCTGGGGTCAGTGGCAGGAGGGAGATGCCCAGAAGGGAGTTCTGTACCCCTAGGGAGTGAGTGTGACAGCAGACTGTACTTTAGGCAGACATTTATCTTTCCAATAGGTAAGATTAGCCCTTCTTCAGGTATGCAAGGGCTGGCACAGCCTGAGAGCACCATTCCTGTGTATTTTAATCCGAGTGAGGGGAGACATAACATCCTCAAATCCCACAGCAGAAGGGACTCTTGTTGGAAAGCAGCACTAACAGCTGCTCTAATCTTTTCCTAGAGAAATTAATCCCCACAAAGAACTCCAGCAAAGCTCTGCTCACAACCTGTACTTTTCTCACATCCTCTCCACAGGATTGAGCAGGCATTGAGTGGTGCTCTCTGCAGCAGTTTGGCTGGCAACCCTGGCATTTAAATAATTTCATCAGTAAATTGTGGGATCTTGTGATTCCTTCAGAATCCACAGCACTACAAGCACGTGGAGAGCTGAGATTAATCAGAATCAGAAAGAACTTGTGATGAGATAAGGAAGAGGCAGTTAGGGGTCTGCAAGGTGGTGAGAAGGTCAGATAGTCCAAGGTGCTCCTTGGCTCTGGGTGTGTCTTCTTGGAGCAGTGCTTCATCATCTTAATGTGGATTAGGTCCATTAAAACCACAGAAACCTGAGAGGAAAACCTGAGAGCACCCACAGACTGTCACTGAAACCCTTGCAGCACAAGGTTTGCTGGTTACACATGGAAATATCTGCGATTTTCACCTCACAGTGAAAATTCTGAGCGAAACTGCAGTGAAGACAGAATTTTTTCTCTCTTTCTCCTTGCCTTCCTGCTTTATTTTTTCATCTACTCTGATCTCTTAATGTCAGACCTCATACAAAAGAGAGGCAGTGGACATGATAGGGAAAAATGAAGCCAATAATTCCAGAGAAAGGAAAACAATCCCACACACATCTGTCATATGCTCCAAAGCAGCAAAGAATTGACTGCAGTGAGACAATCTAAGATTAATAAGTCAAAAGTTATAAATAGAATGTAAACACCCAGTTTAAAGATAAAAACATTTGGAGTCAAAGCACATGTGTTGATTGTGTAAAAATGGGTACATTTTTAGGCTTTTTGGTCAAAAAATAAATATAATTCAGGATTCTATAAAATATAAAGTAGCCTTCCTACTTTGTCTAACAAAAACTCATTATTTTGACTTTCTGGTTCACAAATGGAGACAAAAAAAAAAGCTCTAGAGATAAAGCAAGACCTACAGCCCACGATGTGCTGGTTCACCCATGACACCAAGGTGTCCAGCTAAACATATCACCCCTTCCTCTGAGGCACCTGAATTTTCTGCAGCTGTTCTGTGAATGCAATGGGTATTTCAGATCATGAGGTATTCTTCACATGATGTAAGCTGAAATAAGATGACTTTCTAACCAAAACCATTGACTGGAAGGTCAAAGCAGAGGCTGCAAAACATTACTTGCTCAACTTGTTACCTAAAGGCCTAAAAAAAAAGGTCAGAGATAGTTCAGCTGCATATAGAGAAGGTGCCTGCCCCAGGCAGCAGCAGAATCTTCTATTTTTCATGCTAGAGAGAAAATAATTATGTTCTATATATAATTTTACCATGTAACCAGTTGGGGTTTGGGTTTTTTGGGGCTTTTTTTCTGTATCTTTTTCTTTCCTATACCTTTAGAAAGTCAATTAAGTAATAAAATGCATTTAAAAGTAAAAGTGACCCCCTATTAGCCAGACATTTTCTAATAAGAACCAAATTATCTCCCACTGAGTATCAAACCAATACACCTGCTTTTGCTGGGAAAATTTACATTAATATAGATAATTCAATCTTGACTTGGTGTAAAAAAAGAAATAATATTTTCAACTGCTGATAACTATCTTTTTCAAATTATAATAGGTAGGAAAGAGGAAGGTGTAGTTATGAACTCTTATCCCAAATGAAAAATAAGATGAGGTTGCACTGAAATTTGAAACACTGAAATCTACATGAAGAAAATTATCATAGACTATGGAAATCATAATAAACTTGAATTTTAAGTACAAATACCAGTAATTTCAATGCAGAAATATCAATATTTAATTACCAACTGGTCTCAATATTGTTTAAAATGGAATATTCAGAGATTACACAAGCAGAACCTAAGGTATTTTTCCTCTCTCTAGGGGACACTGGAGATTTAACTGTAACAGAGACAGATTTTACTTGCAACAAAATAATGAGGAGTGCCTCGGTTTTCATTATATGGCTCTTTCTCTAACCAAGTTATTCTTTCTGCTCTTTCTGTTATAAAGCCACCCCAAATGTAATTCCAGATTCCTCAAACAATATTTATAAAGGTTTCCCAGAGAAGCTGTGGATCCCCATCCCTGGGAGTGTCCAAGGCCAGGCTGGGTGGGGCTCTGAGCAACCTGGGACAGTGGAAGATGTCCCTGCCCATGGCAGGGGTGTTGGAACTAGAGGATCTTTAATGTCCCTCGCCAAACATTTCTGCAATTCTGTGCTGTCACCTCCTGTTCAGATGGAGTGCAATACAGCCAGCCTTAAAAAGAACAAACGTGGCAAAATCAAAAATGAAGGGTGCAATTTTAGAAGAGTTGGTTTGCGGTTTGTGAAGCTCAGGGTGCACACAGTGTATGTGCAGAGATTTCCACCCCTGTCCCACCCCTTGTGCGGTTTCTGGGCAATCACTGGAGCCTTTCCTTCACTTTATTGCAAAATTGTGCAGTAACAGTGACACAAACACAACACACTCAGTATTTCACTCTGCCTGGTGTAGCACCTGTCCTGCTGCAGTTCAGGGAAACCCTGGTGCTCTAAGTACTGATGTTAGGCTTTTTTAAGAAAACTGTGGCTTCTCCTCTGGAAATTCATCTAGATACAGCATTGTAAAAAGAGCTGAAAAAACATGGCTTTGAAAACAAGTGGCTGTGAGGTTTTTTTAAGGATTGTTCAATAGTTTATATAGCTCTGAACCATAAAAATAGCATTATTTTTTGTAAAGAATTTACTAGCAATATGGCAACAGAAGTTCTGAAAGGGGCTGGGGAAGGGGGAGAGAAGAAATGTGTACTGAATGACAGGAAGCTGCATACTTTTAGTGCTGCCTAACAGCTTCCTTCTGTGGCAGAGCAGCACTCAAGCTAGAAGTTCAAAGATTGATTAATCATCCACTCAGATGCACCATAAAGTTCGAGAGTTCTCCCTTGGTAGATGTCTGAAACATGTGGGGAAAAATAATAATAATAATAAAAAAAAGCAGGCAATTTACAAACAAGGACAAGGAAACCTGAGTAGCTGTTATGATTTAAAACCAAGCATTTGCTGATAAAAGCTGCCTGCTCACTTTCAAGTGCTTTGATCACAGAGAATTGAGAGAGTTGACTGCAGTATGTCCTGCCTTATGAAGACTCCCCTAAAGTGGGGCATGCCAGTCCTGCAAGCCATTAAGTGTTTCTTGGCATGATGTGTAATTTCAGGATGTGTTGGTTTAGTAAATGATGCACTTTCATATTCAAGAGTGCTTCTGAAAGGCTAAAAGAAAAAGGAAATGAAAAAAAACCACAAAAGGGAGAAATTAGATCTATGCTAATTCAGGTTAAAGGAAAACAGCTGAAAAGCTGCAGGGAAGTATTTTAGGGAAGTTATATCCTATTGTGCTGTCAATAAGGACAATTTTCAGGTGTCAGTGAAGAACTGAAATAGATCCTGCTCCTGAGTCTGAGACATCACTGTCCTGAAGGCCAGCATTGCTCATAATCCTCCTTTTGCTCCTCTTGTTCACTGGGACTCCTGCATGGGAAATCTGATTTTAACTGCATCCTTGACATTTTATCCCTCAACAATAATTTGACATTTTCCACATCTTATTACTTATGGAACCTGACATCATGTCAGTCTTCTAGCATGAACCTTCAGCTACTGCAGTTTTCCTCCTGCTTAATTACAACCATGACTGAAGGAAAGTTGTTACCTGCTCTTGTACAGCATGCACACCTATGGGTAACTAATGATGTTTCCAGATCATTCTCCTAAATTTATTAGCGTATTAATACAATAATGAAAATATATGTACATATTTTATGTGCATTTGCCCATGCATGCATACACGTTTATTTAAGTGTTTTGCAGCATATACATCTTTGACAGTGAAGAACTGTTCTATTTTCATTTCACTCTTGTTAAGGTAAACACTTCCAAAGCCATCTACATCAGCACTTTGTAAAAACCTCTGGTGTTCAGTTCCCACAGCTCACCTGTGGCTTGGTTACCCCCTTGCAGGCAAGGGTTTACCCAACAGAATCTCTGCCCTAAATAGGAGTGAAAGCAGTGTGAGTAATTTATGAGAGATCCTTTCAACTGTTGTGCTTTGACACAGCATTATCAGAAAGACACAAAAACCCCTCTCTTGTGGTTGTGTGATATCTGCAACTTCAGTCTTTGCACCTGCAGCTTTGGTATTGCTTGTGGCTGTTTGGAAAGCATTAAGTAGTAATGAATTTAAAGACATGTTTTCTTGTTTTTACGTGAAGCAGAACTTACATAAATGGTCTGATAGTAAGGCAGAGATGAGAAGAATGCACAGAGTGAAATTTCCTTCTGCTTCTCTGTAGAAAAAGCCAGGAAAGCTTCAGGAGGATAAAAGTCTGTGGGCAGGGATACTGATGAGCCATGGTGGCTGAGCCCCACTCGAGGCAGGGATGGCAAATCCTGTCCTCACCCTGCTGCTCCCGGGGTTGCTGAATCCTGGATGAGGGCCCAGAGGCTTTGGGCCCCCTTGGCTGAGCTTCCAGGCGTGGCTGGAGAGGCAGCAGTTGTGTCAGTGTCACTTTCCCTGATTCCAAACCTCCTGCTGCTTCCCAGCAATGGTGTGAACCCTCTGGCAGATCACTGGTGGCACAAAGCACTGCCCATAGCTCATTCTCCAGTCTGGCTTTCCCAGAAAATCCAGACCCTGGTGGATTTACCTCCCAGAACAGATATTTTATTCTGCTGATGGAGGAATTTTAAAAGTTTACCCATGCTCCATATTCACATCCCCACTAGCCAGGGGTGAAACTATGCCTGCTGCTCAAACATTTTGGGATGGGAGCTGGCAAGGGAGCCCCAAACTTCAGGGACAGGCTGGTTGGCTGGCATGGCTGTGCTCTTCCCCAACTGCTGAAGTGGCAGAGTGCCTGCTTAAAAATTACTCAGCGCTGCAAAAGTGGATTGTGCACCGTAGGTGAAAATGGCAACTTAAACATTGCTATTTGTCTTGTGACAAACAGGGGCTTCTCAGGAATTCTTGGCTGATTCCTTCGCTTGTCTGTACGTGTGTGAAGATATATATATTTATGTTACACCTATATATGTGTGTGCATGTGTACACATGGAGATATATGTCTCTTGTTTCTAAGGAGAGAATATTTCTAACATTTATCTCCTTAAATTTTAGATCCCTGTTTCTCTGCCCTTCACTTGTAGCTCAGTGCAGAGAGTGAGGACTGGTCCATTCCAGTTAGCCAGGCTCTCACCTTAACTGGGAAAGAAACCTCCTCCCCTTCCCTCTCTCCTGACTGGCTACTCAAATCTGTACTGCACTGTTGCTACATTACAGAAAACAAATTTTTAAAAACAAAATTCTTTGAAGATGCTGAGCCCCAGAATCCAGCTTTCATATGGACATAGTAACTGAGGAGTTTGGGGGTTTCATGCTGGCTGTTCTGCTCTCCCTGGGGACTGAACAAAAGCAGCTGAGACTGATTTCTTTCCCTTACTAACATCACTCACTTTTCATCTAAAAATGTCAGCTGAGTTTCAGGGTGAAGTCTGGATTCATCTGGTCAAATTAACCTTCTCAGTGGTCTTAAAGGGAGAGCTGACCTTTGCTGAGGTAGAACTTATGTCAAACACTTTAAGGGAATCTTTAGAACTTGCAGGTGGCTCTGTGAGTGAGCTGCTGTCTTGAAATTAGGAACACTATTTGTTATATACAGACCTTTTGTCCAAATAAAACAAAAACCCACTCATGTTTTTCTTTGCATCTTGAAACAGAACCTTTAAATGGAGCCTCTGTTTCCACTGTAACAAAAAATTTCAAACTGTGAACCTGACTTTTCATCTTATATGACTGATATAGCATGCAGCAGATTTTCATTTGAAGGATATAATCTTCACCTCTGTCTATGAAGAATTAATCTTGACTATGGTCTCATTTCTTGACTCAGCATTTTGGGAAGAAAGGGAAAGCTGAGAGGAATCCCTGTCCCAGAACAGGGAAAGGATAAAATCTGTGACTGACATCCATGCTTTTTGCAAGCTCACTGTTGGATTGTATTTTATACAGCAAAAGAAAATGGTGGAAACGATAGAAAAGCTAAATTTGATACTGCTGTGTCAGGGTTTTAGATTTGGGGTGTTTTTCTAGTCATGACAACACCCAGGGCAGCAGGCTGTGTGTCCCAAGTCACTGCCTGTTGCTGTTTTGCCCTTTGTGATTTGGAATCCGACTAAATGTTGACTCTTGACTTACCTTTATCAGTATCTTATAATATAAGAGGATCTAAGGAAAACATACCCAGGGTCAGCTGCAAGAATTCATTCAGATTAAACCTCACACGTGATATGTTATTTTTTTTAAAGCCTGAATTGCAGGAATTGCAGGTTCTCTGCTATTCACAAATGTCTGTCCCCCTTTTCCTCCCAGACTACAAGGAACTGCTTAAAAAGGTGCAGGAGCACAGAAGTGCATCTCTGAGCTCGAGTGTATTCTTGGCATTTTCCTTTTGCTGCAAATCTTGAATAGATGGTTATTCCAGCAACTTAAAACCAGGGGGATGATGCAGAAGTTTAAGTGTCCCTGTGAAAACCTCAGCTGGGAGTAAACTCACAAAGCAGAAATAGAAAATAATCTGAGAAAACTAGAAGACTGTATTTCCAAGCATTAATCAAAGAAACTTTACTCCAAGTGCAAAACAGCCTTGGGAAGTGGATAGTGGCAAGGCAGAGCTAACAGCAGCAGGTTTTAGCATCAGCTTCAAATTTAGGTTCCACAGAGATGGACTGAGAATCACAAAGAAATTAGCATCTGTTCAGCTTCCAGTGATGCTAAGCAATCCTATTCCTCTGGCACAGATTTATTTATATGAAATGAAGCACTGAAACAAAATGTTGGCTTAGCCTCAATCTGTTTTTTATTTTTAATTTTATTTTTTTCAATCCAGTGTCATAAAAACCATTTTGTTTTGCTGCAATTGTAAGTTATGTTTCCATTTTCATTTTTGGCATTGTGGAAAATTGTTCTTGCCAGGTAAATATAGACAATTTAAAAAGGCTCACATGAAAAGTGGATAGAAATTGTGTGGAAATTCAGGAGCTGTCCTTAATTTATAAACTTTACCTGCCACAATCCTCTAGAAAAATAATATTGGGCTACACTTGCATTTTCAAGTGCTTCTGTCTGTGAACTCAAAAGCCCAAGGTATATTTCAAAAGCGTAGTTTTTGGTCAGCTTAGAAATTGAAAGGCAGCTGTGTTTCATATCAGCCAAGTCCCCCACGGTGAAATACTTGGTTTAAAAGTAGGTTGGTTTGGATCTGCCTATAGCCCAAGGATTTCAACACAAAGATTCAAAGGTCTTAATGAAAATTTGATCATTGCCTCCTGAGAGAGCAGGGCTGTGTGAGAGAATCCAGCCTGTCTGCCTGGGTTGGAACAGCCCTCACAGCTGCATTTCAGCACCTAGCCAGAACAAAAATGAATACATAACTTACTTTTTCTGCAGCCTCATTAAAGTTGAACTAATTTTTGAGAACATTATGCTGTAGTTCCATACTTCATAATAAACTGTTTATTTTTTCCCCATATAAATGAGTGTGAACCATTAAGCTTTCAACAACAGCACCTAAATAATGAGGAGGAACACATTTTTATAATGAGGATAATTGTAATTGCAGAACTTTCCAAGTGATGCAGTAAATTTTCGCTCAGCTGTAAGATTGGCCTTTCTGTAAAATAAATGCTTTAGTTTATCTTTTAAGTTATTAAGCTCATTACAGAAACAACCATATAAAGTTCGCTGGCCTAAATTTTCGAGAACAAACTGACTAAAGTTTATCCTGTGCTTAAAATCTTTGAATCTTTGATAGTATCATTTACCTCAATGTTGAAATCCAATCCATTTTTGCCATTTTTGTCACACAGATTTTTCTCCACTACCTGCCACGTTCTTGCTAATTAATATATATTAAAATTATTTATAGTGGTAAGCAGGAATCAACATTTTCTGCACAGGAAGAAAGGTCCTGGTGTCCAGGAAATGCCAGCCAGTAGTGCTGTCCCTGTCAGGGATTCCCTGCTGCATTCCCTACTGCCAGCCACATCCAATGGCAAAACTCAGGTTTCTCTGGGCTGTAGGGTAAAAGTCACATAACTGCAATTGAGCCATCACTTAGAATAACATTTTGTTTCCTTCTTTTTCACATGGTAGCCACAGGGTTAGAGGTAGCCAATTAGACAGGGTCTGTTCTGGTTCTTCATTAAGAGGGGAAGGCAATTAGTAAGGACACCTTCCTGCCCACTCCTGATACCCAGGCTGTCACATCCCCTCCCTTCTTTAGGGTCTGGGTCATGAAGGCTTGAGAAAAGCTCCAGTAATTTCCCCAGCAGAGCACCCACAGACTGTGTGGATGGTTATCCTCAGAGGTGCAATGTGTCTTCTCATATTTATTTCTAAGGATAGATTTGGTTTCCCTTTTGAGGTCAAGGCACATAAGAGATCATACTGCATTTGGTGCTTCCAATTAGCAGCCTTTCAGGTCCAAAATCCAATATCAAAACCTAATAAATGGCCCTTCAGGGTTTAACTGAACTGCCAGGAAAAAAGGAACAGATCTTCTTCCCTGCACTCCATGAGGAATTTATTTTCTGTCCCCTTCTTTTTTCCTCAGCTTTCAGGAACATAGATGCATAGGGCTTGCTGCTCAGAGTAGCAGACAGATTGATTTGTTCATGTGTCAGCTTAGCAAAACAAACAGAATGGACAGCTAGAGAAGAAATATCAGAGGGAGCAGAAGAGAGGATGGCAAACACTGTGATGATACACAAAATGATGTGATTATTTATGTAAGGGCTTCCACCCCCCACACCCATCTACCCACTGCACTTCAAACAGGTTTTTCCTTTGAATCGGTTCATCATATAAAATATGAATCAGGATCCAGCAAAACCTTTATTTAATTAACTGTCACCAGGCTGAGACAAAAAGGAAAAGTCTACCCTATCAAAACATGCTAAAAATAAGGATGGCAGCGCAACAAAGTGATTGTGTCAGGGATCTGAGCTTTTGTGCAGAGCTCTCCTGAATATTGGTTTGCTTTTTCTGTCTGACTGCTTTACTGTGGTGTTGAACAGTCCAACTGCAGCCCCAAGGCCTGAGGGGAGGGATGCTCATTTCCACCAGCCCAGCCCTGTGATTAGCACCTCCACACTGAGGCTGTGGCAATTTGGGCTGCTGGCACCCTCTGGGGCTGCCAGCTCTGATGTGGGCATTACTCCGTGCATCGTCCCCTTTAATGTCATTTTTAAATGTTTAATAATCTGATTGTGATAAATGGTCTGGGTATTTATCTCCTTCCTCTCAGAGAGAGATTCCATTAGTGAATTCAATAATTTCAAGAGGGTCAGGCTCTCTTGCCAGAGGCTCAGGTTGAATTTAGCACAGGATTCATTTCTTTGCATGCACTGTGCTCCTACCAGAGGTATCATAAGGGTCCATCTTTTCACCATAAAACAGAGTGCAAGCTGCCAAATCATCAGTGTAAAAACCAGTCCTGCTGAAAGGATACCCAGCAACCCTGAGGCCCTTCAGCCCAGCTAACCCTTTGTTTCCCCAGCACTCTGGATATTTGAACATTGGTTTACTTGTTCCTGGCTAGGAGACAAATGCATCTTTTCCTTCAGAAGGATGCCTATTTCTGCTTGTCTCATGGAAGGGAAATTCCACTTAAATCAACAGAGAGTTTTCAAGTACAGCAGAATACAGCCAGTAGATTTTTCTTGTAAGGTACCACTGCAAAACCTCAAAAAAAAAAAGCTTTGTTAGTTATGTAAATAATGCTAAATTACAGTTGTACTTTGTGATTCTTTCTTTTTGCCATTCATCCATTTGTCCCAAAAATAAAATTTGGCACATGTTTAGATTACAATTAGATCACTCTCAACTATTTATTGCTCAGGCCAAAGTGGTAACTCTGGGTTTGAAAAATTTATCCAAGGTAGGCAAGTTCTGAAAGTCCCTCCTGAGACTGCCAGCAGACACTTCAATGAATCACATCGATTTAGCCTAAAGAAATTCCCATCTGAAGGTGGTTTGGGGCACACTGGCCTTCTCCAAGTGCTGTTTTAATGAGTTACTTGGATTTGATTACGGTGACTCAGAGATCATTACGAGGGTGAGGAACTGCCAGGCTGTACCCTGGACCAAACTGAGACTCCACGAGGACTCTGTGTCCCAGGCTTGCTGTGACGTCTGTCTGCTGCCGTCAGTTTTCCTGTGCTGCTAAATTGGTTATGAATACTGACCTGCCTTGCAGATTTCAGTCAGCTGATTTAGTATCCCTGACTTTTAAACAGGTCTTTTTTTCTTCTGTTGCACACAGGTAAATTCATACAGTGAAATCCTCCTGCAGCTCTGGCTCATGTCCTCAATTTCCCCCTCTGCTGATGATAAGAAAGTGTACATGGTCCCCATAATTTTTCTTCTCAGGGACAGGAATGGTATTAAAATGAAATGTAGACAATGATAGACAGAGCAGGAGTAATGAATGACAGCTTTTGTCTGCTCTGAGATTTACCATGTGGTTATAAACTCATCAGTGTATCACAGACGAATATTTTGCCCCATGTACACACACATGTTCATTTTTGTTTTCCCTGGTGCCTGTCATGAGGAGTGGCTGTAAATTCCCAGGGAGAGACTGTGAGAGGAATGAAATCAGATGTTTAATGCAGCTTCCTGGCTTCTCTCCTAAACAAAATAAGCCTTGCAGGAGACACTGAGCACTACCTAGCAAAGACAAAACTCTCATGGAGGAAATGCCAGTGGAAGAAGGCAGGTTTTTTCTTTGTGCCAATGGTACTTGTGTTTGTATGAGGCAGATACCTCATTCATATTCATATAAACAAAAGGAAAAGCCCAGATTTTCTAGTTTGTAAGGTTAAAAACGTGAACTTGGACAAAAAGAGCAGGGCAGATCTTTCCAGCTGCACCTCCAAACCACTTCCCTGTGGCAACCTGCTGGGTGCCTGAAAAGTGGCACTGCTGGTTCCTCTCTCCAGAAAGCACATCCCTGGTGCTCTGAGTGCCAGAGGGAGGGAACACTGAAGAAAAGGGAGTTTTGCTGCCTCCTTCCCTGGGCAGAGTGGGCACCATCCCCTTTCCCTTCCCTCCTGTCCCCACTGTGACCTGCTCCTGGGCACAGCCACAGGGCACGAGTGCCCCTGCAAGCAGCAGAGCTGCTCACTTGGCTCCCTGCAGCCCCAGCCCCAGCCTGCAGTGGGACCAAGGTTTTAGAAACCACTGTTTGAGAGCACAGACAGGCAGGCAGGGAATCAGGAGAGACAACACTAGACACAGCTTTATTCCCCTAGGATATTCAGGGTACAAGCTGGATTCACAGAGGCTTTTTTTAGCTATGACCATCTTTCTGTGCTGAAAGTTGCCTAGTTCTTTTTCCTTTCCTGTCCTTTTTTTCCCTGCCCTGCAGATAGACACAGGTTCAAAGACATTTACAAAATAGATCTGAACTAGTGTAATGCTTATTATTACAGACAGTCTTACATCTGGGAAGTGTTTAGCCCGAAGGAGTTGCATTTTCCCTCTGCTTTTCCTGAAATTGAAACACATACAGCAATGCAAGTGATCTTTCACCAGGGTGAAAATTCTGACTCCATTTCAGCTTGAAGTCTGAGAGCTGCTGGAAGCACTCAGTGAATCTTGTGACTGGAATTTATCATGCCTATCTTAAGGCATCTTGTGGAGCTGTCTCAATACCTTGGATTCCTGCTCTGGGTGGTGGGTCTTTGCTAGAAGGATCACCTTGGTTTCTACTCCTAGCCTCTCCTTCACTCTTGTCACAGAATTAAATGCTTAACTGACTCTTCTTAGAGAAACCCAGGCCTTCTTATATGTTCATTTTTAAATGGTGGACAGAGAATTGAGCCATTTTGGAGTGTTTTGTTGTTTTCCTAGTTTGTATGCTGCCAACATCCTTGCTTCTATCTGATTTGAGTTTTTTATGTGGTTGTGAGCACCCTTGTTTTCTGCTTTCCTATCAGAAAGTGATGACTGAGCTTTTAAGAAGCCTGTGCTGAACGGTCACCCCAAATGCTCTCACTGGGATGAGTTGTTTCCTGTTAGAAAGCATTAGCAGCTCCTGCAGTGGAGTTTCATCTCTTCTTTTTTAAAAGAAACATTTGATGTTTCACTCAGCTCCAAGTTATCATCATCTACAGCACAACATGTCTCACATGTACCAAGAAAGGGATGCAGGTGCCTTATATAAAGAAAATATTTCTACGGTGAAGGGATGATTTCTTGACACTGGGGATGCATCCTTCAGTTACAATTGTACTTAACACAGAAAGGGCAGCCTTTATAACCCATTGCCAACTGAAGCAGCTGCAGAATATCTCTGTTACTTAAAGCAGCCTGTATTATTTTCCTGGGAAGGCAATATGGGTGCAGTGAGTCCATGGGCCTTACCTCAGATATGGATGTGGTACCCACTACACCCAAATTGTCTTGGCCTAGGGAAACAACATTGCACAAAAAGGAGCTAACAGAACCTGCCCTGGCTCTTTTAGTGCACCCTGAGCCCCAGAGCACAGGCAGGCTCAGCGTGGGAAGAGGAGGTGACAGGTCCCTCAACAGCCCCCAAAGCTGTGCTGGGACACGTCCCTTGGGAGAAGAAACAGCAGCAGGGAATGGTGTAAGTATCCTCTGTGTAAATGATGATGAGTCAAAATACACTTCCTTCATTAACCCACATTTTTCCTTCTGAAACGAGTACAAGAGGCACTGCCATTCATCTTTCAAACAAGAGCATAACCAGGTAATTCCTCAGAAATGGAAACATTTGTGTTGGATGTGCGTATTGATGAACACACAGGAAGTCACTGTAAGCCTGGAGAAGCCATTGCCATTTCATGTCTATTTTATGTAGGTTTATGAGTCTGCTCAACTCTCCTGTTTCCCCAAATGATTGTTACCTGAGCAACTGGCAGGTTGCATACACAGGCCTGCCCTGAGACACAGAGCCTAACAAAGTGAGGTGTCAGTGTTTAGGAGTCACCAGGAGCACAGGGTTTGCTGTGGGGCTTTACCTCATGTATACTCACCTACAGAGATGGTGCAGTCTTCCATTTCGAGTTTTCAAAACCTGAAATAAAACAAAAACAGACAAACAAACAAAAAGAAACAAAAAACCCCACCCAAAAAATCCCAACCATCTCCCAACCCTCTTAGCAGCTAGTCAGCCACACCATCAATTTTGTCCTTTTCTCTTCTTTCAGCTCCCCAAGTCTTTTCAAAAACTAATATTTCATTCCTAGTAAGGGTGACCAAGCCTGCAAGGTCAGTGATGTGTGTGGACTGGGTTGGGACTGAGCTGAATTGGGTAAAACAGGAGGCAAAGCTTTGTGTGCCAGGTGATTCACATTCACTTCTCTGTCCACCCAACTCACATTTTGAGCCACATGCAGGCTATGACATTTACCATGGAGGAACGTGTTGGGATAAATTCAAATTAATTTTGAACTTTTTACTAACCATTCAAATCTAATTATTATTTTGTAGGATTTTAAAAAATAAGTTAGGAAATCATCTTTTGCTGTCTTATCCTCTGTACTGTTTCATTTAAATGTGCAGGAACTCCAACCCTTTATGCAGGAAATGTTACAGGTGCATGTTACACCCATCCTGCTGGGTTATTCTTCCCCTTCCCCACAAGGTACCATCAGGCAATCCTCCCTCTAAAGGAGCACATGTCAGGTGGGGCTGCCACAGGAGCACGGCTCAGTTTGTTCCAAGCCTGTCACAGAGGCCAGGCTTTCATACTCAGCTTTTTTCCCAGCTGAGATGTAATCAGACAAGTGACTTATCCAAGGCTGTACACCCAGTCACTGGCTTAGCCAAGCCTATAAGATCCTGGGATGCTCCCCCTTCACATGTTTTTGTTTTCCTTACTTCTGCCACAACACTCCATTGCTGTGCTGAAGTCCCAAGACAGTGATCTTAAGCTGAATATTATTAATATCAATGAAGGGGTTTTTCTGCTCAGAGTCATCAGGGATCTTTTTTTGTTGGTTTATTTGGTTGCTTGTTTTACAGCAATTGTCTTCCTAGATTCGCTTGTAGCTCGACATTTGACTGGAAAAAATCAATTCCTTCAATTTAAATATCCTGCTGAATGCACAATTTGGAAGGTATTTCTTACTTCATTTTGTTCTGAATCCACTAGAGGCCACTTCTGTGGGTCATTATACCTGTAATACAAAGCATCAGCCGCTAAGAAGATATAGACATCAGGAAATTACACCAAGTGTAATGAGTTTAATTTGAAATCTATTTCAAATTGGTTTTCCTATACAATGACTGAAGATCATCAATTCAAGTCAGTTTTCTGGAGCAGTCACAGAGCCACACCATTGGCACTCTCAGAGAACCCTTCTTGGGACTATTGAGCTTTTGTGTTTAGAATTACATGGGTAAATAAAGAAGCAGACAAGGCCAAGCCTTTTAATTTTGTACAAGCCTTTTAATTTTGTATAGGCTTGAGTTAGAGTTGTCCAATTCTGTGTTAGCCAAGGGAAGGGAGAAAAACATGAAGAGAAAGGAAGAGGAAGAGAGAGATTAAAATTCAAAGCTTCACTCCTGTATTACTTTCTCTCACAGATTGCCCCTTCATGGGCAAAAAGTCAAAATCAGCATTTTAATGAGGAGCATTAGGAGGAATTTTTTCCCCTTTCCTGCAGGTGAAACAGAACTGAGTTCTGCATTTATCACCTCAGCATTCCAACATGGTGTTCAACCAGAGTTTTATTTTATTGAAACCTTGTTTTAAAGTTAAGGTGTTTCCTTTATATCCTGTTCTCTTTCAGTCTTCTAGCCCTGGTCTTTTGCAAATATTTATATCAAAATCTTTTGTGTGGCTGAACATTCTAATCAGGTTTCTTGGCCCTGAATAAAAACTCCTTTAGAACTCAGAAAAAAAACCTTTTTTTCTGAATGGTAAAGGAGTGTAGGACCTCAGAGCTCAACATTGAAATGGACTAGGTGGGAATACAGTCATTCTTTTGAAAAAGATTTTTTAACAAAAGAAAAAAGTAAAGAAAAAATAGATGTAAGTCTGATACCAGTGATGGTTTGCATTGTGAGGTACTGCAAAGCTTTCAGCCTGTCACAGGTCTGTTTGGGGTGCCAGGTTCTGTGCAAAGATGGCCAGAGGAGAATAAACCAGCAAGAATTGTGTATTTCCATTAAATGTGAGGAAAGAAGTAAAAAAAGTCTAACTTGACAGCTTGTGACCAAAAATATTATCAGACAGTGAGCAGAGAGAAATAAACTGCAGCTGGAGTTGGTGCAAAACAAGATGTCCAGCCATGTTGCTTCAAGGAAAAATTTAATTTAAAAATTATGGGGTTTTTTCCAGTTACTGAAAACATGGCAGCATAAACCATTCTTTAGAAATTTTCTTTTTGTTTCTGATCTCTCTTCCCAATTCCTGAAAAGATCCTTAGCATTACTAAATACATGAATCAGCATTGCATATTCTTCTTCTGTCTTCACCAATGGTCTCTGAAATGTGACTTATCAAGTATGAGGTTAAAGGTGAAAGGAAGGTATATCTTAATATAAAATAAAATTTTAAATCCCCAGGTAACTCAGTTCATTTTCTTGGGTGGATAACAGCAGAGGCTTGGGCACTGTGCTGATGTAATGATGAATCTCACTAATGAACTAATTAGCCTGCCTATGCACACTCTGTTGTTCCTCAGTGCTGGATGTGATAGAGACATTTGAAAATAAAAGTATTGCCATGGGGCAGAGGAGCACCAATCCTCTGTTGCTTGCCAAGCTCCAGTTTAGCAGTATCTGCCTCACTTAGATTTCCCTTTTATTCTGCCACACATAAACAATGTTGGTTTGTATTTTCTACCTCCAGTTTTTCATTGCTTCTGTAAGAAAATATAATGGTTATCAGGAAGGACAGTAAGATAGAAAATATCAGATATCTCAGTGAGAAACTTCTGAAGAAATTACTCATTTGGCATTCACATTCTTCATAGGGATGATAACATTTTCCAGACTTGGAGTTGTGTAAGGGTTAACATTTGCCAAACTTTTAAAAATACTTAAATATAGGCTATGCTGAAGCTGAAGAATAATACTTTTTATTGTTATTAATGTAAATAATGGATGAACCAACCACTGTGACAGTAGCTCTGTGTTAGCAAAATTTGAATACCTATGAGAGGAATACATATTTACTTCAAGTACATTTAAATAGTAGCTGATAGCTTATGAAAGGAGGGGTGCCAGTCATAAATGAATCATCTCAGCACTGAAAAACTTCTTTTAGCACACTTTGCTTCAGGAGGGGGCACACAGAAGCTAGATGGTGGAATTCCTAGGGAAGGGCCTGCTTTGGATTGAATCCAGAAAAGCTCAGTTGCCCCCTCCTCAGTGCTTCACTGCTGAATCCATTGAACTTTCTGGCACAAATGCAGCAGCTGTCACTTGGGATGGCTCTCCCTGGAAATGGACTCAAAGGAAGTCTCTGTGGACCTCAAGCATCCATTTCAATGGCTCTTCCTGGAGAAAGGAAGCAGATCTTCTGTTGTGCCATGGGTGACCTTCCTATCTCATGTCTCTGGAGTCATTTTAGTTTATGTGGAAGAAAAGAGAGGAAAGTTGAACAAGGTTTTAGCCCAAGCCCACAGCAAAGTTCAATTCAGATCCAGTTGTCATAAATGAAGCCTTTTGTTGAGGCTGGGGTAAATCACACATTCCTTTGGTTCCATTGCCAAATCATTGAGCATTTGAGGTGGGAAAGATCAATCTTCAGCCCAGCTTCACTCCCATTGCCACCCCAACCTTCCCCATCTTTGTGCTCTGGGGCAGCAGTGCCAGGGGTGCAGATGAACACCTATCTGCATCTAACAGAGTTGGTGCAGTCCTTTGTGCAGCCAAAATGCAACAAAACAACCATCCCAAACAGTGAAAAGGCAGAGGGGAAACTCGACTTTGTATTTCTGAAGTGTCAGAAGAGCTGCAGGGTAACAGAGAGGCTCTTAGGAGAGGAAGCATGTTTGAAATCATTGGTCCCCTTTCAGTCAAAGGCACACGGGCTGAGCAGCAGCCACGCTCAGACAGGGGAAATCTGCCAATCAATCACTCAATAATACTGAGTTCAGCACTAGCAGAACATTTTGTCAGATCACTGCTGAAGCAAGTGGGGATTAAAAAAGTTAAAAGTAATTTTGGGCTTGAGGGCTTTTTCCAGAGGCCACTGTTTCAAGAGAAAGACAGGCTTTAGGTTTAGGCTTTAGACTCCAGAATAGTGATGATGTCATATCTCATGTCAGACATGACTTTTATATCTGATCTGTTTTATACTGTGCTTTTAAAAGATTTTTGGTTTTTGGTTCACTTTCTGTTACCACACTGAAAGAGGAAAACCCCAACACTGTATAAGTGAGGACTGGGAAAAGTACGGAGTAGGAGTGTGATTCAAAGCAAAGAGGGCTGTTATGTCAAAATGGGATTTATCAACTGAGTCAGCTGATGCAAATAACCTTTGGTGGTTTTCTCTTTCTCCCTAAAGCCTTGCCTAAAGAAATTTAGTAAAGACAACCCAGATGATCTTCCCAGCCTTTTCCTGAGCAGGGTGTAAAGTTTGAGGTGTAAAGTTACAGAACAGTGTGAAACCCAAGTCAGTGGAAACAGTGAGACTTCATCCCAAAATGGGGCCAATTGACCCAGTAAGTTCTGCCTCTCCAGAGAGAGTTTCTGTGGCTCCCAAATCCCTCCCTCTGCTCTCAAACATCACCCCTGGGCAGCTGAGAGAGGGAATAAGAAACTTCTGGAACCAGAGTCAGAGAGCAGCAGTGACATGGAGGTGATGCTGGCAATCCTGAGTGTTCCTTCATTGCCAGAACTTGAAACAACAGGTTTCAGGAGGAAAGGGAAACAGGGGAAGGAACACAGTGATTATCCCCATCAATGACTACAGCAGGGATGGAAACAAACAGAAACTAACACCTTATAATCTGTTATTATATAGAGACTATTATTATAGTCCAAGCTGCTGCTGTGTGCCAGTACTGACAAGAACACAGCATGTAAGGCTAAACCAAGCTATGTAAAACGAGGGAAATCCCCCAATGAGCTCATTGGGGAGGTCAGAAAATCCAGAAGAAATTCCTGCTGTGCAAATGGCTGGAAAAACTTGTGGTAGTTGTTGGGGGTGAGGATTATTGCTGCTGTTTTCATAGAAATCCCCTTGTCTGCACCACATTTTAACAAAGTAAAGTAAACAAGATCACTTCTTAGCCAAGGGTTTCTTTTGTATGTACACATCCACGCATTGCAATCTTCTAAACATTTCAGGTTTTGCTTCCCTTTCTAAAGCTGCCAGGTTACAGTGTGGTTATGATATGATAGGCAAGGTATTGTTATTGTATTTTTCTTCTGCTGCCTTCTCTCAAAAACCCTATGAAATGAAACATTACATAGGTAAGCTATCTGCATGCTTGATAAATTCACTCATTTTCCTATAAATGGAAAGAGGAAAATAAAGCAGAGGAGATTGTGATTCATGGAATGTCTTTGTTCTGCTGATCTTCTTATTTTTTGAGTAGTTCTTCTCTCGGTTCAAGGGAAAAATCACTTCTCACTCTGTTTCTTCAAGCATGCAGCTATTTTACTGCAGGAGTGAGACATCCCTTGGAATCTGGTGATTTACCCAGCTCCCAAATCTAGTCCTGGGTACTGCTGTTAGTGTCTGAGCAATTCTCAAGAACTGCACCACCTCTTATCACAATTATTTGAGATTATTTTTTCCCCTTATCTGCTTCTATTTGATCATCAGGGTTGTAGTGGAGAAGAGGAATGTGCTGGAGGAAGAGGGTTGGATTGGGTTGTCCAAAGAGGAATCATGGAAATGCAGTAATGATGGACCCAACCTCATGATTTTTAGTTTCAAAAGGTTTTCCATGATAAGTTTTCAGGCTGGTATAGCCAATAATTACTACTAAGCTAAGAAACACTGCAGTAAATACCTTTTTTACAAAAACTATAGTGATGTTTATATTCTACCTTGTAATGAAAACTTCAGTCAAAATTCATACTCTTTCCTTTTCGTAATTATTAATTTATGTAGCCATACCTATAACCAGTACTTTTATCTTTCTGAATGATGCCTCATTTCTGTTCAAGCATTTTTAACTTAAGACACCTGAAGCCAGAAGTCACACACGCCAAGTTTCTGTGGCAGGTGGGAGTGTGATGCCTTTGCCCACTTGCAAGTTTACATCAGTTGTCAAGGGCACAATGCCACCCTGGTGAGTGTGTGATAATCTGGCACTGAAGGGCTCACAATTTCTTCTCATCAGAATTTCCTTGAAGTACCATCCAAACATGAACACATTTAGCAATGAAGTCAAGTTATGGGAGCCCTTGGGGGAATCCTTTTGTCCTTTGAGCCTGAGAACTGCAATTTCTGCCTCGTTCTCCAGTGGAATGGGAAACCTGATTCCCTAGGAGCTGCTGGGAGTGTGGAGCGCTGCTGTGGGGTTTTGTGGGGGGTTACTCCTGCATCAATCACAGTTTCTCTGAGGCAAGGCCAGCCCTGTCAGGTAATGCTGCCTTGAAAAGGCATTTTCCCTCCTTGGGTTTGCTCAGCCTTTTGCAGAGTTGAGTAACCATAAAACTGAACAAAACTACATTAGCATTTGCAAAACAATAAGGATTGATCAGTGGGTGATGGAAAATCACCTCTATCTTTTCTTGCACTGTAAGATAGAATCTGCCTTACATTTATTTTCTGCCTTTTCACCTGTTTAAATCTGCACAGCTCTAAACAATGCTTATTCAGGTGTTTCATAAAACTATGTTGATTTAATTTAGGGAAACAATTCCCCCAGTATTTCTATAAACATGGTGATAGGATAGGATGGTGATAGATATCTGGAGTACCTGACAATTTATGGATGTTTAAGGGAACTCAATTACATCATACAGGGCAAAATGAACAATAGTCATAACCAAAATATTTATCATGAGAGCCTTGAAATACTTTCCTGGTCTAGCAGATAATGGTGGGTGTTGTAATAACACAGCATGAGTGGTTCTGAACATTTCAAAGTGGCAGACCAAGCAGCTGCAGTATTTCTTATTTTGGAGGATGATAAACAGAGCTGTGTTATGAACCCTTCTCCTTCTGATGGAAAAGGATTTGTTTCTACTAAGGCTGCTGCCTCCATCACCTCAGTAGGAAAAAATAAAAAGAAATGCTCTCAGTTAATGTTCTCTACGTTTTCATCTTTCAAGATGAAAGTCAGGAAGATAAATGAGCACAGAAAAACCTCCATAATAGGTGGGCTTACTTTTTCCATACTGAGAAATGGAAATTAATCCCAGCTCTGAGTGTTGGGAGATGACTATGCAAAAGGTGAAATAGAGGTTAGAAATGTGGGGGGTTGGAAAATTTTATTTACATTTGAATTATTCAGACAGCTGCTTTCGTAATAGGAGAGTTGTGGGAGAGTAACTGCAGGTCTTTGTCCAGAACATGTTTTTTCTCAGATACATGTGGTTTCCTGAGGACAAATTCTGAGCTAATTCAGCAACAAATTCTGAAATGCACAGAGATCTCCCCATGATGCCTCATGTTTGCTTTTGCTGTTAGGCCTTAGAGCTCTCTTGTAAGCATCACCTCTGGGAGTAGATCAGGCAGTTAAAAAATAAAAAATACCACAAGGAAAAGATTACCATTAATAAGTGGAGCAAGGAGAGACCCAAAAGGCTGCTGTGATATACAGCCCCAGGGTGGAGGCCACTTTGTCATTGAACTGTGAGGACAAAAGGGAAAGGCTGAAAAGAGAAAGCTGAGACCTGGAAAATGCCAAAGGACATTTAGGAAATTTTACTAATATATATAAAAAATGAAGTGTGAAGAAACACCCCGAGTCTGTATTATTGAGGTTTAATCTGTTCTTGAGCAAGCTGTCAAAGGAAGGGAGAGGGATGGAAATGGGAGGTGAGAAGGCATCAGTCTTGTAGTACCTGCTTGTTATCCTGGAAGTGGAAAGTGAACAGTGGGAACCCCATGAGCTGGAAGGATGGCTCTCCTCTATCCATTTGAGATAGTCTGGAAGGATTTTAGAAGCCCAACCTTCAGAAACTTGATGTGGATCACAAATTGGTCTCCTTAGGACAAATCACTCGTACAGATCTGCAAGGATATGTTACATGGGTTAGGAGGAAAATGACAAGATATAAATCTCCTGAAGACAACCATTAGAGATAATTGAGAAATGGATGATACCAGGAATGATGAACTCACAGGCTGATACTGAATTCACATTCATCTGTCTCATCAAGATCTATAATTACACAAAATTACAAATTAAGTGTACTTTCATTAGACTCACACGTAAAAGGAAATGGCTTTTCTAATGATACGAGTAAATCTGCATTGGGGGCCCCTCAGTGCCACAGCCAAATCTTTTCTGGCAGCTTAGAAGGGCCCCATTACCTTTTTAAGGTGAACTGGAAGAGCTGAACCCCACACTAAATTTGGAAGTACATTAAGCATAACTAATTACACTGAAACCTCCCCTCGGCCCATCTCCTGTTTTGTCTCTGCTGCTGGGGCTCTCGTGTCTCATTTGTGCAGTAAATCAAGGCCATTGTTCTGAGACCACTTGTTTCATCTCTCCAGTTCAGTCTTGTGTGAAAACACAGAAGACTAAAATTTAAATAAATAAATGGGACTGTTTTGTCTCTGTTTTCCATAACAATATTGTAATTCTCTGTGAAACACTAATTCTCCCATCCCCACAGTCTCATATTGCTTAGCCAAACAGTATAAAGTACATTTGGAGAAGAGAAAGGAGAGAAACAAAAGTATTCCCCTGAGTTTCCTGGATCCTTTTCTTTGTGTGAAATAGGTGCAAGACCCTTATCTGGGTCCAAATCCACCAATTAACATTTAACACAGAACTGATTGCAGCCAGAGCTCCTCTTTGGTAGCTGCAGCCCAGTGGAAGCATCCTCAGTGGGAAATCCTTTGGGAATCCCTTACCTGGGCTGGCCTGATGTCTAAAAGGCACCAGGGCTGAGCTCTGGGTTGGCACGGGTGTGTTCTCTTCCTCTTGGAGTGGGTGGAGTTAAGTGGCCTTCAAAAACCCTTAAAACACTTTTCCTTGGATTTCAATGTAAATCAAGGGCAACTTTAGGAAAACTTCCGTGTTGCAGAAACATCTGAACCCAAGGAAGTGGCCAAGTTTAGGAAGGCAACAACAACTTTGGGGCCTTGCAGGTGCCTGATCAGAGGGTTGGCCTCGTGTGTCCCCACAAACTGCACCGTGGGGACCCATCCAGCAGGACAAGCCCCTCATGGAGAGCTCCCCAGTGGGACACCACACTTCACCTTTCAGCTGCATGCAGAGCATGAGGAAAGCTGAGAATAAAAAACACCTAAGTGCTGAGACTATTAAAGTATTACTGAGAGAGATGGGAAGTTAAGGGACTGTAATTTTCCCTCTTCACCAGAGTCAAGATCTCAACCAAGATATCTAAGTCAATTTAAATATAACTAGAGTCTATAGTGAATTAAAATAATGATATTAAAACGTTTATTATGCCAATGAGATTAGTGTAGATTTGAAAGAAACATAAATTCTGATAAAATATGTGGGTCTCATGTATAAGAGAAAGTTCAGCACTGCCTTAGATATTGCAACTGTAGGCTGCAATGATGAGTAAAAAGAAAAAAAAGGGGATATTTATAAAGCCTTATGATCAGTATTTTCTGATTTCTTGACATCTTTTCACAGCTTTAAAATATCCTACTTTCCCATGGAATTTACCCTGAAATAAAACAAATGTCATAGCTGCAGCATCCTTCACAGCACAGAGTTATCACAGGCAGGCAAGGGTTTCTAAAAGGTTGCTGAAATCAAATATGTATCAGCCATCTCTCTAATCCATTAAAATAGAGCTTTAGGAAAGATGACTTTAAAATAATCCCTTGGGATCAATTTGCCAGTGAGTCCCCTCCTGCCACACCCTCCTCAGGTTGCATTACACAGCTCATTTTCCTCCTGTAATCCTCCCAGCCTCCTGTGTACTGCAGATCAAACAAAATGGAGAATTAGGAAAGCAAGGAGATAAAACTAAATAGACAATTTGCAAATGTGTACTAAATCAGGGACGGCACATTGCTTCAGCTGAGGAAATATTAATTTTCCTTGCTTCTTAAATGGACAGAAGCGTAGTGAAGAAAAGCAAAATTCAAGTAGGAAAGGATAAAGGGAGAATAAAGAATGTGTCCTCTTACTCCTCGTTCAGCACATAAGAAATACTGTCAATATTTAAACCCTCTTATTGCTAGGAACAGAGGGCTATCAGCAGCTGATCTGGAAAGAAAGCATTTCATTTTTCAGCAGAAGCCCAAATTTCCCCTTCCTCAGTGCCAGAGGTCTGTGCAAATACACTTTGCTCTCAGCAGGGCTCAGACGGGCAGCAGGCAGCTCTGTGTCTCTAAAGCCATCATTTATTAACAGCTCTGTTGACAGAGTCACCTGGAGCCCCTCATTTCCCCACACTGCCCTAAATCCAGATTTGTCCAATGGTGCCCACAATTGGAGAACCAAATCTGGATTCCAGCCTTTTTCTAAGGGTTCATCTTCAGGGCTCTGGTTTTTGCAGCTTCTCCACGGCAGAATTATTTTTCTTTTTCCTCTCCAGAAAGACCTCGTGTCTTTTTCCCATCTGAGGAGAGGAAAGATCAGGGCTGGAGCAGCAGGGAGCACCTTCCTCTTCTCAGGGCTGGAGCAGCAGGGGTGGACAAAGGGGTCACCTCTTTGGTCACCTTTTTTTGTGAGAGGCTGCAACTCTGCCTGCTGGCAGAGATCAGAGGTGCTGGGTGGCAGGAAGGAGACAGAAGAGCCCATGTTACTGCTTCTTCGCAAAATAAGAAACAGGTAAACTGTGGAAGGGCTGCTCCAGAAATTTTAAGAATTTAGGGGTGAAAATTTAATCAGATGAAGTGTATTCAAAGCCAAAACATTCTAAAAAAACATTCTGAATTCACATCTAAGTTCATGACATAGAGGAGGCTGATGAGTAATGGCTTTGCATAGTTACAAAACCTAACTATAGGCTTTAACAGGCACATATGTTTTAATTGCTCACACTTCTATGAAAGGAATGTTCAATAAACTTTCTTTTCACCTGTCTGCCAGTGAGGTTTGCCCTACCTGGATATCAAGGACAGATCAGTCTCAAAAGAATTTGATAACTTTTTTCCTTACTTTTTTTTCTATAACAGAACCATCTATACTCTAACCAGTGGTTTTAATAACCTTTTTATTATGCAATAAAAATGGCAGCAGAGTTTTATAACTCCACATGTTTATTTAAAGGCTGGCAAGCTGTCCAGGGCTCTTTTCATACCTGTATGATGTTGGGATCACCACTTGTGGGACTGATCCTTCACGACCCAGTCTGCTTCTGTTGTCTTGATATCATCACATTTATAAACAGAAATGGTACCCCAGATAGGAAAATGTTCTAGAAAAAGATGTTAAGAAATTAATACCTTTCCATATGTCATGTCTTCAGTGAGAAATACCCTTCTATGTGTACACCTGAGGAGGTTTCAGGTCAGTTTTTGGCTGTTGGGTTCACACACATTTAGATGCAACTGATTGCTGAAAAGTGCATGTGCAAATGTTTGTTTTAAATAAGCATTTTTTCTTTGAAACCAAGCTCAGACTTCCAAAATGATTGAATTTTATACTGCCAATTAATTTTCAAATAGTCTATACTGAATAACACGAAAGGCAAAAAGAAGAACTAAGTCCTGGGGATCCCAAGTCAATGAGAAACTGATTTTTCAGGTCTTCTGCTGATTCATCCAATTGCTGTTGAGATTTATATGGTGTTGGAGAGAGACAGGAAAGAGCATTGATCCATTTGTGCACGCATCAGGCACCACTGCCAAGTGCAGTTAACTCCTTCACTCTGTTTTCAAGCCTTAACCTCAATCATGGCAGCTCTGCCCTGTTAAATGCACCCTCCTCTATGGATTCCAGTCCAGCTGAGCAGCAGGCAAAGCTCCAGTTGTGTTCCTTCAGCCAACTAATCCCACATCCCATTATCTCTTCTGGAACTGATGCTTTTCACAAAAGATACTCTGCTCCCTTAGTCCATTCTTACAACTGTCAGGAAGGAATGGCTCCTCTCTTATCCAAAATCTGCAGTGAACTCTGGGGTTTTATAATCCACTGTATCACCAGCACTTGTGCATTGAACTTCACATTATACATCTGCAAGGCATGGCTGGGTTATCTCACATATTTAATTTCTGCTCTTTGTCTCCATCTCCTTGCCGTGCCTTTTTTAGTTGTGCATTAAAATAAATCAATATCCTGTTTCACAGGAACTATCACAAAATGCAAATAAACTGCAGGGAAAGGATTCAGGAGGAGAATTAAGATGAGATAAACCCTCAGGTTATAACAACACCTTATTTTTATCACAGTCCCTTAAAAAAATAAATAAAAAGAAAAATCATGAACATTCCTGTGGCTGTGGGGAACTTGCACTTGATTTGTCTGTGAGAAATTCCCTAGGATTGCTCCTGTCAGGCACAGAAATTTCTACTGAGAAGGTTGTGTGGCTTCTGTCCTTTGCCACTAGCTTCTCAACCACTTTCAAATTTTCATGTGAACCTCAGTTGTTTTTAAAACCATCCTTGATCCAGGAAAAACTGGCTACTTTGCCCTGCCCCAAATAGAAAGATAAGGAATAATAGAAGGAATAATTCACATAGGCTCCTCCTTTGTGTTGACACTAAAATGAAATGCTGACTGGGTGCAGAATTGTCTTGAGAAGTTTTATTTCCCCTGATATTGGACTTGTTCTGTAAATTGAGACTCTTGAGGAGTCTGTATTGCCCAGGGATGCTGATAAACCTCACAGGGTTTTAATTTCTGAGTAACTGAGAGGCAAAGGGCCTTGCTGAGATGGGGTTCCCCACGTGTCTCCCTGGATGGGTGGCACACTCAGCTGTGCCCCCTGCTCACACCCAGGTGTTTGCATTCCATAAATGTTCCATAAATGCTCCATAAATTTTCCATAAATGCAGATGCCTGGGTAGCTGCCTCAAACCCTCAGCATCATGCTGATAACAGCATTGTGAGCACAGGAAGGTGTTACACAGTCCTAGTGGGCTCTCAGTGCCACCACAAAGTCTGGTGACCAAAGCCTCCACTGTCCCCAGGTTTTCCTCAAGGAGAAGGAGCTGAATGAAGGCATAAGAAACATGGCACTATTATCTCAGGTGAAGCCAAGCATGGGCTTTCTGTGCTTATGGCAATTGCAGCTGTCTCTGGCAATATGGAAGGCAGAAGTATTTAAATTAATATTTATGGAGAAGGCTGAATTAAGTTTTGGCTTTCTTTTTCGATGCTTTATTATTACATACAGCTAAAGCATAGTATATAAAGATACATTGAGAAGAATTATCAAACCATGGATTCTTGAGAATCATTTAAGGAACCGTTAGAGAAAATGTCAAGATACAGAAGCTGAAGTATGGTGGCAGTTAGAAACCTAAAGAACTTTTAGACTGTGGTTAAAAGGAAAGCCAAGAAATCAATCACAATTGTTAAAAGTTGCCACAAGAAAGCACTGCACATGACAAAAGAAGGGGCACACTCAGAATACATCAAAGAAAAGAAAAGCATGATCAAGACATCTTAGAGAGGATGTGATGTCCTCCAATTCTTATTCTACTGCAGAGCAGAAATAGAGAAATGGCAAATGGGAGCATTTAGTTCACTTCAAGCACGTACAAAAAAATTTCAAATGAGAAAATTAAAAAATTTAATATGATCCACATCACAATTAGAGGTGAACAAAAGACAAAATAAAGTTACACATCATAGTAGTAGAAGCCTTTTGCAATGCCATGACCCTTAGGGATGAAATTGAAATGCTCCAGATATTTCAATGTTTTCTGACCAGCCAGTGATGATGAAGAAAATCACTCCCATGAGAACAAATAAGGAAAAAATAAATGGGAAAGAGAAAAGGAAGAAATTAAATTTCATCTTTCTCATGAAAGGCTTTCTATGTTTAGATGTGGCCTTGGCCACAGTTAAAATTTCCCCTCTGTATCTCTGACTCCTTTTCTGCCAGATGGAGCGCTGTGCTCCCTCACTGGATTTCTGCAAAGGAATGACACCCAGTGACTTTCCACCAGTTTGATCTGAGTGGGCAGCCCACCCATTGCTGCTTTTCAGGAGCACTCCCTTTTCTCATGGCTGAATTTCCTCACCCCAGACAAATGCTCACAAATACATGGATGTATCCATTGCTTTGACACATCTGTCTCCTCTCCCATGGACTCACTCCCTCCTGCAATAGTTTTGCTCCTTTTAATTCCTTCTGTTCAAACAATTCCCTTGTCCACGTGCCTTTTCAGGGCTTTCTGCATTGGGTATTCAGGATGACAGGGCAGCTCAGAATGCCATAACTGCTGCCATGTGCTGCTGGGTGAGAGCAGCAGAGCCACCTCCCAGCCAAACAGATTGATTTGCTTCATGAATGCCAAGAAGAATTTTAAGGAATTCAAGGGGGATCTCACGGAGCTAAGGTGATTAGAGGAGATGATGGTGCAGACGTCAATTGGGAAGAATAAAAATGCAACACAAAACCTGCAAGGAAATGAGTAATGTGAGGGCAGCCCTGTCACAGTGAGTGACTCAGCAAAGGTGTCAGCTCTGTCCAGGGGAGTGGAGCAGAACCATTGTGATTATTGACAATATATGCTCGTCTGTTCCATGAGGGAGGCTCCTGTGAGCAAAACAAATGCAACTCTAACGCTCTCCCCACTGAAAACCATATGGCAGCAGAGCTGGAAAGCCTTGAGGAATGATTACTGGATTATTACAGGAACTTGTAGAGGCAAATTCATTTGATGCTGTCTCTAAAGTGTCTCGGAACAAGTTCTGTTTGCTTTAGTGAGAACTATGCATGTGAAGTGTTTTACAAAACAGTTGTATATGCTGGTAAACGTGGATTTATTGCTATTGAGAATATGATGCATCTTTGGACAGCTGGATGAGTGTTCTCATTTCAGCTTCTGCATTTTAATCTCACTGTCTTTATCAAGAGCACTTATGGGGGGAAAACATTAACAGAAGCTGCCTCACGACCTACAAAACAGAGGGTACTCAGGCATTTGATCTTTAAATTGAGATTATATTTATTTCTTTCAATTTCAGGCAAACAATACTGAACTAAGAAATTTCAGCCAGAAGTTTCTGCAGTAAGTTGACCGTGACAGCTGTAAAGTTTTGACCTTTACAAAAGGTACTGATTAATAATAAGAGACTGTGATTTAATATAGATGCTGGAGCACACAGCTGTATGTACAGGGTTTTCACCCTAGTGCAGCACTGATATGGACATTCAAACAAATCAACAAATTACACTCAGCCCATCTTCATGCATTACCTTCCTTGCCTGAAGACATTAATAAGGCAAGCAGTGAAGTTTTTTTGAAACACTAGATATGTATCTGAACAAGAAAAAGGAGCAGCCTGGCTCTGTTGTGCTCAGATGATATTCTTTAAGTTTCTTAACTTTTAAGAAACTTACACAGCAGCTTAACAGTATCTCAAGGCAGTAATGAATGCCTTGATTTGAGTCAAGTTGAAATCAATGATAAAGTCAATGAAATCAGTGTAACTGCGGTGGAAATTCAGTCAGGTCCAACATTCTGGCAGGTAATTGCTCCTGTACAAACTGCTGGATTGTGTCATCCTCATACTGATTTGCTTCATCAGAATCAAGCCCCACGTACTGAAATGCACCTAGAGGGCAGGTAGTTTTGTTTCCATCTAAACTACTTGGACTGAAGTGGGGGGAAAGACTTTTCAAAGCTCATGCTTCCCTTGACCTCCCATGTTTTACCACACTTAATCACCAGAACAGTCATTTCTCTGTCATATTGACACTTACAAACAATCTGTCCATCTTTCAATTGGGTGTGATCATGTAAAAAAGACATTTTCAGAAGATTATTTATACTTCATGAATGTTGATCAAAGTTTTTGCGCTTCAGCCCTTGGGAAAGGTAGCTCCATCAGGTAAGTAAGACTTCTTTCAGGTTGAAAGTGTTGCAGATTTTCTTTTGGAATTTTGTTCCATTTATTTGAAGTAGCACGTGCCTAAGACATTAAACAGCACCGTGTACAATGCATAGTTGAGAGCACTTCTTTGTGCACCAGTGGGATACAAGACAAGATCTCCCCGTTTTAAATTAAGCTCCAGCAGTGTCTCTGAAAGGAAAACAAAGAAAACAGAAGAAAAAAAAAGGAAGAAAGATTAGAATCACAACACTATACTTGTACAATTTCTTGTTCCTTCAAAATTAGCAGAAGCCAGAGTAAAAGATAAATGATCATGTTACAATTCTATCTTTGAACTGTTACAACCCACTAGGATAATGAAGGAAAGCAGCTTAGTTAGGTAGATATTCCACACTGGCTTTGTAGATTGGAAGTGATATATATATGATTGAGATATATATTTTTTTCCTGTTGTTCATGACATTACCAGGGACATAATGAATTAAGTCAGAGTTTCAGTGGAGATTCTGGAGAAGGAACCTACAAGTTCACAGGGGAGTGGTTACATCTATTCCAGTTTCAGAGGAGTGTGTTGGTTGACCAAAACAACTCATGCAGAGTTACTGTCTACTGATATTTTGCATTTCTTGGGGGGTTACACCAGATGAGAGATAATCTGCTCCTCTAGAGTTTGTGGTTTGAAGCTTTGTGCAAGAAAGAAGCTTTAGGGATGTACTGAGGGAGCCTTGGTGAGGTGGCAGAGCCTCCTGGGATGTGGGACTTGTGGCTTGGAGCCACCACGTGGGTCCCTTCCAGAAGGAATCTGCCCTGGGAGCATCAAGGCACTCCAAGAACTGAACCAAAGGCCTGCCAGGGGTTTCACTTCACAGCTGCCCCACTGGTTTTCAGCAAAGCACCCGTTTGAGCACAGCCAGGCACCCCCCATTCCATCTTTGGACTCTGTAGGGATTTGTGATTTTCCATAAATAATGGCATAATAGAGGCATTTTGATGCAAATTAGTTATGAGCATCTCTGCAGAACAACGGTAAAAGGAAAAAAAACAAAGCAACTGAGTGGGAAATAACAGGGAATCTGTCTAGAAGTGTCACTAAGAGGTTTCACATTATTAAATAGGACTGGAGTTACCAGTGAGATAACAGAGAATGAGGCAGCTCTAAAATTCCCTGCATGTCACACCTCAAAGCAATGCAAACAGCAATGCTCACATTAGCTCTGTGTTCCAGTTCTTGACTTTTATCTCATCCCAGCATGGGGCTGAGTTGTAGGAATCCTCATTTCCACCAGCATTAGTAAGATCAAGACCTTGTTTGCAAATGAGGGAATCTGAAATTTGGAGCTCTGCAAAGAGCAGTCAGCTGGCTTGTGCTTTCTGTCAGTTTTATATATGCACCTAATGAACGGTGGAAAATGATTACAGTGGGGGCATGGAAGTAAGCATGGGTGCTATAGCAATAAATATGGGCTGATATAAATCAGTGGCATTTTATTGACTTCAGTTCTGCTGGTCTGATCTAAATCAAGAATGAATCTGGCCCTAGGGCCTTGCAGAGAAATCTCTGGGACTGAATCCTGCTGTCTTGGCTCAGATAATTTTTTCCTAAATTTCAGTGAGAGTCATGGTTGAACAAGGATCTCGGGATTCTACTGTCACATAACACAATAAACAGCTCTCATCAGCAGCTCATTTAGATTTGAAATGTATCTAAATGTTTTATGGAAATTATATGCTTTAAAATCATTCCCATTGTGGTTTTAATGTCGAGGCATTTCCACTCTTCCTATGTTCAGAAATATAAGTCACATTCTCCAGCTGAAAAAAGCATTTATAAAATAATACTCCAAACAAAATAAATAACTTGATTTTTTGTGTTAGAAGTAGAAGTTGCATTTTGAACAGAAAACCTTAAAAGATGAGTGGATTCATAGGCACACTGCACTGTAGGTGGGGAAGGCAAGCAATATGAGGTTTCCTAATTTTCCTTTCTTGTTGCTTTTCTTTTGGTGTTTTAAATGCACACTCATCAACTTTACAGGAGTGTCAGACTCTGAACAGAACCACATGTTAAGATAATTACTGATTATGGAGAAAGGAAAAAGGTGTGAAAACAACATGAATTTTTTTAAGAGACCTGGTCATGTACAGGTTTTCTGCTTCCCAAGGAAAGGTAATTGCACTGCTTCTGAAATCACAAACTGAAATTAGGAGTATAATTCCATATTGCTGGATGTGCTAAAGCAGAAGATTTTTGTGATCTTCTGCCTCATTTTTAGGAGGCCACCCCTGTCTGTGTACAAGAGAAGGCTCAAAACTTGCTCTGGGAGGGCAACACCCATAACCAGGCATCCAACAAGGGAGCACACATTTCCCGGGATGGCAACAGCTGCCAGGGCTTGGGGACAGCTGGGGACAGCCAGGGGACAGCTAGGGCACAGCCAGGGCTCAGGGGACAGCCAGGGCACAGCCAAGGACAGCCAGGGGACAGCCAGGGTTCAGGGGACAACCAGAGCTCAGAGAAGATCCAGGGCACAGCCAGGGGACAGCCAGAGCTCAGGGGACAGCCGGGGCACAGCCAGGGGACAGCCAGAACAGGAGCTGCCCTCACACCGGGGCATTGTGAGCATTAATTAGGCTGAGCTGCAGAGCACCAATCAACCCTAACGAGGTAACCATGTGCGAGGGCAGGACGGACATCAAT
Source organism: Cisticola juncidis (assembly GCA_013400215.1). Taxonomy (NCBI): domain Eukaryota; kingdom Metazoa; phylum Chordata; class Aves; order Passeriformes; family Cisticolidae; genus Cisticola; species Cisticola juncidis. The sequence goes on along the minus strand of VXBR01004081.1, from coordinate 37,881 downwards.
GCTGAGCCTCCGGGTGCTCTGGTCTGCTGTGCTGGGACTCCTTCTCTTCACTGCAAGGAAAGTTATTTCTCCCTAGAGAGAGCCACAAAAGGTATTGTCTCCTCTGGTTTCTGAAATTTGTGGCTGTAAAGAGGTGTTTGAGGGTGGTGGGATTGGGTTGTTTTTGTCAGAGTTTGCTCAGAATAGAAATATGGTTCAGATTAACCAGGAATGAAGTTTGGTTTTTTGGAGGGGGGAAGAGATCAAGGAGAAAGAACCACTGTAAATAACTAGCTAGTTTAATATAACCCCTAAATAAGCATTTTATTTTCTGTGGGGAGTGGGAGATTGTATTAAAAATAAACTTGTATGAATTCTGTAACAAAAAATGTTACTCCCCTAAGATAAAAGAGGAGACTTTATTTTTAAGCTGTTGCCTTGATTGCTTTTGTTTCCTTGCTGTTTTGATCTGTTGAAATTGCTTGACTAGTTATTGTAGAGTCACATATTGATTCAGGCAAATGCGTGTGAGAGGTCTTTCTAATGTAAAGAAAATAGTCATTTTTTCCTGTTTCTTCTTCAAAGCACGTATAAAAAGTTCTTAATATGATTTTTGGCTGGATAAGGGGCTCTGAGGAGTGTCCAGTTTCCACTGAAGCCGTGTTCAATATTCTGGGAGCATGCAGCATTTCCCAGCTTTGTGTTCCCAGCTCCTGCAGAAACCCTTGTATGTGTTTTATCTGCTGCCATAACTGTGGCTCTGAAATGTCTGTCCCACTCAAGAGTGTGCTGCTTCCAGTGTGTGAGCAAATTGTCTGGTTTCATATTGCAATTTCTGTAGGCAGTGGGGTTTTTTCTAGCAGATAATGTTGCAGTTGAGGTTAGGGTTTAGTTGCTCAAGGAAAATGGTAAAAATATTTAAGCTTTATTTCTTAAAGATGCTTTGAAGGGGTATCTCTTATCTTGTGTTTGGAAAGACACACTGCATTATTTTTCTTTATGGGGTTGTGAAAAGAAGAAATCATTAATGGTGGACGGGAACTATTGAAGTCAGAAATAAATATATGGAAATTGGGGTTTTTTCTTCAATTCCATTGGAACTTTTGTGTAATATGCTTGGAGTTCCAGAGTGCCCTTTATCTGCCAGATAAAGCTATCCTTGGCTATTACCACTGGCCTAGCCCTCAGGTGAAAACGTGTGGAAGAGATGAGCAAAAGTCAATGACATTTATCAGAGTGGAATGGTCAGTCCTGAATTCTGTGGCTTAGGCATGGATATACATGATTAATGTTTCAGCTGAGTGAGAGGAGAAAAGCTAAGCTAGTCTAAGCTGCCCAAAAGAAGCAGGAGGTTGTACAGTGAGGGGATATTTTGGCCAACTGGGGAAAGCAGCTTTGGGAACACACAGAGCAGAAGAGGATTCCGCAAAACCAACCAGTAAAACAGTACTGGTTGGTTTTGTGGAATTTTACTGGTTACTTTTACCAACCAGTAAAACAAAGAGCTTATACATGGAAAGAAATACCATGTGATGGACGTCTTCCCTGTTTCCTTCTACTTTTAAACAAATATTTTATCTCCTGCACTGGCTGGGTGAAGGTGGGATGCTGTGCCTACGATCTCAGCCCAGTTTCTGCAGATAAGGGAGGTGCACATTTCTGTCTATGTGTGTGACTGAGCTGTGGCAAAGTTCAGACTTTGCTGAGGCTGATGTGCTGAGCCTGGGAGGCCCTGAGATGTTAATTTCTGTGACATTGCTCTTCAGTAACAACAGTCTCTGGATTACACACTGCTCCTGATTTATAGCCACGTACCTCCATTATGAGGATATACAATATTCATCAATTAATAAAGAGTTAGAACACTTATCTAAAACCCCAATTGTGAAGCTTCTAATGGCAGGGTGGCTAGTTAGGAAAATGCTGGGGATTTGGGTATTTTAATCCTTAGTACACAACTGCACTTCAGTGTCCTTTGAACCACTCTTCCTGTATTCTCCAAGGGAAAACATACAGTGATTTGTGGACAACATATCACTCTCTTGAATAATATTTAAATGTTTTTAGTGACAGGAGTAGTCAGGGACTGTTCTTGCTGAAAAACTTGTCCATGTTTGAGGACAGAACCCTCCTGACATCCTCCAGCTCCCTGGGATGGAAAGGTGGGGTAATGCCTTAGGAGGCTCAGGAGAAACGTGTGGCTGTCCCACATCAGGCAGAGAACGTTCTGGGTTGCAATGGGATGGGGAATACCTGGTTGGAGGCAAGCACACGGGGATACTGAGAAGATGCGAAGGGTCAGCATGAGACACCAGATCAATGTCCCTTAGCTGGGTGGATTAAATATCTTAGAGTCTAGCAGGAAAGTGACAGTAAGGAAGAAGACACCCTTGCCTTGGTGTGCAGAATTCAGTCCCGAGTCACAGCCACGTTCAGGGTGTGTTCCAGCACAGGACTGTGTCAGCTCTGGTGACAGCAGCAAGGGGATACAGGCACTCCAGCCTGCCAGTGCTTCTGATCTGTGTCCTTTTGATTCTTTTTGATAGGTCAGGTTTGCTTTTTGTAAGGGCCATAATCCCCTGTTAAGGTGGGAACATTTATTTGTTAATTCTTTCCTGCAGTGGGGCTGTTGCCAGATGTGTGTGGCTCTTCACATTTAGAGCTGTGAAGCTCTGATGTCACTGCCACGGGTTTGTTAATCTGTGTGCACAGGAGATAACCCCATCTGAGCTTAGGCAGATTTCATTCCAGCCGAACTGTATTGTATTGACATCAGTGCTCTGCAGAGCTCACTGAAGGGTTTGGAATGGGTTTGTATTTATCCATCTCAGCCATGATTTATTGTACAAACTCTCCTGTTAATGTCTGTTTTCTGGGATGTGTGAGTTCTGGAAAATGAGTTAAAATAGCTGTGTTTTCCTAGTCACCCCTAGATTAATCAGCATGTTCGGGAGATCATAAATCTCTGAAATATCTAAAAATTGCCTCAGTTTCACTTCCGAGCAGCCCTAGAAGACCTCAGACAACAGCTTTTAATGAAAACACTGAGAAATTCAGTAATCCTTCTGGTTTATGATAAAACCACAAACAAATAGAATATTTAAAATATTCTTACTGTAGGTTTAGCTACCTGCATGAGGAAGCAGATGAAGAAATGTCCCTGAAAGAGCAGTCTGATTATTTCTCCTATTAGAAAGCCACAGTTTGAGTGTTTACCAGGCTGCCTCCAGCTGAAGTGTGCCACTGCTGTTGTACAGGGGATGAAATACAGAAAATAAAACAGACCCACAACAAGGAATCCTGTGACTTACAACATTTACATATGCAGGGTTTTCTCTTTCTTTTCAGCATTGTTGGTTTGTTAGTTTGCAAATTGATGGGAGATTGCAAATTATGTTAGTTTTGTCTTGTTGAACTAATGCTCCTTGTATTTTTTTTTAATTCCAGCTGAAGTAAAAATCTCAAAACAAGTTAGGACTTAAAGAAAACACCACTTCAAAATTGCATTTAGTGATTAGTACTAAGAAAGATAATTGTGGGAATAACAAGGAAATACTGATGCTTATGTTTGAGCCTTTGTTCAACATGCCTCAAGTGATTAAATTTTCTGCTTAAATTGATACCAGAAGAGATCCAGTAATTAAATAATAGTATTTAGAAATTAGGCTGAAGATATTTCATGGATTTAGTTGGCTTAAAGTTAAGGCTATTTGAATGTGGTTGTTATTACTAATTAAATGTAATTTCTACTACTGAGTAAGCTAGAACATCTGAATGCATCCTTGTGCATCGCAGCTCTGTTTTATAAACCCTCTCCCTTATCCTTCCTAAGATTTAAACAGTGGGAATTTAATCCCCTGTGTTTCTGCTTTTGCACCAGCACAGATCAGTGTTACAGAGCCTCGTGGAAAATCCTGTCTGTCCTCCCTACAGACTCTGTATTCTCTGCAGAGCCTCATGGCATGAGGAGAGGCAGGGAATGATCACACCCAGCAGCTGCTGGGAGCTTCCCCTGAGCTGGGCAGGGCCAGGTTCCTGGGAGGTGCTGGTGTTCCCAGCAGGGTGCTGGGCTGCTCCCAGAGTTACCAGGTTAGGAGGTGTCTGGGGTGGATGTTGGTGTCCCTGTTATCCCCAGTGTCCAACCAGCCAGGCAGGAGGCTGGCATGTCCCTTACCTGCTGCAGGGTGCCCCTGCCAATCCTTGCAGCTGCCCACAGCACAGCCCAGGGGTCTGCAGCCCACCCTGCTCCTCACAGCAGCCCACCACCCACCCCCTCTGCCTCTGTGCAGCAGATAAACCCCCTGGCTCGCTCCTCTCAGGGATTTTCTCCCAGGTGTGAGCAATCCCAAATGCAAGATGTGACCCTTAATGTTACATCTTGCCTGGTTTCACTTCTTTGGATGTGCTGTTAAAAGACTGGCCTATTTTGGGGAGTTGTGAGAAATGTGTAAAGGTAATTTTGGTAATTTGATTGATATTTTCACTGCCTCGTGAGCTGGTTATGGTGAGAATGGAAGCAGATAAGGTTGTTAGCACAGAGGGTGACTTCAGCTGTTCCAGAGCTAAGTCAGCTCTTTCTGTAGCCAGTGGGAGGTTACATTTCAAACTCATGAAGACAACCCTGAAAAGACTAGATTAGTTCTGATGTGTTATTCCAGCCCTTACCCATTACACAAGCAGCAGATGGTTCATCATGTTATATTTTATTGACCTACAGGAAGTGAGAGAAGAGGTGTTTTTGTCACTCCTACTTGCTACAAAGCCTACAAAAGTTGCTTTTAGCTGTTAACCAGTGACTTCAGATTGGGTATCTGTCTTGTTTAATGAGGAGAGGAAAAGGGTAATAAAAAAAAGAAATCAATAAAAGCAGGGTTTGTAAATATATTATCTGAATCCCCTGGGCTTATTAGGTAGGATAGTCTTGTAGACAGAAAGATCCATATGGAAATCCTTGAGGTAATTTCATGCAGTGTTGTTCCATACTTGTAATTCCTTGGCTGTGCAGATGATTTCCTATCTGACCAGCCTAAGTAAGCTGGGTGAGTCACCCATTAAGAGGATTAAATGCTTCTGGCTAGAAGAAAGCAGAGACCAAGCTTTCATGTGTGGCGTGGAATCGAGCTGGTGTGATAAAAGGAATGCAAAAAACACAATCTAATTTTCATTTCTGACATGCTTAGATAACAGAAGAATTTGTAGCTGCTGTATTTTAAATGGGAAACATAAATGGCTTACAAAGGACCATTCAGGGGTAAATCAAGTTCAGAATATAAACTAGATGCCTAAAAGCAACCTTTGTAACTTTTCTGGGAGTCATTCTCCTGAAACAAATGACAGTCTGGAGCTGTCAGTCTCTTGAATGTTTTATAACCTTAAAAAGTTATGTCAAAAATCTGTGCTGTGACAAAATTCTGACCTTAGGGCATAGGAACTCCACTCTTTTTAACTTGTACAGAGAAGGCGTTCTGTCCAAGCCAAATTTGTACAAATGGAGACTGGGAAATGGGGCTGCAGTTCCTGGAAGTGCAGACAAAACCCATCAGATGTGCAAGTGGCATAGTTCAGTGAAGTTACAGATCAGCCATAAAGCTGGAAGGAATTCATGGACATGTTCATCTCAATCAGCAGGGCACAGGTGGCATTTACACATCAAGGACTGAAGGCACAGGGACAAACAGACACAGAAGTGGACTCTAACCACTGGTAACAACCCTGATTCTTATCCAGCTTTGATCTGTTTGCATGCCCAGAACCTGCAGTGGAAATGACCTGTATGAAATGTAAATGGTTTCTGAATGATGAAGACTTGCAGGGATGGCTCTGCTCTAGAGATTGCTTGACAGGTTATATCCCCAAGGAAAGTCTTGGAAAGTGAAGAGCTCTGAGGTTTTTAACTTCCCTGGGGTGGGTTTTGAGAGCCTGCCTTGCAGCCAGTGCCTCTCCACCCTTACTGTTCCTTGATATGTTCCTTGAGTGGGTCACCTCTGAGTGCTCCCTGCCTCAAATCTCACAGTTTACAGGAGGGATGCTGGAGATGACTTGAGCTTCCTTCCTGTAGTAAACAAGGCAGGTGCTCTCATTTCACACACAGAAAAAAATGAGAGCAGGCTTCAACAACCCAGAAGAGACTGTTCATTTGGAAATCCTCTTCAATTATGGTTGGTACTTAGGGCAAGATGCCTTAAAAGCAGGCAAAGGTAGTTTGAGGCCAAGGCAAACGTGGGCCTGTTGGAGACTCATGGCCCAGCCTATGCTCCTATGTGAAGAGGCACAGTGGTGCCTGATGGAATAAAGCTGCTCAGCCAGCTTCCACTGGCACTCGGTGTGTTTTCAGCTGGGCAGTCTCCTGTCAGCTCTGTAACAGCTTTCATTGACTGAGCTGGGAGTCCAGCCCAGCCAAAGACAATGAAGCAAAAAATAATTGACTTAGAGTAATGCCCATGTCTTGTGAAAGCCTGCTGCAGTCAAGAGTAGAGCACATCTTCCTAAACATTTTTCCTACTTAAGTGCATTTTGAGTTGCTGAAGAAATGTAAACAAACAGCAATAACTCAGGGACTAAATGAAATGTGCATTTGAGCCAATTTTCCTGTGCATCCCAGCAGCTTTATTAAAACAGTTTGGCATTTATCTCTTTCATCCAACAAAGCTTCGCCTTCTACACTTTTTTTTTTTTTTTGGCAAACTGAATTAAATCACTCAACTTCAAGATTTTTCTCCAGAAAATGCAGTTATTGTAGCAAATCCAGCAGCTTATTGTACATCCACGGAGCTTGGTGCAGGCTTGGGTAGGGAACAGGAAGCCCTCCTCTGCTGTTGTGGCACCTTTGTGCTCCCCTCTGCACAGAGAAACTGTGGATACCCCATCCCTGGAAGTGTTCAGGGCCAGCTTGGATGGGGCTTCCAGCAACCCAACCAAGTGAGTGGCAAATGACTGAACAAAATGACAAAAGTTTGGTGGTCAGAGACCAAACTGCAGATTGTTAGAGAAGGTATTTATTGGAAGGAAATCCAGGAAATGCAGGAAGGAATTCCAGTCCAGGAAATAGAGCCTACTTGGGCTGTATTTCTCCTCATACACTGCAGCCACATCCCAGATTCCTTAGAGTGGATCCTCTTGCACCTCAGCCCCTGTTCCCTCTGCCTGGCCTGTAGGATGGGGTGATGCCCAGCCCATTGGGGTCTGGGCTCTGGTGTGTTGTGTGCTGTGAGCTGTTCACAGCCCCAATAAATGTGTTAGATCTGTAGCATGCTTGGACTTGAAATGCAGTAGTGGGGAGAAAAATAACTCTAATTTACTCTCTGAAGGTCAGAAAAGGGGAGCAAATAGTGAAAAATAGCAGAGTGGTGGCTACAGGAGGTACTTTATCTGGTATTCTTAGAGAAAAGCCCTGCAGAGCTGTGGGTATGTTGAGTTCGAGGCAGTAATTTTTTGATTTTTTTTTTAACTGTGAGGTTAACTGCAAAGCTGTGTGAAGTCACCCTGCACTCACGAGCAGTGGCTCGAGGCCTGAGAGCTCAGGGCCAGGCTGGCTGGTGCCAGGCTCCCTCCAAACTGTCCTGCTTCATTTTCCCTTCTCAGCAGGCAGGTCCAGCCACCTCCTTCACTGAGTGACAGCTTGGGGACAAGGCACGGTGATTTCCTGTATGAGCTTTGCCTTGAGCAGCCTGTGCATGCCACGAAAAGCACCTGGGCTGCCCAAGTGTTTTTTTTCTTAAATGGTAAGCATGCAGTCATATTGAGAGTATATTTCCTACCTGAGAGCTGGATATGCACTTCAGTGGTTTGGCAAATGTGTTCTGAATAATGAACAAACAGTTGGGAGACCCAGGGTACATGGCCATACACACAGAGCTCATGGTGTGTGAGCTGTTATTTTTTAGAGATATTTCAACTGTATCTAATACCTTTTCTTTCCTTGTCTTGAGGAGAGACCTGGGAATATGTTCTACAGTGTATTTGTTTGACTTCTTCTCTAACTGAATGGGGTTTGCACTTGAAAATTATCTGCTGCAGATGAACTTTGTTAGAATGGCCCATTCCCTTATGTCAACCTGACATTATTTCTCTCTCTCTTACAGTATCCCACCTTTTTTTCTTTCCCTAAACCTCCCAAGAGTAGAATAGTATTTCCCAGTTCCCAAGCTACAACACATTGCCCTAGGAGCATCCTTCAGCCACAGCTCTGCAGGGTGAGGCGTGCAGGGGGATTCCCAGTGCTGTTGGAGCAGGACAGACAGAAGCTGCCCTGCTGTTGTTTTAAACAGCTGTGTCCTCTCTTTACTGAAGTTAACAGACCAGTGCAGTATCAACTTCAGTGAAAAGGTGGCTTCTTCACTCTGCTGTTGACAGAAAATGTTATTCTTTCTCTTTTTGAATTGATGGCTTTCAGTCCATTCCTCCCAGAGCAGTGAGAGGTGAGCAGTAGAGAACAGTACACCTTGAGAATTAGGATTTGCTCACCTCTCAGGGCAGTGAGCTGTCCCCAGCCAGCTGCTGGCAGAGCCCCCAGAGCCCCTGCAGGGCCCAGCCCAGAGCTCAGATCATCCCTTTGCTCTTCCTGGTAGCTCTGCACTCAGCAGCAGGAGCTGAACCTCCAAAGGAGTTGCTGAGGAGTGGTTTGCCCCTCCAAAGGCAGGGTGGTTTTGTGGGATGAAGTGAACACAGGATCCTGTTCTGTGCTTGCTCCCTCTGGGCATCCTCGGGGAGTCTCCTTCTCCTGTGCTGCTGTTCAAGCCAGGATCTGTGGATGTTTAGCACTTCCCAGTGCTCCCAGTGAGGCCAGCGTGGGCTGGGACTGCTGTGTGTGCTGTGGAGTGGCAGCCTGAGCCTCTGCAGAGCTGTGCTTGCACAGCTAAAGGGCAGTGGGACTGGTATTTGGTTATTTGCCAGGTGAAGCAGAGTGTGGGAGTGCTGGAGGGGATTTGGAGACCACAGAGCTGTGCCCACCTCCTGCCCTGGCTTTGGAGGAGAAGGCAAACCAGGCACCTCTGCCTGGAGCTGGAAACAGCAGAACTGCCCCATGGTCTTTCCAGCAGTGAGGACACTTCTCTGCCCCGCTCACCTTCCCCCAGGGGCTTGAGGCTGGGGCCATTCTGAGGTATTTGAATTAGACAATTCTTGTGTTGGTTCTTTTGGGTGCTTTCTCCCACTTNTTTTTTTTTTTTTGTGGCTTTCTCAATATGATATTTGAAATTGTATCTCGAGGTGCTTCAATATTGAATGCTTGCCTTGCAGCAAACCTTGGCAAGGCATAGGCACAAAAATACTCATTTTCTATTTTGATGTTGTGTGCAGTAAGTGATATCTATGCTTCCTCATTGCTTATTTTTATCCACTTACCCATTTTCATCCTCTGTCGCTACATTGCAGCTTTCCTAACCCTTCTCCCTTTCTGCACCAAAAAAGGACATTCAGATGAAGAGATCTTTTTCAGCTCTTGGAAAGTTTACATTTTTTGGTTGTCCTTTTCAAAACTGAGATTACTAAAGGTAAAAAAAATAGAAAAAAGCATGAATGATTCTATTACATGCAGTGAAAACTTTAAAGTGTAGGTTTTTAAGCTCTCTGCTGTGGGATTTTCTGGTGGGGGGAGTGGGAGGGGAGTGTATTAAAAAAGCTATTGAAGAAATGAGCATTGGCTGCTAAAGACATAACTGAGAATTCAGTGTTCCCCAGCACCAGCATTTGGATGATTTGCAAGGAAACAGTTTGAGTATTCTTGTGAATACCATGAAGGTGATCAGGCAGAATTTGGCTTGTAGCTGCTCCTGGAAGTTGTTAAATTATTCCAGTTCCACAGACTGCATGAGTGTGGTTTGAGGTCAAAGGCTACCAAGAATCAGGAACAACCAGCAGCCTGGGATTCTTGCTTTCCAGAGCTGGCTTTTCACCTCAGGCAGGCATTAATTCCTCCTGTGCTTGGATAGGAGACGTTTTATTGTTTTCTGAGACATTCAGTAGCTGAAGGTCTGAGCCAAAGGTGTCCACCACACATTACCCATGGAGGAAAAGAGGACTGCAGCTCTCCCAAGAACCCCAGTCACCTTATATTCCTGGTGAAACTGGTGATGTTGGGCTTTGGAGGAGCTGCTGAGGTTGCTGAGGAAGGGTTTGCTTCTCCAGTTTTGTGGGATGAGGTGAAGCTCATAACCCCACAGGATTTTTGCCTCCCAGCACACAGGTTTGTACCTGTGCCTCCACCTGCTCCCCCCTACAGACTGAGCCAGCTGGGGGAAACAATGCAGCATTTTCATCTCTTGCTGTAGGGCTTGAGAAATTCATCACCAGTTACTGATGCTTATTTATGTTTGGATGTAAACACTATATCAAATGTGCTTTTATTGCCATTTGTTCCAATAAAAAGGTAAAAATACATAATCTAAATGTAAATTTGTCAGTGAATAAAAGCAGGCCACAAAAAATTGCCAGAAAGTTATCAGTCTTGCTGAACATGAAATAGTATGGAAAAATATAAATGCATAGAGAAGGAGAAATGGGAGAAAATACGTTTGTTTGGGAAAAAATTGCAAAGAATTTTGTCAGAACATAATAAGCTCTCTTCATTCTTCAGGGAAGCATTTGAAGGTAATTTTCCGTAGCTTTTAAAATGGTAAATAATAAAGAACTAAGAATGAAACATGGATTACTCTTCTCAGGAGTGTCTGCAGCTTCAGGCTTTCTCAGAACCCTTGTCAGTAGAACTTCTTGGCCATTATGTTAGGAACAAGAAATGTGTATTTGCCATTAAGTTCCCCTTCAGAAGAGCAAAGCAAGGCACTGGGAGGATACTTGAAGTGACAGGTGGCTTTTCAGCAGCATGGAGAATTCTAGCATGCTGCTTTTAAAAGCATATAGCTGGTGTGAAGACCAGAACTTATCTGAATATAACTTCATTCAGAGCTTTAAAAACGAGCCCATCAAGCCTTTGTGTTGGAGCTGTGTCCCTTGCTGTGCTTGCACAGGCTGGATGGTGCTGCACTGTCTGTGCACCTTCATGTGCTGGAGGCCCTGGGTAACCCCAGAGGGAGCAGGAGCAAGCACAGCTAATGAAACTCTTTCTTCTTGACTTGTGTCACCTGGGTCACTTCATTTCTAAACTCACTTATAGACCGAGGGTTCTGCTGACTCTGCACACACCAAAACGATTTCTCTGCTTTTTCCCTTGAAGCCTTTCCCCCTTTCCCCACACTGAGTATCTGTCAGGATTCACCTGCAGCAACCACATCTGGGTTTTGTAAAGTGCCAGCTTTTTGTTCTTTAACTCCTCATTTCTGTAGAACACCCAGGAAATTCCTGAGAGGCAGGAAATTTGGGCATGGTTCTTGTAGCATTACTGTGTGGTTCCTGCACCAACAGAATCCCTTTTCTTTCCCTGCTCCTGCATGGAGAGCACGTGGGCTCAGCAGTCATTTGTGGATTTGTAGTTTGGGTGTGTCTGAGTGCCCTGTGTGCCAGGTGAGCCTCATCTCAGAAATAAACTCAGAACCTGTGCAGAGCCTGCACCTTGCCAGCCCCAGGCCAGCACTGTGCAAAAGCAGCCTTTGTCTCTTATGGACCTTAAAGTGACCATTTTTAACTTTGAAATTCTGCTTGAAATCATTAATACCTGGGAGTGATGGGGTGCTTCAAGAGCTGCTTTCTAGAGGCTTTCATGACACCTGGAAATACACATCCATATTTAACCCCTGTGTGAGGGGACAAACCAGGCTTGATCTAGGGGTTTTTACATGCAGTTGTATTAATTTTGGAGGGTGAAATTTCTCACAATCTAATCTGAGGATAGAGAAGTATTTATCCAATCTGATTGCATTTCAGAGCAGGTTTTGGTCCTTAGCACGTGGTGGTGGTTGTACTGCCCCGATGTCAGTTAGGAGACAGTGCTCAGATTAAAAAGTTCTGAGCTGTTTGATGAAACAGGTTATAATAAAGATAAATTATTTTTCTTCTAGATTGGAACAGCAGATTAGAACAATGGTTTAATAATATTTTATTATAAGAGTATTGGCAATAATTACTTGTAAAAATATTCAGAGGATGCACCAAAGGCTTAAAAACAGAACAAATATCAAAGCAAAAAGGGTGTTCTAGCTAATAGAGTTAGAGTCACATTTGAGTAAAAATCCTTTGGTTTATGCTGGCTATTCATATTCTTGGTTTTCCATTGCAAATCTTGTGTTTGGATAGTGACCTTTCCTTCCCCCATAATTTTTTTAATTCTCCCTTGTGTGACTGCAGGGCAATGTGCCTTGATGTCCTGCCAAGTCAGAGTGAAAGATATTAAGGATCCAGTCCCTGTTTTTGTGGCTGTTCACTCCCAGGCCCCCCAGCCTCCCTTCGGAGAGACCAAACCCTTGCACGACTGTGAGGGTGGCACTGAGACCATCAGGCAGGGTCAGACCAGGAGAGCTGAACATTTTTGTCCCTTTTGTGCTGGCTGTTGTCCCTTTTGCTGGGAAGACACTTTCCTTCAAGGAGAGCATTTAATTTTGATTTGTGTGGAACAGCAGGGAAACGGGATTGAAGGGCTCAGCCACTGAATTGTGTGTCCTTTACCTTTTGTTAGAGGTGTTGGTTCACATCCCGATGAAGGATGTATTTTGTGATCACAGAAACAGAGTAGATTTAACTCTTTTAAAATGCCTTTTATCAATTTCCTCTTGCCATAAAGTGTGAATTATTGACAAACCCCAGGCCTTCTGTCACACCTACTCCTCTGGTTTAACAGCCCTCTCCTGCATGCCCTTGTTGCTATGGTGCTCCATCTCACAGCCACAGTGCCTTCCACATGGTAATAAGTGACATATGCTCCAGGCAGCCAAAAAAAAGTCAGCACACTGGCAATTCTTTGAATTCTTTACTTTAGAAAAAAAAAAATTGAAGGTGTAAGGCAACCAAAGGATTTACACTACTGGCAAAAGTGCTTGAGAGATAATTATTCCTATGCTACCTTCCTCTTGCAAATGCATTCTGGGGTGAGGGATTTGCCTAGAAGTGAGTAAAAACAGTTTTCTCATATATAGATTATCGTATTTTACTGACATTTTTAGTTAAAAGCAAATAAACAAACCTATTTCCTGTGCTGGTTTCCTTCTGTCTTCTAAGTAAATATTGGCAGGAAGAGTGATGATGTCTTTAATGTGTGTGAGACCTCAGATGTTTTTGTGCAACAATTTGAAATGAAAAATCTGGAATATTTCAAATAGGAAAAAAACTCCAGAAACTTTCCATGACCTCTTTTCTTACAATACCAGCTTGTATTCTGCACCTTTTTTTTTTTTTTGCATATAACTGCCAGGATTATTTTTAAAAGAATTAAAAAAAAACAAAAGGGAAGCAAAACCTCTGTTTTGGGAATTGGATCTCTAGTGTTGTTCTGGGTGAGTCTTTGAGCTGGTGCTGTTTCAGAGTGTAGGCTGCTGCCCATTAGGACAGCTGTCCATCTAAAAACATTTTCAATTGCAGTTACAGGAATGTGCACATTCATTGTTGTGCTAATGAAAAATTTAGTGAAGCCACGTTTATTCACTTGAATACTAGGGTTGTTATTAACAAAGCATACATTATTAATGCAGAATCAAGTGAAATAATATAAACATATAAAGTAGTGTTTGGCAGGAACTGCTCGAAGGTGTCAAAGAGAAATGGGTCCAGGTGTAAATCAATTCTTGCTATGTTAAAACACAGCTGTGAGGGGCCTTCCTAGATAGGTATTAATGATAACGCCATGCTGAAGCAAAATATACTGCCCAAAATTGTCTTTTTTTTTTTTTAACTTCAAAATATGGACTATAAAACTGGGAAATGAGCACAATATCAAAGATCCTGTTCTCACAAATTAATGGAACTGAACACAGGCCAGCAGTTCTCCTGATGCTTGGGATGGGCTGTCCCCCACCCTCTGCCAGCCTGAATGGCAGCACTGGTGCCTAGGGCTGCCCAAGACACCCTTTAGAGAGTGCTGAGTGTCCAGGCTTGGTGGACATTGAATTTCCTGGCAGTTGTGACTCCCCTGGAGGGCATAACCCACCCAGGATGTCCTCCAGAAGGAGAGGTGTGTGTCTGATTTTGTCACACTTGCTGCTCCTCAAGGTTTAAGTGCTCAGCCCTTTTCTGGCTGCCTGGTCCTTGTGCCAGGCTGGCTCTGAGCCGTGCCAGCCCCGCTGCCAGGCAGGTGCTGCTGTGCCTGGCACCTGTGCCTGGCAGGGAGGGCAGGCAGGCAGTGGCACCACGGCTCCCCAGGGTGACAATGCTGCTGCTCCCCCTGTCCCTGCTGTGAGCTGTGTCCTGCTGCCAGCACAGACATCCATGTCCCCGTGCTTTTCCCCTGTGTCAGCTTCTGATGTTTGTCTGGTGAGCAGGAGTAACCTTAAAAATAACTCTGGCTTTGTTCTGTCTTTAACCTCAGGCAGACTGTGTCAGCAAGAGACTTGGAAATGATATTTTTCCCTCGTACCAGCTTTTTTCTAACAGCCAGCGCTGTACTGAGACCCAGAGACACAGACTGTATTCCCAGCTCTGATGTTTTGGTACCTCTCTTCATCCCTTTCCAAACCTTCCACCGTGTACCTGGCTTGTCTTACACCACCCCTCCTGGGCATCAACTCTCTGCTCTGTGCTGCACAATTTTACACCACCTGGAGTCCTCTGGTTGCATGCAAAAGATAAATAACAAATCTAAAATCACTAATAGGACCAACCTCAATGTTTTTGTCAGAATATCCTATCAAAAAGCCTTCGTAAAAGGCAAAAGGGGTAGACAGTGAAAAGCACAGGCTTTATTTTATCAAGAGTTAAAGTGATGTGTGTGCATGCCCAGCAGCTGCCAGGCAAAACTTAACTCAGTGGAAATTTCTGATCTTTTAAAATGTGTTTCCAGCTCAAAATGGACAAAGTCTGTATTTTCAGAACTCAGAACTGAAATGCTTCTAGGTTTTGGTATATGAGATCATTTTTCAGAGCACACAGGATAATTCCTTTCAGGGAATCAAAACAAATCTTTTTGGAGTAGGGTCAAGGCTCTATGATATAAACATCAAATAACATCCATTATTAAGCAGGCTGTATAAATACCAATTGCCACTGAGTTCTTCCACTCATTAAATCACTGGATAATTTAGGTTAGAAGGGGCCACTGGGAGGGTTGAACAGCTTGAGGGGCTCACACAGCCCTGCCCTGGCCACCTTTGTGATGGAGATCCACAGACATTTTGGACAACCTCTGGAGTGCTTGACCTTTTCGCGCTGTTCTGTTTGGCTTTTTTTCTGCTCTCACCTCATACCCAGCTGTGATTTATGAACTTTTCCTCAATCTTTTGCTGACCACTGCTGAGAAAGGTCAGGCTCCATCTCCTCTGGGTGGCTGAAGGCTGTGGCAGGTCCCCCTTTCTCCTGGGGGCTGAGCAAGCCCAGCTCCCTGGGCCCCTCCTGAGCTCTGTGCTCCAGCCTCCTCCAGGGGCATCCATGCCCCTCTCCCAGGGAGGGACAGGACCTTGGGCACTGCACATGGGACTGAACCTTCCTGATGCCCAGTGGTACAAAATAATTAATTTCCAACCTGCTGGCTGCTCCCTTGCTGAAGCTGCCCAGGATGAGGGTGCAGGGCTTGCTTTGCTCAGCTCCTGGAGGCTCCCCTGGGGTATTTTTCCAGTTATTTGGTCCCTGGTGGAGGTGCCCCTGTATGGATTCCTAAGGATGCCACTGGTTTGAACCACTGCCACCCTGACACTTCAGCCCTGTTCAGACTTTTACTCATGCCCAAAGACAATTAATCATTACAGGGATTATAAGAATTATTCTTTCTAAGTTAATTAAAAGTGAAGGCTAACAGAATGGAAATGGGAACACTGGCCTGTTTTCCAAAATTGAAATGGTGTTTCAGGGTGCTTTAAGCCTGGTGTAAGTTATTTTGATATAGTCATCTTTCCTTTCTCTGCTTTTCATCTAAAATTCAGAGAATGCTAGAATCAACTTCTGAATTATTGAACTTTTAAACAAAATTAAGTAGGCACTGTCTTGGCTGTTCTGAAAGTAAAATTAAGACATCGGAACCATCCTTTGAATTTTTAAAGGAGAATTTCAAGATACGTAGATATATTAATCTTTTGTTAAAAGAAAGAGACACATATGGTTGCCAGCCTGAATCTGAAATGATGAACACCAAGAATAGCAATAATAATACACTGTTGCTCAGTTTCCTGCTCTTTAGTGCCTGCTTGAGCGTTGTGGGTGCTGCTGAGGGTCAGCTCTGCTGAGGAGGTGTGTGACAGCAGCCAGGTCCCCTCTGAGAACCAGCACCAGGCTGGCAGTGGAGCTGCTCAGATATTCCACAAAGCTGCTCCAGAGGTTGTGATGGCCAGGATTTATCTTGGTGATTTCAGTGCCGGCCCACTGGAAATGTTTTTTAGCCTTCAGACACGCTGCTGGTCCAAGCTTTCCAACGGGATGTGAGCCACAGACTTTCTCAGTCGTCATAGCTGAGTTATTTTGCTACTCAGCTATGCAGAAGCAGCAGCAGGCCTTTAGGCTAATTAATAAATCATCAACGCATTTGTGGTGTGAAAAATGAAATATTTATGCTTGCCAGAGTAATGTTTCTGTCTTGCAGCCCCATGCTCTGTTGATGCCTGATGGAGGATGAAGTAAATACCAGCTGGTGTAGAATGAGCAGAATATAATTACTTTCTACAAAGTTAACTGAATATTAAAAATAGAATTCAGAGAAGCTGGCAAAAGGGGGAAAATATATCGATACATGCCTGTGAGGCAGGACACAGCCAGCACATGAAGGGAACACTTGCCTGACTGGTACTGTGGGGCTGGAAACCTGCAGGATCCGTGTTGTGTACAAATGTGTCACACAGAGGCCTTTTCAGAGAGCACTTAGTGGCCAGCTGGAGTGGTTAAAGGCCTGAAGGGGAGCCAAGGATGCTCTGCTTTTCTGGTTGGTCATCGTTAGGGGACCAGCAAAGGACTTAAAGCATCAGCTGTTGTTGCTTTTCAAAAATGTGTCCACTAATAAAAGAAAGAAAATATTACTTCTAGGCTTCAAGGCAACCAGGAGCTAGTTTTGTTCTTTGTGTTCTGACACAATAGTGGATTTACTGAGGCTGTGCTGGGTGTCATTTTTGCAATCACTGCCCTAGTCCTTCTCCACAGAATGAATGTGTGAGCACCAGGCCAATCAAACCCCTTGAAGAAAAACATTATCACGTAACAGAAAGAGGATTTAACCCCTTATTTAAAGTGGAGCCTCTTTAAAATAATCAGCTACAAGTGATTTACACAAGTGGCTGATTTTACGTGCCGGCAGTTACAATCAAATGGATTGAAAGGGTGAGCCATCAAAAAGCCTTTTCAGACAGGTTGAGGGGAGGCATTGTGCAGGTCGGGCATCAGCCTTGCCCCCATCTCCCTGTTCTAATTTCAGGGTGGTTTTCTTTTTTTTCTCCTGGGCAATTTAGTCTGACTTTTCCCCCTTTGTTTTGCGTGTGCTGTCTGAGGTTGTGATAAAATCCTGGTGTTCAAAATCCAGGAAGAACATTCCCTTCCTGTGATGCTTTCGTTTGCTCTCACAGCCTCGCCAGAGTACTTTGTGAGGGGTTCAGGTCCTGATGTGCAAAGGAGGTTCTGAGCCTGCCCAGGCCACACTCAATGCCAAACCCTGCAGACTGCATCCACCTGCTGTGGATGAGTGTGGCTGGATCAGTATGGAAGGATGGGCTCCTTCCATTACTGGGGATTATTGGTCTAAGTTAGGAATCACTGTTGCAGTTGGACACGCAATAAAAATGCTTGACTCCAGACAGCAGGCAGGAGAACATCAGAAGTCTTTATTTACAATTCATTCAGCCTTTTGATAACATGCTGTACTAAAAAGACACATTATTGGTCCATAGGATGGACACCTCTCCATTGGTTAAGCAACACAGACAACACCTGGGAGAGAGGTTATGGGAAAGGAATGTTGTTTACCTAGAAATGTTATGGGAAGAATAGTTATTTACACAAAGTTGCTTGGGAAAGGAGAAACTGCTGAAAAGTTTCCCTTGGGAAAGCCAGGTTTTGGAAATATAGGGCCCACAAATAATTTCTTTTAAAACAGCAAAGAAACCTACTTTTCCCTTTTGGTTATAACATTTCTGAAAGCAGGCAATGGCCTGAGGTGGGCACATGAGACACTGGATAGCTCCTCCTCCTAAGGGGAGTGATTGGTAAGAAAGGTTTGTGATCTGTGGGGTTTGGTCTGCTGCTTGGCTTGTTTTCTCCTGTTAGAGATTTGTGCTAGAATATTCCTGCAGCATCCCTGCAGCTGCCCTGCTGTGTCTGCTCCGGGCTGAGCTGTGCCCCTCTCCCAGGGGATGGAGCTGTCCCCAGGCAGCACCAGGGGAAGCAGGGGAGCCAGAGGCTTTGTCCCTGCTCTCCCCACCCCTGTGAGCACCGTGGCAGTCCTGCAGACAGGGAAGGTGACACATGAGGAGCGGGAGGTCCTGTTCCCACGTGGCAGCGACAAACAGGCTGCAGCCAGGTCCCCTCCATCCCCATCGAGTACCTGCTAATTAGGGTTTGAATGAGCCGGCGGTGCAGGAACAGAGAGGGATGGATGTACCCTTTTGCACTTGTCTGACAGAATAAAATCAACTGCATTCAAGGAACTTGAGAAATAGACATAAATATTTCAGGAAGAAGTAGGTTTAAGATCTTCAAATGCTGCTTTAAAAGGATGCTGGACCATTTGAGAATACTCGTTTTAAATAGAGGAATTACAGAAGCAGCAAATGATCTCTCTTCTCTATTTGCAACAGGGATTAGAACTAAATGTCATATTTTAGGTCCATGCTTCATGTTTGCTTCTACAAGAACTGACAATTTAAATGTCAGTTATTATAGCTTGTCAATAAATTTCAGAATCTAAGCAAATCTGGAAAACATGACTGACAGCTGCAAATTATTTTATCTTTATTAAATAACCAGCCAGCACTTCACTGCCTTTGCTGACATGCATCAGAGTACAACACCCCTCATTCAGAGTGTGAGCTGTTGTTTTGTCATGAAGTACAAATTATGCAGATTCCACTCTTCTAGGAAGAAAGAAATCTCTGAAGCTGTAATGCCCTTTAGGAGAAGTAATGGGTTATCCCAAAAGTTCTATGGTTTTATACTCACAGAGCAATGGTATGGTTTAAAACAAAGCAGGCTCTTATCAATGCAGAAAATTATAACTACTGGTGTGGATGGTAAAAATTAGTATTTGCTGCTTAGAAGGAAAAGAAATAGTGTGGAAATAAAGGCCTTCACAAAGTTAGAAGTGAGTTAAAAGCCAGCACGAGCTACTGCTAGGTAATCAGAGCTTCTGAATATGAAGCCATTAATTTAAGCAGTCACATAAAGGCACAGCAGACTAAATACAGGGGTGTGTTTGAAACAACAGACTCTATCCACACTGGGGTACCTGCAAATAATACTGAGATTAAGGCCAGGTGTTGGGGTTAGAATGGCCAGAGGCTTTTGTTGCAGATCATAAAATAAACAGTTTCCTTGATGGCAGTCTTAAAAAAAGAAGAGAAACTGTGTAGAAAGATGGGAGTTTTTTAGAGCAGGTGGCCAAACAGGGATGATCTAGAAATTCCCAAGTTGTTTCAGAGAGTCTTGGAATGGTTGGGATTGCAAGGGACCTTTAAGACCATCTAGATCCAACCCCCCTGCCTTTCTCCTGACTGGGATGCTCAGAGCTCCATCCAGCCTAAGTCCAGGGAGGGGGCACCCATGAATTCTCTGTGGCTGGAGCACGTTCTGGTGAAGACTGAGGCAAAATTTACTGAGTACCTCAGCTCTCTCCATGTGCCACTGTATGTGTGCTGCTCAAATTCTCTACAAATATTTGACCTTTTTCGATTTTCTTGAATTTTTAATATGTTTAGTGGGGTGGGCTTTTTTTCATAATTTTTCACTGTTTAGCCAAACATTATGAAGAAGGAAAAGAAATTCTGGTGGTGTTTATCATGAGGATACTTCCCCACCTGCAGAGGGATTCAGCCTGATGTGTCCTCCCCTATAGAAACTCTTGGGTCTAAATCTACAGAAATTACAAAAATGCTCAGTTAACTCAGCCAGCTGCTAGTCCTGAGGTTTAATGATGATGGTGCAAATTTCAGCACTGTTAATTATTTCATGGAGCTGTCTAGAAATGTTTCTGTGACTTGAAGCCTTTTAAGAGGTCAGTCAACAGAAGTTAATTTTTGGGATATAAAGGATGAAATAATAATCCAGTTAAAGGTTTTTGTACTTCAGGGAAAGCTGAGGGAGGGGTGATTTGTAGAGCTCGGAGGGGAAATAAAGATATTCTGGGAGACTGGATCATTTTAGTGGTCAATTTTATTTAAAACTATTCCACCACAGTATGACTGCTGTGTTCTGTAATTTATTTGGGCCTTGAGAGGTGTTGTGAGACCAGGTCTGAAAGCCCTTGAGCAGCATTTTGAGGGGAGAACATGGCAAAGTGGATACAGCTCCTCTCTCTGCTCTGGCAGCCACCATGCAACTCAGGAGTCATCATGTGATTTAAAATAAACCTTTCTCCTCATTTGCCTTTTATCTGGCTCAGCATCCTTCCCTCTGATTACCATGGGACTGTGGTACCCTTTGGATCTCCCTGGTGCTGAGCATTTGGAAACTAAAGCTGCTTCTTGAGGGCCCAAAATACGAGGTGATCTTTGCTTTGATGCAGACTGCCAAGTGCCACTCCTAGGGCACATAGGGCACACTCCTAGGGCTGTCATATCCATGCAAGTGTGCAGTGTCTAGAATGTTTCAGTGCTTGCTTAGGCCATTTTCCCTGGATTTAGTCTTATAAACTTATAAAATTTTCTATTAATGTCAGTGTTTTCAAGCTCTACAAGCAGCCCTGTGATGTCTTTACTCCTCACACACTAAATGACTGTATTATGATAAATAATGCAATATTTAACACTGTTAACCTGTTGGGTTGGGAGGTTCAGGGCTTTGTCTGCTCTGTCCCAGGGCCCAGAGTCACTGTTCATTTGATAATCACTGTAGTTAGCTGATCAAATAACTGATGCTATTAACACCTGAGGTTTGGGTGGGGTTTTGGTATGTTTTTTTTCCTCTCCTGTCAGTCGTGGGCAGGGGGCAAATGTGATATAAATAGAACACGTAATGAAATCGGTCTGAATAGGAAACTCATCAATCTAGGCCTCATAGGTGCCCCAAATCCAACAGGTAATAGATAAAAGGTCATCCTATTTCATGGACATTGCTTTAGATAAAATACCTGTTAGAGTTAATAATTCTCACAATAAATCTTGCTAATATAAAGAGCTCAGTTATACAACTGTAGTTATTTTTACATCAATGAATGTAATATGAATTAATTAATATGAACTGTTCACTGTGCCAGATTTTGCTCTATCAACTGAGCATGGCTGCCCCAAAATAACAACTAGGAAAAGGAGTCTGTATTATTGCAGTATTTAATTTGTATCTGGTACCTTCAAATCTAAGTGTTCCTTTAATTTATAGTGAACCATACCAGGTGGATCAATAATTAGGTTCAGCATCAAACACAACATTGGCAAGGAGCCACATAAAGCAAGATCAGTTTGGAGTCACAGCCTGGTTTGCACTTCAGCTTACCTCACAGAGAGGTTTTGGACATGAAAAAAGGACCTCTGTGGGTTTTTCTGTTCTTTCAGAAGATATGAGCTGGCCTAATGAAAGGTGCCACCTCACACCATGAACCTGGCTTGCATATATCATGCTCATACAAATTAAATTCACTGGTTAAACATAAGATTAGGCTCTGGTCAACCCTTCACGGGGGTCATGTTTATTCTGCCTGCACTACTGGAGTTTCATGTCAAATGTGACCTTCTCTCTCTGAAGCCATTTTGAGAGGAAGAAGGTAGCAAAGAGATGAGGTGGTCAATGTTTAGCTGGAATTTAAGTGGCTCTGGCACTGTGTTGGTTGGCAGTGTAATGTACAGATACAGAAGATTATTCTGATTTATGGAAATCTTGCTTTATTTCTCCCCTGTCTTGTGAAAGAGCCGAAAGCTCTTTCATGGAGGAAGACCAAGAACCATGCTGGGGGATCAGGGGCTGAGTGCTGATATTTTGTCTTAGCACACCTCCAAAATGAGCTTGCTGGAACAAAACACAAATAGTGGTTTAAAAAAAATCATTTTTGCACATCTCCTACAAAAATTTTCTATCTCTTCTCTTCTTGAAAACAAAACCCAGGGAATTACAAGGAAGATTTCAGATACTCTCCAGGTTATTGCCTTGCTGGCTGTGACCTCGTTCTTGTATTTTCCTTGTGTTTTCTGTTCAGAGATAAACATTCCTTCCCTCACTAGTCTGTTTCGTGGCATCAGACAGATCCTGCTCTGGGTATCACAGCAGGAATTTGTTCCAGGGCTGGCAAACACTTTTGCTGCTGTGTTCATGAGAGAGAGGCAGATTTGGAATTAGTTTTTGAGGCTCCAGGACTCGGATTAATTGGTCAAGAGGTCTGACTCACACTGCTGTAATTGTGCAGCCAGCAAGTGTCCACCGCGTGTGTTTATTCTTTCCCCCTTCCAGCCAGAGGGCTGAGATCAAGTTTCTTAATTAGTTTCTGAAAATGGGAAGAAACTGTTGTTCCATCACTTGCTAAGAAATGAGGCACACTGCACATGAAACAGGGCAATGGGCACAGAAGCTGTTGATAGGTGTGCTGCCAGCCATGGCTTATGGGTGTGGAGAGGTAAATCGAGTTCTATTTTTGGGAACCTATAATTTCTATGCTTTTTTTTTTTTCCATGATAATTTTTGCTTTCTGAGTAAAAAAATAACAAGGAAAAAGGATTACAGTACATTACAGTGGGTACTTGTGTGCAGAGTACCTAGGAAGACTTTGCAATGAAAAGCAAACAAAAGATAACTTATAAAATGTTCTTCACCTGCATATGAGATGGTGGGGTTTAGTCAAAGGCAGACCTGTGTGAATGGTTTTACTTTATTAAGTGGCATTAGTGGAAAAGGAACTATGGGAAGTACAAGCAAAGAAGTTGTAAGAAGCTAATAGTTACTTGCAAATTTACCACAGAACATTTCAAGTTTTCTGGAGTAGAGATAATCAGACCTTGCTAATCTGTTTTACAAATTCCCATCACGTAAGGATGATTATGTTACAATTACTTCTGGTATAAAGCAGGATTCACTACCCATACTAATACCATAGATCCCTCAAACTGTTTGCTTCAATGATGTTCCTTTAGTGTGGTTCAAGGCATTCCAAAAGCTGCCAGTGAACTGACAAAGGTGCCTTTGAATACTTTAATCATGCACAGCCATCTTTACCCTCTTTAGACTGAGACTTATCTAGATTACATGATTGGTTAGCCTCTCAGAAGAAGTTGACCCTTAAATTAAAATGTTGCCTCTTTGAAGATTACCAATCAAATTAAAACAACCAGTCACACTTTAACCTCTAAAATAAATTGAGTTTTTTTAAGTGTTCTCTTCTCATGATCAGTTCCTATAAAATAATTTATAATTGTCAGTGCTCCACATTACAGAAATTCGAGCTCATTTGAAGAGTAGGACTGCAATGGGCCCTTTATCAAGCACTTTCTCATCTTTAGAGCTATGGTTTTGGTGAGATCAGAGAACAAATTAGAATAACACCACTGTCTGTATTGGTTTCATGGTTGGGATGAACTAAATAGAATGCCTGAAAACCAGTTCCATTCTGATCACTGTGTGAAGGATTCCACCTGCAGAGCCAAGAGCTCCTCTTCCAGCACACTTGGAGGACTTTCCAGCACACACCTAGTCCAAAGTTTGAAAAGTTTCTGCTTTTCCACCGTGCCTCAGAAGCTGGCTTTGTGATCCCAGTGCTGGCAGGTTCCTCTCCTCCCTGTGGTTTTCAGGTGGTGTCACCCCCAACAGAGGAGGCTCCCTGAGCCCTGATGTCTTCTGTGACTCCAGAGACAAATGCTCCTTCCTCCTGCTCTTTGCAAATTTCTTCATCAAGAGACAGCAGATAAAACAAGAACTTTTCTTTTTAATTTTATCTTTCTATAAAATCCCTTAAAGTATTATGTGAAGTGTTCTTACAGTACAGCTAGAGCTAGTTGGCAACAGCCATTTTGTATTTTCTTAGTGTTTCACATGCACCTCTCAAAAGTACTTAACTGTAAGAGAAGTTCATGTCTACATTGACAAAACTGGTAATTAAGAGCTGATGTAAAATTCCTGCATAAAACTTCCACATCACTCCTTCAGTGTTATGATAATAATGATTATTACTCATATTGATTTAAGCCTCAACATTGACAATCTGAGTTTGCATGCAAAAAATGTGATGTTTGATTTAAACCAGTGTTTTTCAAGTAGAAGCAGAAGTTAACTTGGAGGATATGCTGGGTGCTCCTACAAAACATCTCATTCAACTTCTATTACACAAAGCAATCAGTAGCTTTAAACTAATGCAACATTTCAAAACAGCTTTTATTTGAAAATGGTTTTTCACAATAAAATGTCTCTGTGTGCCATGATGCCATATGTGACATGGGGGGTCTGCTGGGTCTTCATTCTGGTCTATTTTCTCTTTTTTCAGGAAGAAAAACTGTCACTTTTTGTCACTTTTCGAGATATTTTATTACACACATCATGCCTATGAGCTTATGCCCACTCTAGTCAGTAACATCTATATCATTCCATCATAAATAACTACAACAAAATATTATAGCACGGATAAATAGCTATTTCAGTATTTCCATCATACAGAGTCATAGACATGATTGTGTTCCTGAGTATGGAAATTATTTTAACTCAGAGTTAAATTATGTCTTGGGCTTGAGCATAATAAGCAGAGACTCATGAAGGAACCTTTATGCAAAAGCTGAAAGCACAGGCATGCCCTGGTGGGTGTGGCTCTACTTAAAAATTTCAAATTAACCCAGCTGAAGCTCTGGTTTAGATGTTCAGCAAAACCTAATCAAGCTGTGTTCATCTGGGAGTGTTTCTTCCTAGCAAAAGCAGGAGAAAACAGTGAGAGAACAGAGCATCAGTATATACAGAAACAACAAAAAAAAAATCAATAATTGTAAATAATAGAAGGGAACATAGCAATGAAATAGCCTTTAATGCCAGTTGTCTAGCCACTTCTATAAACTTCTGAGAAGGTTTTTTAACTTTCCCTTCCTTCCTTGCCATCTCCCACCCCACATGTGGGGTTATACACAGTTTTTTATTAACAGCCCCAAAAAGGCAGTAATACTCTGTCTGTAGTACAGCAGTGTAGGCAGAAAGGCTTTTCCTTCCCACTTAAACAGAGATTCAGAGGCTCTGCTGTCTAGCCCAGTCTATTGATCTCTGCTTCTAACAAGTTAAGCAGGAAATTCTCTCCAGATTTTATTTGTACTGGCTCTTTGTTGCTTTGAGGTTTCAGTAAACAGCAGCATTTCACCAAGAAGTTTCTTCTTTGTAAAAATATTCCTTTTGAAGAAACCAAATACACAGCAAACAGGTGAAAAGGTGTCTGTTGCTTTGCAGCTGCATGTTTTCACAGCTCTTCCCCCTTTTTTTGAATATTACCTTAGACTTGGGGCTCTGGAGGCAATGCAGAGTCAGACTGAGTAGAAAGTTTATGTCAATGAACATGTATTTTCATCTCTTGCCTTGCCACAACATTCTTCCCCTTTTTCTCCCTGGTCATCAAAAAAAGTGAGAACTGTGTTCTCTTCTAAATGTTCTCCTGTGCTCTGTGATTTTGTGGACTCTGCAGGTTTTATTGGTGTGAGCTGAAATTGCTTTCAAAAGGCTTTAATTGGTTTGCCCTGGCTGAGCATA
Source organism: Cisticola juncidis (assembly GCA_013400215.1). Classification (NCBI taxonomy): domain Eukaryota; kingdom Metazoa; phylum Chordata; class Aves; order Passeriformes; family Cisticolidae; genus Cisticola; species Cisticola juncidis. Next base: position 12,048 of record VXBR01004081.1, on the reverse strand, counting down.
TGACCTGTTGTATTTCTGCAGGTCTTGTTTGGTTGTTTGCCCAATCCTCCCACGAGTGTCTGGGTAATCTGGGACACTTTAGATCAAGTGTTGCAAAATGACATCATGACATCCTGTGCCTCCTTGTCTGAGCTAAAATCCTTCTGTCTGGAGTCTCCAGGGGATCACAACCCAGGCACTCCAGAGAGAGGATCTTGTAGTGATTTAATCTCTGGATTCTGCTTAGGGTCTATGGATAGATGTCTGTCTTCTCTGGCTCATGGTAAATAATTCGCTGTACTTTGAGGAGAACAATATGTGAATATGCACACACACACAAAAACCCCCAATGATATTACAGGTGCTTTGATTTTTCTACTAATTTTACTTGATTGTTTGGGTATACAAGCAGAATAAAAATTGAAATGCTGTTAGATTACATTAATTTTGCCACAAAGTAACTGCTTTCAGAACACCAATATCTAGGCAATATTCTTACATAATTGTCTGCAAAATGGTTTGACTTTATTATGGCCTTTTCTCATTTATTGTTTGAGGCTTCCCCAAATGCGTATAATTGATAATTTAAGCCTTCTGGTTTTTTGGTTTTTTTTTTTGGTTTTTTTTTGGGGGGGGGGGGTTTGGTTTTTTGTTTGTTTGTTTGTGTTTGTTGTGGTGGTGTTTTGGTTTTTTGGTTTTTTGGTTTTTTTGTTTGTTTGTTTTTGTTTTTGTTTTGTTTTTTTGTTTTTTTTTTTTTGTAACTTAGACCCATTGCAGTTTGGAACCTCTGGACAGGGGTTTCAAATGTGAATTGGAAGTATCTGACCTGGTCAGAAGAAAGTCTTGACTGTACAGCAAATTCCTCACACGGTTTCCTGTGCATAAGGATGATCATTGCTGTTGGTTCCAATGCACATGGAAACCTCACCTTCCTCAAAAACAGCAGTTTTAGGGATTTTAGGGACACACTTGAAGTGTTCTTTTCTGCTGGAATGCAGTCCAGCCATATGTTTGGGGAAAATGGGAATGCTACCTGGGAAGATTAATCCTTGGCACACAACCCTGAAAGCAGCCAAATCTGGCAGAGATTATGACTAAAATTTGTCTTGATTCAGGTTTCTCTGCAGAGCAGAACTAACCTCAATAACACATGGAGAACACAGAGGAGCTCTGCACCTCAGTGGGTAATGCCCCTATCAGGAACAGCTTATCAGTCTCTATGTTTACTCAGTTTTAAGTCAATGGCCTTTAAAAAAAAAAAAATTTAAAACACCCCCCTCTCAAGTCATCTCAGAGCACAGTAAATGAGAAAATAGATTTCAAGTGTGTTTCTTGCATGATAAAAGAAACAGACAGAAGGTCTTTTGGAAAGCAGTGTCACAAATATGTTTCAAGGAATGGAACATCTTTTCTCATTCTTCAGTCCACAGGCACTGCAGGGAATCTTAGAAATTATGTTTGGGGGGATTTTTTTCACTTCATGCTGGAGAAGCCAAGATTAGGATGTGGTTAATTCTGTAAGTACTTCAGAAAACATCTTCTAAATATGTGTAAAAACCTTGTTGAGTGTAATGTCAAGAACATTTGCCATTATCCTTTAGAGAGAAGTTGTTAGAGCTGAGGTTCTAGTCTCTTGCCTGGTTTCTGTCTGTATCAGGTTGAATTTTATTCACAATAGAAGCTGGAAAATGACAGAGTGTAATTTCTCCATCTACTGCAGAAAATTGCTCATAATTTGATAGCCATTTAGCCTTGATAAGGTTACATCTTCCAGCTAAACTAGGCTTAGACATATTTTCTTCTTTGTATTTAAGTCTGATAGCAAACAGTATTTTAATTTTAACAAGTGTTTATAGTCCAGGGTCTGCACTGCAGCTGCCACCAGGGCTGTGGCTGATGCCTGGAAGGTGTGAGCTCACCTGCCTTAGGGAGTGGACTGCAGGATGAGTGCCCTTTGTCAGGAGATCCCAGGAAAATGGGTCCAGGTACTGAGCTTAGAGAGAAACAGGTTATTAGCAGTTCCTCGGATGTGCATGAAGAGTTTGGTGGGCTGTGTTTAATTGGTGGCTTGAGATCCTATGTAAAATGGAATTGAAAACACAAACACCTGCTGAGAAACACAAGCTCCAGTCAGTAATAGGTGATCTTTTAATTTGCCATCTTTGGAGGGGGAAAAAGTACAGCACGTTACAGAGTTATTTTATTGAAAGGCGTAATAGATCTCACGTTTCAAAAGCTTCCAAAACCAGTTTGCAATTCATCAAGAAATGCATTTGATGTTCCTCCAAAAGGCACTTTCATCACTTGTTCTTTCTCTGAGAACTCAACTGAATGTACAGTCAAACATCCCACTGCTGATAAGTCAATAGGACAAAGGGTTATTCCCTAGGGGGAAGAGAACAGGAATAATTCTTGAGGCAGCTTTGCCAAGGGGACAGCACTGTTGCTTGGGGTGCATGGTTCATGAGCTGCCCACAGCAGCAGGGACATGAGCAGCCTCCTTCCCTTTCCAGTGGCTTGCATTTCTTGCACTTTTCCAGGAGCAGGGAATGAGGCTGCACCGGCTGGAACACAGAGCACCAGGCAGGGAAACTGCCAGGCTGGGTGGGCATCTGAGGAATGTGGGGTCAGGGGTCCCTCCTGGGAATCGTGACAGCTTTACTCCAAGGTGAGAAATGAAAGAGCCAGCAGAGATGTGTATTTCCCTAATCAAATGGATGTAAGGGAAGTAAATGCGATTGGGGCTGCTGACAACGCTGTTTTGGCTATTGAAAGTTAGTATGTTTAGCATATAAAATCAAGTTTATGCACGTATGTTAGATTAATGTAGGATTTTTATCAAAAGTGCAGCACCTCTTCATGCAAGCTTTGGAGGTCAGGGCTTTGCCTCACTGTTGCAGTTTTGTTTTGATCCAAAAGCCAATATTTCAAATGAGGGCACCAAAGCTTTCCTTCAGGCCTGCAGGTGGCTCAAGTGACAGCTCTGTGTCCATGTCCAGGCTTCACACCAGAGGCTCAAAATGATGCACAGCCGATGGAACCTGGGGGGTTTTGCTTCTCAAAAGCTTAAGGGATCATGATGCTAAATATTATTTACCTACTTGGTAGCAGTTATTTAAGAAATAATAATTAGACACAGTGAAATAGTTAACATATATAAGTAGTTTATGTTAATGTAGTACTTTTAAACTGACATCAACAATGTTCATATCAAACCCATTTGTTGACTGCTAATTATTTGAGTCTGAGTATATTTTTGTGTGGGGAGAAGTGACATTAGCTAAAAACTGCAGGTACTCCTGAATGTGCAGGGTGGTGTCAGAATGAAACCCTTCTGGTATTGTGGGCTTGTCTCAGTGTTCCTTGGAATTTAATTATTTAAATGACCTACTACTGCTCCTAAATTAAACATTTAAGCTTTCTAAGTGGCTGCCATCCTGGTTGAGTTGTCAAGGGTAAAGGTGATTGGTACTGACAGAAGAACTGGTTGGATGCTGGTTTGGGGGGTTCTCAACTCCTCACTGTTTTCTTAGTGCTGCCCCCCTAGGGGGCCAGTCCAGCCCCCCAGTACTGCTCAGGGAAGGAATTTCCATGGAATTCTGCTTGCAGTGTCCTGGCTGGGCAGAGGAGTTTCTGGAGCCAGCCACCACCCCTGGAAGCACCATGAAAATGAATATGCTCTCTGCATTACCTGAGATTTCTCAGACTGTGTCTTTCACTTCTCTAATGTTTAATGAGATAATGAAAGAAAGTCACTAGGGGAAGAGAGTCAGCCTAGTAATGCATCTTGCTTTGATTTGCATGGAGCTAGGTGTGAATTTTATGCATCTATCTGTTCTTCTAATTATAGGGGGGGTTGTGTGGGTAATTTCAAAGTCCTAAGGCACTAAGGGTACCCTGCACATAAATAATTTTAAATGAAGAACTAATAAAATTAATCACTAGTTTATTGCCACCATGGTGCTGAACAGAAAGGGCTGGGAATGTCAGATTCATCTTTATTGCAAGCCTTCAGCTTTTTGAGACACATGGCTAAGCTCTAGATCGGGTTTTCTGATCTTGGTTTTTGGGGGTGTTTCTTGCATGCACCTTAAAACTTTTGAGAGTGTGTAGGGAATAAAAGCAATGATTTTTTTAAAATAATTTCCTAAAATGAAGACTGGGGGACAGTCACATTTTCTTGAGTATAAGGTGAGAGCTTCTAATAATTTAAATAATTTGTAAAGCCTAAATAATTAGTCACTGTAGTTTGCAAGCAGACAGAAGAAGCAATACATACTGCATAACTAAGGTTAGAATTCTGGTTTAGGTGTTAAGTATCTTGAACACATTTATAAATTATTTTTAAGAGTTCCACTTTATGCTTTTAACAGCAGAGACATCACATATTTCTTCTCAAATCTTGTATAATCAAGCACAGATTCCACGCCAGCAGATTTTAATAGTGAGAGCAACCTGAATATTTTTAAGCCCTTTCTTTGCTGGCCAGACTGCATCAGCCCCTGTCCCTCAGCACATCTCCAGCAGACACACGGGTATGAGCTTAGGAACAAGGCAAGGGCAGACTGATGTCCCCAGAGTACTCGAGTCACCATCCACCAAAGAGTTATGGCAGATGATTTCTGAGCCACACATGCCATTCTTTGGCTTCTCTGTCCTCCGTGGGGTTTGTTCTTCTCAGTGGCTGTGTCTTGAATGCTTTTGATTCTCTGTAGCCTTTCAACTGCAGCCACTCAAAAGCAGAGTTTTTTCTCAATGTAAATTCACCACACCAAGAGAAGAAATATTTTTGTTTGTTTTGAAACTAGCAACTGTTTGCTTGTATCCTTCTCTTGTTCCTAATCACCGCTTTAGAGACAGTCCTGGCTGATCCTGACACACACCCTTGCCCGAGGCCCAGATTTGCTCATCCTCTTCCAAGTGTGTTCAGCCACCGAGTGCTCTTGTTAACTCAGTCCATCAAGGAGCGGCTGGTTGATGTCTGATCCTCCTTTGAACCAGCTTTTGTTTCTCTACACCCTTCTATGAGATGGCAAAGAGGGAGGAAAGCAGCACAGCGAGCAGCAATCGTGGTGTAAGTGAAGCCGAGATTTATGTACAGCCTAATGATGCCTTGTGTTTGTGCTCTGTGCCCCGAACAGGATTGCTGCTATCAGCTTTCCTTTCTTCTGCTGCTGTTTGACTGTGCTGAAGCTGCCCTACAGCTGGCTCCGACGGATGGCTTCTCCTGGTCATTAGAGAGGGTACAGAGGCAGCCTTTTCACATGAAAAGCTGAGGGTAAAGGTTCATTTCTGCCACTGAATTTCCTCGTTTTTTTAATATTAAAAAATAAAATAAAAGAAAAACAAACAAAACACACAAACAAAAAAAAACCCCTAAAAAACAAAACCAACACCACAATCTTTTAATCATTTAGGAGTCACCAAGTGTGTGGTTCTTTCTGTGGTCCTGAACATGTGTTCCTCTCCTTTGAGAACAGCATTTGCTGCCATGAGCAGTTGTCATCCCCTCCCTGTTCAGGCTCTTGAGCCTGCTCTTCAAGATCTGGCCTGGAGATGGTAAAACCCATCCTGACACGGAGCCTGGCGTGTTCCAGTTTCTGTTTCCCGGGCAGTGTTGGAGCTGGGGTTGCACAGGGCAGCAGCCAGGTGTGCAGACAGCCCACTGCTGTGGGGACAGGCCCTGGGCCACCTCTGTCCCACCCCTGCCGCCTGCACAGTGCAGGATTGGGGGCTGTGGGGCTGCCCTGGGTGTGAGCAGTTGGTGCTCAGCTGTCTCTCTCACGGTGCCTTCCACCACTAACAGCTGTGACAGTGGCTCTGTTCCCCTAATCCCCACCCCAGGCAAGTGTTCCCAGCACTAGGACCTCACTAACATTCTCTCACATCATCAGAGAGAGCAAGTAAGAATTTATATTTCTGGTGGGAAGTCAAATATGCACTAAAATGGAATGAGAACCAATTGTGAGTATTTTAAATCCAAAAACCTTCTAGAAATGGCATGGCAGTATCCTGTTGCCCACTTTTATGGGAATTAAATATGACTCCTGACTTGTAGATGCTATTTGAGTATTTCCCTGTGCAATGTGCTTGGTAATGGAACAAGGACCAGAGCTCAAATACATTTGCACAGGTGAAGATTGTAAGGGAATTTTCTCTGGGAAGAAATAATAAAATGAAGCACTGGGGAGCAGAGCAGCCTATAAACCATGCAGAGACAGCTCAGAAGTGACCAGTTTTGAAATAAAGGACTTGCTTATTTTCATGAAACTGTATTTATTTCAAATCTGAGAAATGCAGACACACATGTGACAAATAAATGTCTTAGTAGTTTTGGATGGGGAAGCTGGCAAGATCCTATGTCTTTTGCATCAAAGTCATAAAATCTGGAGAATTTAATCAAACCAGAAGTGCTCACTGAACTTTATAATTATGGCAAAATAATACCTTCTTTTTTTCCTTAATAAACCTGACATCTATCAGTATTGTTAACACTTGGCCTTTGATTTATTCAAAATTATTTTAAATGTCACATACTCTCAGTACAGAAGGCATGATATCGAGTAAGACACCAGGATTGAATCACTGTAATTATAATAATTGTATTTATAGAAGAGGAACAAGCTTCTCTCATAGGGAGAATACTTCAGTTTTTTCTGCTCTCTGTGACATCTCCTTTATTTTTGTTTGGTTTTTTTTCTTTATTTTTCCTTTTGTTTTTATTCTTAGTGTAGGTTAAAAAGTAAAAAGGTAGAATTTTCCCCAGGAGACTGATTCTCCCCAGGCAGAATCCCTAATTTAAAATATCTACCATCAATGTTAGTTATAGACCTTCCTCCCTAATGCAAGCACTGGCAACAACTGAGCCACCCAAGGCGTCATTTACTAGAATATATCTGTGGGTGACTTTTTGTGGCTTTTGTAGCAATCTGACTTCAATTCAAACCATAATCAGCTAATCACTGGCAATTTTCAGATAGGAGTCAAGCTAATTTCAAGACAATGTGCCTTAGTTTCATTGAACAGCCCTGGAGATGATGTTTATGTTGATGTCCATTAGTATTCCAACTGACAGTAATGTAAGCTCTGCAAAAAGCAAAACAAAACCAAACAAAAAAGGCCTCTCTAAAATGGACAGTAACAAAAAGTCTGCCAGCCTGAAGTGCAGAAAGTGGAAGTTTATTTTTTGCCACCTGTGTTCCCCAGCAGGTGCCCTGAGCCTGGGATGGAGCTGTGTAAAGAAGCAGTGGATCCTTCAGAATTCCTCCCCTGACTGGGACGGGACCTCAGCTTCTCCTCAGCGCTGAGTATCAAAACATTTGCTGTGCCTAAAATCATGGAAACGAAGAATGAGGTGGGAATCAAGGCCTTATGTGTACTTGTGACTTTTTGGAAGATCTCTCAGCTTCAAACCACAGACACCTTTACTGCTGTGCATCACTGAGGTATGTAAATTAGTTTAGAACTTGATTGATTGAGGGGACTTTTTTTCTTGTTTTTTGCCTTTTAACCATTACTTGATTTTTTTCTCTCTTTGCAGCATGTAGATTTAGATACACACAACACCACCCCACTTGCAGAGAAATAACTCCCACAACACACAGGGATGGGTCTTTGGGTCATGCAGCCAAAGCAAGGTGCTGTGAGACTGAAGTGGGCAACTTAACCAAATGAGCAGATTTCTTTTATGAAAACACTCTAAGTCCATTGTTTTATGAGCAGGATGGGTAAAACCTGTCCCTGGCCCTGCTGAACAGAGGGGGATGTTTTGTGGCATCTGTTGCAGGGGAGGTGCACACTGAGATCCATTTCTGGAAGCAAGACAATATTGTAGCTGCAGCACTAACCTCGCTGATCACAGGTAACAAAGATATAGGAGAAAAACGAAAGGAATTTGAGATAAATGAGAAGAAACTCCATAGGTATATTAGATAGAATTATGTAATCTCTATATGATTTTAGATTATGTATGTATATTTTTATAGAGTGCAGATGTTGAAGTATATGTCTAAAATGCATAGTTCAAAATACACAAATAAAGCATGTTATTATTTTTGTATTTATAAAATATACGAATCCTATACGCACATAGATATTTTTATATATGACACACAGAGAAGAAGAGATGCCATCATGCTCTACAGATATATGGTTTGATATAAAAAGCAATTTTTTCCACATAGGTAATTCCATAATTGCCCATTAGGAAGGAGGTTTCCTGAATAATAAGGACTGAGTAGCAGCAGGAAAATAATTACTGTGGATTAGTGAATAGAACTTTTTCTTTGTGCCAGTCTGAGACACAGTTGAGATGGTTTCACATTGCCACTGTCTTAAATCAGTCACAGAAGAAAGCTTCTGAGGCCCTTTTTGAGGCAGCTCCCACCACACCCAGCTCCCCAGACATGTCTGATTGCAGTGGTTCTGAGTGCCATTCCTTTGTCATTGCACGTGGATGCTGTAGCCACAAGGGCAGGCTTGGTGCTGTCTGCCTGGGCATCTGGAGTTGTTAGGAACATTTATGTGCATTTGACAAGAAACTTGTGGTGCCCAAGGAGGCTCCCAGCTCCCTGGTCCTCCTCCAAGGCACCTCATGCCACTTTGGCCTGACAGGGAGCGTGGGACAGTGCCAGTGTGACTGGCCCAGGGAGGGATTTAAAATACCTTCCATGCAGATTCTGCACAGCAGCAATGTCAGCTCCATAAATATTCATAGCAAGCAAATGCAAGAGGAATTTGTGCAGAATGAACACATTTTAAAAGGGCTGTATAAAATATTCAGAGGAAATATGTCCAGCATGAACTAGAGGCCCAAATTTGGGAGTTACTGACACATTCCCCCAGCACTAGGCACCTGATCACAGCTCCTTGGAGCCCTGAGACAGGCCTAGGTGTTCAGCAGAACAAGCACCCATAGCTCAGTACCTTGTGGATCACAGCTCTACCAGATTGCTTGGACCAGAGATATTCTGCTGGAAGCTCTTAATGCACTAACTTCTGGTAAAACCATAGGCCAAAGTCAGATATTCAATGAGACAAACGTGGAACTCCCCTGACTAACTAGAAGAATATGAATACAGTTTTGCTATTAAAATGAGACTTTTGTTCCACATTTAAATATTTTTTTCATTAAAACACAGCCCAAGTAGTAGATCCAATGGTAAAAGAGAAAGGTAATGTCATGTTTGGTTGCAGGAATGCTAAGCTGTATTTATCTGGTCTCCTCTCAGAACTATCTCTTAGCAGGATTAAGATTTATTGAGCCTTGCTTGTTTCAGATGAACAATGGCTTCCCTTTCACAGCTGTTTGCTGAGGGGAGGTATTCATTCCAAAGGTGAGGAAATGAATCAATATCCCTTCCATTGGATGTTGATTTATCTCCATTTTGAACTCCTCCTTCCTTGAAAAACGATGAAATATTTTCATCCTTTGTGTGTGTGCGGAATACACTCAGTTAAGGCTCCAGGAGGATTAACATTATTAACGGATGGTTCCAAGCCATGGCACTCACAGAGGTCACAGAGCTCCTCTCAGTCAGGCTGGTGTGTGGAGTATCTCAGGTGTGCAGTCCCTGGGCACTGCACCTGCAAGGCTCTGAGGAGCACAGAATCAGCTGGGTGCCCTGAACAGGGGTGAGGAGCTGAGTGCAGGCAGAGCTCGCTGCCTGCAGTGACAATCCCAGATCAGAGCCTCCAGGTGCTCTGCACTGATCAACAGTATCACAAAGCAGCCTGGTGGTGCATCTTCCTGAAAAACACGGGCTGGGAATAATCTTAATGCTCATTAATTTATTAATGTGTCAGATGGCCACGCAAACACCTGAGCTGAAACCAGGAAAAGTCTTGAGCAAACTTTGGTTGCCTCCAGGCTAAAGTCTCAAATCTGAGTGCTCCTGGGATGGCTGGGAAGGGGGTACACAGAGACACAGTTATCTCACATGTGCTCTTATTAGCACCCACTCCCCTACTGCCATATGGCACCTTATGGTGAGATATGCTGAAAACAAGATTGCAGAAGTCTAAATAATATTTAAGCAGCATAGGCCCAAGTGTTTCCTGGTACAGCTGGGAGCTGTAATCACTCCTTTTCATCGTTACAACTAAGTCTGCTCATCTGTCCTTACAGTGAGCTTCATCTCTGTCTAATTCTTTCCTGAAGTTCGAAGTGAAAGTTCATTTGATAATAATCAATGAATCACACACTGCTGGCACTGGGTTAGTTGAGTGCTGCTGTGGATGGCAGCTCAGCTGGCCTTCTATTGTAGTAAAGAGATTGAATTTTCAGTGGAACTGGCATCCTTGTAGGGCCCGCAGTGAATTGCGGCGCCTGTGGGAAGTCAGCCTTTCCTGGCAAGGAAAAATGAAGTGGAAAGCAATTTTCAGTTAAGAATTTCCTTTCTTCAATACCTGATGAATTCTGGAGCAAGTCTTCACGTTTCCTTTGTGCCAGACACCCACACAGACAAGGCTGCACAGCTGCAGCCCTTCCTGGAGTGAGAGGTCAGTACAGCAGCACAGGGAGAGATAAGACGATGAAAGCAGCAGTGGTTACAAACATAACTCAGAATCACAGAATATTCTGAGTTGCAAGGGACCCATAAGGACCTTGAAGTCCAGCTCTAAAGTGAGTGGCCCATGGAGGGATTGAATCCACAACCTTGGCAGCACTAGCATCAGGCTCGAGCCAACTGAGCTAATCTCAGGGTCAATTCAAAGACCACATTTCAAGATTTTATTTGGTTGTTTGGAGACTTGTCTTATGAAACAGGACATGTAAGGAGCACTTCTAGACAAAAACTAGCCAGCTTCAGCATTTAATACTGCCAAATCACCAGCTTCTGTGGATTCCATCAGACGCTTCTATTGATTCCTGTCATGCCCACAGTGAACCCACCATTTTCCTGCCTCCTGTCAGTAACTCTTTCCACTCACAGCATTAACTACAATGAAGGACTACACTGTAATCACTATAACTATCTGTGACACCTGCATTTAACCTGACAGAACAGACAGTCCAGAAGAAAATAAAATTTAGCTCTAGGTTGGAACATACCAGTCGTGATAGCTAGAAGAATTATAAAAGAAAGGCCTCCTAAAATCAGGCTTGCTCTGCTAAATTGCCAAAGTTAGCCTGTCACCACTTCTAAGTAATTTGCAAATTCCCATGTGAAAACAATCTCTGTATGAGAACTCGTTAGCCTAACAACCTGTTCCTGGCGGGAAAAACAAATGCACCTGCAGTAACAAAGGATTTGTCCCATGAGAATCAGTAAAGAAAATATATAAACAATCCAAGAATAGAGATATTTGATAGACAAGTAGAACACCTTTTACTAACCAAAGGAGTAACTGGCAAGAAAGCTATTAACCAACTAAAGTTGTACACGAGGTCTGTAAAACCTGAGTTGTGAGAATAAAGAATTGGCTTTTCCCGCATGAAGAAAACGGAGTCTGGGCTGATCAGACTCTGCTGACCCGAGGAGGGAAAAGCCGGTACGGAGTGAGAGCCGGAATCACCCAGCGCCGAACTGAGAGACCGGAGAGAAACGGGACGGGAACGGCGAATGCACAAAGCGGCGAAAGGCGGCGGCTGCAGCGGGAGCGGGACCGCACCAAATACACGGAGACAAGAAAAATACACAGAGACAAGAAAAATACACAGAGACAAGAACCGAGCGAGCGGGGAGCGAGCGGGGAGCACGCAGGAATGGACAGAGACAAATACACACATATGCAAACACAGGAACAGACACAAGCAGAGCTCCGGCAGGCGCCGCCCGGGGGCTGAGCATGGACCGAGAACGCATCGCGGGGGCGGCAGCGGCCGAAAAGCCGCGGGGAATCCGCTGTGGAAGATCCGCACCGCCGAGGGTAACACCCGCGAAATTGCGCACGTGGGCCGCGGGGTAAAGTCCAGACTGTGAGTTCAAAAAAGAGGTAAAATATGGGAAATCACGGATCACGAATTTCAGCTGACGAACTAGCGGTAATACGTGTGTGGGCACCTATACAGCGCAAACAGGATGAAACAGGGTGAAAGAAAATTACGAACTTTACTGCTACGGTGTG
>VXBR01004080.1:55136-75503 GCA_013400215.1 Cisticola juncidis | reverse complement strand
AGGAAAACTGCCACGCCGCGGGGCCGGACACGCTGCCCCGGCCACCCCGAGGACGGTCCCCCCAGCAGAGCACACGCCGCAACCCCGAGCTCCCCCGGCTTCGGGCAGGGACCCTCGGGCCCGAGACCTGCCGTGCCTCGGCTTGGTGGCCACCTCGCCATGTCCCGGCACCTCTCTGAGCCCTCAGCTCCCCGCCGTGCCCCCAGCAAGCCCAAATCTNACCCACCTGCCGGCTCCTTCGGATGCAATTAGGCACAGACACTTTCTGCTGTCGGCAGAGGCTTTCGAGGGAGAAAAATATCCTTTTCCCACCCCTAAGACTCGGTCTCAAGAGGAAAAGGGAGCCCAGGGAGTACTCACCAGTGCCCGCACCAATCCATCAGCCAGCACCCAGTGGCTCTGAGCCCGAGTAGGTGGCGGAGGCTGAAGTCAGCGTTGTCATGGTGATCACAGCCATTTGGGATAGGGCTCAGTGCCCGGGACCACAGGATACGGCCCCTGGGCCGGCCCCGAGGGACTGCGGGGCGGGCCGTAGCAGGGCTGGGGGCGAGGGCTGCTCTGCGGCCATGCGGGGCTGCTGCGCCCTTGGGAATATTGCCCGTTAATACACGCAGGATATTTTTAAACCCTCCCAAAATAGTCTGGGAGTGTGGAAGTCCCTGCAAGCCCCAAGGATGGGGAGGATGGGGATCACAGGGATAATTCCCCTGTGGGAAGCAGAGCCCCTCAGAGGACCCTTTACCCTACACCCCCTTTGGTCACAGGTCTAAAGTGCTTAAAAGCAATTGGAACTAAACATGGTATTTTAAACTGTGTATCTATGAGGATCACTGACAGTGGTGCAAGTGCAAAACTCTCCCGTTCTCCCCTAAACTCAGATTTTTGGGGGAACCTGCTTGTGGCCATGAACCTGAGGCGACAACTTTGCCATCATGCACTGCCTGGAAAGTTCCCAGCTGCTGGGATGAGGGGGTTAAGGAGGGAGCAAAAATTTACCTTCAGCGGGATGAGCTGCTCAGGTTAAATTATCCATCAAAGCAAAACACCAGCTGCAATGTAGTCATCAGTAGTGATGGGGAGATCCAGGAAGGAGGCCCCAAATGAGCCCTGTTGTCAGCCTTCCTTAGCACCCCACGGCAGAGCTGAAATGGGATTTCTAGCCAGAAAAAGCTGGGATTAGCACACAAACAAGTGATGTGCCACAAATAACACTTTTCCTCACTCTCAACCTCTGTGTCAGTGAACAAGGGTTTATCTCTTCCCACAGCCAGGTATTATGGGGAGCTGGGCAAGCCCTGAGAACAGAGGGGAGGTTTTTTGCTGAAAGAGGTTGCTGCACTTCCTTTTTCTCACCATGAAATCCCCAGGTGAAGCACAGGCTGGCTTGTGGCTCCTTGCAGCTGGGAGGGATGTTGCAGATGCTGCTGCCATGGGGAGGGTCACAAAGGAAGGTTTCTTGAGGAAACAGCCAAGCCCCTCTCCCATGGCCAAACTGGGTGGCAATGAGATTTGCTGATGTTGTTTACCTCCCTGGGCTGTAAACTTCATGCTTTAAAGGAAAAGAAAATAGTGTGGCCATGGCTCTTCCCAGCCATGCAAGCGTGTTGCCCTCACCAGATTGGAAACTCTTCCTTAGGGCATCACAAGAAGGATGCCTGAGAGTGGAGAGAGCAAAACTCATTTTCTCCTGAGTGGCTGGGCATACTCCATGGGATGATCCAGGCACCTCTGCTGTGCCCAGCGCTGGCTGGTGACACTGGAACCCTGCCTGAGCCTGGGGGAGCAGCAGAGCCTGGCGGATGCCTTTGAAGGGCCCCGGTCACGAGCTCAGCTATCTTTAGCCCAAGGTATTTATATTACAAGGCCTCCGGGCAGTGCAGCAACGGCATCAAAGGGTGGAGAAGGCCGGAGGGTGCTGTGCCGGGGCACGGAGGGGCAACGGGGGCTCCCCCACCCCTGAGGGCTGCTGAGATCCTGGGTGAGGATGACCCCAGAGGAGGAAGGTTCCCAGGCAGGGCCCCCGGAGCGGGTGCGTATCCGGGTGGAGGAGCAGTCATTCTCGGTGGAGAAGACCTTGCTGGTGGAGAGCAGTGAGTACTTCCGTGCCCTCTTCCGCTCGGGCATGAGGGAGAGCACGCAGGAGGAGATCGGGCTGGGGGAGCTGAGCGCGGCCGGGTTCCTCGCCATGCTGCGGGTGCTGGCGGGCGAGAGGCCCATCCTTGGCAGCGAGGAGACCTTCCAGGCAGTGGAATGTGCTGCCTTCCTGCAGGTGAAGCCCTTGGCCAAGTACTTGATCCACTCCATCAACTCTGACAACTGCATCCTGCTGTACCAAGCTGCTGCCATATTCGGCCTCCTGGATCTCTTCCACTGTGCCGCACTCTACATCAGGGACAGCTACGCTGAGCTGGAGGAGTACCTGGACTGCCTCTCTGAGGACCTGCTGGCCTACGTGGAAGCCCTCCTACCCAGCACCTTTGTGGCAGTGGGAGCCCACACACCCACCTTTGAGTTCTTGGAGGACCTCTCCAGGACCATCTGCTACCTGGACGAGGAGACCAACACCTGGAGGACCCTCTCCTGCCTTCCGCTGAGTGCCAGCACATTCCTAGCCGGCATGGCGACCATGGATAATAAGATCTACATCGTGGGTGGTGTCTATGGGGCCAACAAGCAGGTGGTGGAGAGCAGCTTCTGCTACGATGCCGATGCTAACACCTGGAGCGAGTTCCCCAGCCCTCACCAGCTGCGCTACGATGTCAGGCTGGTGGGCCACGAGGGCCACCTCTACGCCATCGGCGGCGAGTACGAGAAGATCTCGCTCAAGTCCGTGGAGAGGTACGACCTGGCCTCCAGCACCTGGACCTTTGTCTCTGACCTGCCGCAACCGAGCACGGCAGCGCCCTGTGCCCAAGCCTTGGGGCAGATCTTCGTTTGCTTGTGGCAGCCACTGGACACCACTGTCATCTATGAGTATGAGACCCAGCAAGATGTGTGGCTTCCTGTCACCGAGCTCAAGCGGCACCAGAGCTACGGGCACTGCATGGTGGCCCATCGTGACAACCTCTACGTCATGCGCAACGGCCCCTACGACGACTTCTTGCGCTGCGTCATCGACTGCTTCAACCTGACGTCCCGGCAGTGGAGCGCCCTGCCCGGGCAGTTCATGAACAGCAAGGGAGCTCTCTTCACTGCCATCGTCAGGGGTGACACCATCTACACCGTCAACAAGATGCTGACGCTCCTCTACTCTGTGGAAGAGGAGACCTGGAAGCAGAAGAAGGAGCGGGCAGGGTTCCCACGCAGCGGCTCCCTGCAGACCTTCCTCCTGCGGCTGCCAAGACGTGACCATGACATCGCGACGTAGCTGATCCCCCTTGTCAGGGTGCTCTCCTTGCACATGGCCTCAGCTCTGCACTCACTGCTCTCCTGGGCTCCTCTCCTCCTCCATGGAGGTCCAGGGATGCATCATGTTGGACCTTGGAGGTGACATTAGATGCTGCCAGAGGGAAGGGCAGCTGCTGTCTGCCTCTTCCTGCCCTGCATGGGCACGAAGTCCTGTCAGCCACGAGCTCACAAGCCAGCTGTGTGCAGGACATTGTGGCTTCTGCAGAGGACAGATACCACAGATACACAAACATGGGATTATTCTGACTGCACTCTGAGGGTGTGCAGCATTCCACCTCCTCTCTGCCTTGATGGGAAATCAGTCATTACATGATGGAATTAAAAGGAAAGCTATAGAAAAGCTTCTCATTACTGTGTTTTTCATTACTCTTGAGTTTGGGGTTTTTTTCTCTCATGCTTCTGAAGGACAATACCTCCTAACAGGGATCTGTGTCAGGACTCGCTTCTGCCCCTGAATGCTTTTTCAGCTGCGGCTCAGTTTCAGAGCCTTACGTGGGAGTGCGGTTCCCACAAAGCCCCACACTCCCCTGGGAATCCTCTGTGGCTGCAGCAGGGTCCTGGGAGGAGGAGGGGAGATGGGGAGTGAAGGAAAGTAGCTCCTGGGCATCAGGTGCTTCATGTGCCAAGGGTTTTCTGGGACCTGGGACCATCAGTCTCTGCCCCCCTGACCCAGGCCCCAGCACAGACCCAACGGGGTGGCAAAGCCCTGGCTCTCACCAGAGACTTGCTTGAGCCAAGTCAGGGTCTTTTGAGGACATGGCAAAGCTTGGAAGTACAGAGAGTGCCACAAGGGAAGGAGGGGGAGGGAGCAATTACATGGTGATACCAGGCTTGCAGAGCTCCACAGCCAGAGGAGCTGTTCACTTTAGATCCCACCACCTGGTGTTGAGGGTTCACAGTCCTCAACACCGCCCTGGAGATAGCTGGGGAGCACAGAGCTCCCCTTTGTGACCACAGGGACCAGGGCAGCAGCAAACCCAGACCCTGACTCAGCTGGTTTCCCATCCATGGGGCTGCCTTTGTGCTGTCCAGGCCGGGAGGGAGAAGAAGGGATACCAGCTGGGATGCCTCAAATACCTCCGCTGCTGATCCCCGCCAAGTTCTCAGCATTTTCAAAACAGTTCTCGCATTTGAGCATAAACCCACTTAATGCAACCGCAAACCAAAACAAACCAGAAAACCCCAGCTTGCACCCACAGCCAGATGGAAAACCACTGGATGCGTCTTGTCCCCATTTGCTCTCTGCCACTGGGCCAGGACACCCCAGTGTCACCTGTGAAGAGACTGCTGCTGGTGGAGCTGCAGGTCTGGCGGTGGCACTGAGGGGGCAGGGGACACTGCCAGACCTGTCCCAGCTCTGTGCTGTGGGCATTGTGAGCTGAGCACCATTGCAGTCCCCAGCTGGAATGTTACAGCAACCCATCAAATCAAATCATTGTCCCCTTCACAGACAAAGCAAATTAACATTTCACATTGTCTTCTCCTGAGAGCAGCACATGGAAACACGTTGCTTTAAAACAATTTTGAGTTGAACAAACAGCTTAAACATCCATTAAAATGAAGTTAAAATAATTCTGTTACTAAAATATTTATGTTGGGCTCCTGTGGCCAACCCTGGACCACAGAACTTGGCAGGCTCACCCCTTCCCTCCAGCTCCAACACCAGGTGACACAACCTCCTCCCCACCTCCACATGCTGTTTTTTGACAGTTCAGGGGTTTACAAAGATATTTGTCAACAAAATGCAAAAGGTTTTAAAATGTTAAGGGTAGCACTTGAGAGAAAGTGTGAGTCTTGGCAGGCAGCTGAGTATGGCATGGATGCTCCCAGGAGCCATTTGTTGCATCCTTCAATCCAGACTGTGATCTGGTTAGTAACACAAGAAAATTTTAGGTGTAAAGGGAGGAAAAAAGATACATTTCTTACCTCTGCAAGAAACGATCCAAGATCCAGGACCAAGCAAACTGCTAAGGAGGGCGAGAAGCTGCTTGCCTCTGCACAGCGAGCTGGCACAATGCTGCCAGTGTGCTTTGCTCCGGCAGAATTCAGCACCACTGGCACCAGCACAGCACCCTTATCTTCCCCTTTCCATCTTCATGGTGTTTGCTCCTCCAAAGATCACAGTTGGACCTGACACAATCTGCCTAACCACAGTTTAACCTTTTGCAAGTCTCGTTTTTAAGGTGACATCATCTTGGCAAGGGGGAATGTAAGGAAAAGCTGTCTGTAGATGGACTTGCCTTATAAGGGCCATATCAAAAATAAAAGCTTGTATAACCAAGGGAAAGCAGGAGGAAAAACAGAGCTGGGAGTTCCAAGAAGAGCCTGTGAGCTCCCCAGGAATATCTCCCTAGGACATACAGGGTGCCACATTTTCCGTTTCAATGCCATTAAAGAAGAGCAGGAATAAAGCATCCTTGGGGATGGAAGGGTCAGCTCCCCCAAATCCTGGATGCCAAGTTTCCTTGTTGCATCCAGGCCAGAATGAAGGCAGCCATGGAGAGCTGTACCTTCCTGTTGTTGTCTGGCACCCATCTGGAGATCCAGGGAGAAGGGACACACTGTTTCACCTTGATGCAGCACATTGTGCTGGGAGATTGTTTGGACGGGTACAATGGAAAATGGTACTAATATAACTAAGGATTTTCTCTGCTGGGTTGTGCCAGTTGGCATCCTGACAGAAAAAGACAAACATATTGCAGAAGAACGGCCCCAAGCATCTTTACTCAAAGAAATTACATCTGTAGCTAATTCACAGGAAAATAACATACTTTATGTGAAAACACTGTCCACTCTTCCACTGCCAAGCCAAGACACACATCCTGTACAGTGATCTGAATCTCCCATTCTCTGTCCTTCAGTTACATACAGAAATTCTCTTGGGCATCCAAATGTTCCTGATGCTGATATGTATGCTTCACTTCATTTGGAGCCTTCACTGTTTAGGGAAGCATCCCCTGAATTTTCCTGATTTGGGCAGAGCATGAGGGCAGTGAACAGTTCCCCATCTCTCTGTTCTGATTTAATGAAGTTGCCTGAGGAAAAACATTTGTCTTCACCATTTTTCACTGCACTGGATAAACCTCATGTACTTCAGAGCAAGGGCAGCTTGTTTTCTTTCTTTACCTACATGGAACTGTGTATTTTCCTCACATTTCTGGTTTAAAAGAAGCTAATGCCATCAAAGTGAATTTCAATTACAATATTCAACCATGACTAAGTCAGCTGAGACTCTTCCCAAGCCAGAACCAACACATGTTCCTGCAGGAGCCTTCAGATTTTAGGAAAACAATTTCTTCTGTTGATTTATATAATCTTTTAAGAATCCCCATTTGACTGAAGCTGAAAACATGACACCCATCACCCCAGGTTGGGGAGAACACTGGTTTGGTTTGGGTTTTGCAAAAATCTAAGCTGAAGGCGGTTTGGATCTCCTTTCATCTGATCTGAACAGCTGAGATGATCAAGGGTGGGGATGTGTGGGTGAGGAGATAAACATTCCTGCTATGCAGTCAGTGCCTGAATGACAAACACTCTTATGATGGATGTCCATAAAATGAGACACCACGGCAGAGCTGTGAAGTTGTGTCTGGTGCTTCCAGGGGTGGGGATGGAGCAGCAGAATCACCTGCATCCTTCTGGTCTGGTGTGGAGAGGGGAAGCTGTGACTGCCCCAGGATGCTGCTCAGTGGGTTTTCATCACGAGCTCTTCCAGGGCCCTCTCCCTCTGATTCCCACAAAGCAGAAGAACTTCTTTGATTTCATTTTGCTGGAAGCCCATATCATTAAACTGAGCCAACAGATGCAAGAATTCAGCTGCCTGGAGGAGGAAGGAGGAGAGAAGAATGATGTTATCATGTTGAATCATGTTATCATATCATGGATGGATATACTGTGTGATTGCAGCCAAAGCAGTACTGTGGGACAAGGCTGCAGCCAGAAGATCTGGCTGGGTTGTTATCATTGTGATAGCAGATCGAGGGCACACATATCCCTGGTAGCATTGAAACTTCTTAAATAAGAAATATTTCATAAAGTTAGCCTCTAGCTTCACTATTCCTTATAACATTTATATCAATTCCATGCAGTGTTTGGCTGCATTGTGAAGAGAGCAGGGAATGGCAGTGAGCACAGCTGGAATTCATTGTCCTGCTCCCCCCTTTGCTCAGGCTGGGCCCCAGCACCACAGCATCACCTGGAGCTGTGTCCTTAATAAACAAACCCTTCCCTGACACTAAGACCCCGGCCCCCTCCCACTGCCACTGCCCTAAGGAGCAGTGACACAGCAATCCCACAGGCACTGGCATCCCAGCAGACGCTGCTAGCCTGCATTTCCTGCAGTTCCACCTCCCCAGGCTCTTCATTTCCCCAGGGGAGACTGATGATGGAACCACGGTTCTCCTCCCTGGGGGTAGAAGGGAGAGCTGGCAGGGCAGGAGAGAGAGTGAGTGCTGGTGGGCTCGGCATGGGATTCCTGTGTGGGGGCTGAGTGAGCACTGTGCTGCACAGCACGGGGAGAGGAAGGGCAGGGAAAAATGAAGGAGCAGGTGTCCTCCCCCAGGGGTCCTTATGGTGACACTGCCCTAGAGGTCTGGCTCTCCATGAGGCTGCAGGAGGGCCTGTGGAGGCAGAGGGAAGCGTGCTGCCCACTGAAAAAGAGAGCCTGGAGGACAGAGCACATCCCATTCTGACCTTTTTCTCTGAGTACTGGAACATTTCCATGGCTTCCTCCAC
This sequence comes from Cisticola juncidis, assembly GCA_013400215.1. Classification (NCBI taxonomy): domain Eukaryota; kingdom Metazoa; phylum Chordata; class Aves; order Passeriformes; family Cisticolidae; genus Cisticola; species Cisticola juncidis. The sequence goes on along the minus strand of VXBR01004080.1, from coordinate 67,361 downwards.
CTGCCCTTCCTCATAGCCCTGCTTCAGCAGCCGATCACAGGCACCCAGGTAGCTCAGGAACTGCAGAGGAAAACAGACAGGTTAATCCAGCCTTGCAGGCATGGGGAGCAAAGCCAGTCAGGAGCCCCCTTGCCACCTCCCAGGGACACACTATGGGGGGTACATGAGCCACCACCATCTTGCCAGTCCCCATCCAATGCTCAGCCAGGGTGGTCTGTCTGTCTGCAGGATTCCCAGTGGGAGACAATGTCTTGGTCTCCCTTCACCCTCCCAGGGTGGGAATAGGAACAAGGTGGAGGGAGGACAAGGAGGAAACTGAACATGTGATAATCTGAGATGCAGAAGGAATGGCCTCCAGGCTGCAGGGTGAGGCAGAGCCTGTCCTGGTGGGATGACTTTGCTCAGCTGACCTCGCATCCCTTTGATGCACTGGGGTTCAGGCACCCGTGGGTTTGATCCAGGGTCCAAGTGCAAAACCCATCCCAGGGGAGACCTGTGTACTATCATTGCTGAAAGTAAACAGTTATTTTTGGCTTTTCTCGTTGTTCTTGGAGTGCTGACAGCACAATTCCCAGCAGCATCTTTTAAATACTGCAAGAATCACTCACTGTCCAAAACCATATGGGACAGGCAATAATAAATGAGCTATACAACAGCAGGGGGAATGAAAACATCCCACAGGTCTCAGTTGCTACAAGACACCTTCACTTGGCTCTGTGAAACAACATGGGCTGGGCTCTGCCCATCTCTCTGTGCCCAGATGAACCCTCTATGGACTGAGGACATAAAGCTTCCCTTCCCATCTCAGCTGGCCTGAAACTCCAGCGAGCCCTGGGGAGCTGTTCCAGCCAGGGTGAGGAGGGAGCCGGAAGCTGCAGGATGACTCAGCCACAGAGCAGCTCCCAGGGGGTGAGAGCTGGCCCAGGCAGCAGAGGCAGCTCCCAGGGGAATGGGGAGGAGACGGGCAGCTGGCAGCAGCTGCTCCGTGCTCTGCCTGCTCATGCCCTGCCAGGATCTGCTCCTGCTCCCTGGCTTGACAGCCCCATGGAGATACCTCTTGCTCAGATGTGATTGAGACCCTTTTCTCTCTGCAAGAACTACTTGGATGATTTGGCCCTAAAATCCTCTGCTGGCATGGGCAGGTCCAGCCCCAAGTTTGTCAAGGGAGCCAGAGCCAGCAGCTTCCCTCATGTCATGGATGCTCTGAGCCCACCTGGACCTTTCTGACAATCATCTGGACAGAGACACTGGGAATGAGGATGCAGCGCAGCAGGCAGGGATGTACTCACATAACAGGGGTAGGAAGAGGCTGAATGTTAAGTATTTTCAATAAATTTCAGGTTATTATAGAGGGTTCCTCAGGAAAAGAGCTCTGGGACTCCACTGCAATGTTTGCATGGATTCCCTGCTTGCTCCAACACAGAAAAGTTGTGTTTTGGAGATAGTCCAACCAAATCTCCAAGGTATTCCTACAGTCCCACTCTGACAGGATGAGCCATGGCAATAATCACACGAATCCAACAGCTGGGAAAAATGATGTGCAAAAAGTTTCCATATATGGGGGCAAAATTTGTACCTCAAAAGGACATGAAGCTTCATACAACAGATTGAACAGATAACAAAGCCAGCCGTGATAATGTGCTAAAAAGCTGAGGGCGACTCATTGCTATTTTATTACAGCAAAAGTGTAATCTCGTGGAAAATCCTGTCAGCTGTGGTCTGACATCAAAGTGGAAAGACAAGGCCGTCAAAAACCTACCCCAAAGAAGACAGCCATTCCTTTCTCCATGAAAATCAAGTTTTCCTTTACCAAAAGTTTCTCACAGTACCATGCCAGCTCCACTAACCTGACTTAAGCTTTGCCTTCCTGTCTTCTGGAGGGTGAGGATGGCTTTCTGGGTGGGGTAGCCCAGGGCTATGACAGGCTCGATGAGGTCTCGCTCCTCCTGGCTCAGCGCAGAGAGCAGGTCAGCCGAGGAATCCGGCTGGGACCTGTGGCAGCTCAGAGGCCGTCCAGGTGTGCAGGCAGGGGGGAGGCAGGTGTAGGGGCTGAGGGACTGCAAGGAAAGAAACAGAGGGTCTTACTGCTCCAGGTCATGGAATGAAGTGAAACACCCCAGAGGCAATGCTTCTGGATGCTCATGATTATTGCTCTATCCAAAAGAGGAAAATTCCCATACAAGGAACATAAGATGGGCATCAAATGAGACTGGACTTAATTAAATCCAGGCTCAGCTATGGATACAGGTCAGAGAAGAGTGCTCAGGGTGGGTGCTGTACAAATACACATGGGCATTTAATCTTTCCTTAATTACTCCATGTCAAATGCAATTGCATATAAATAACATGGTCATTCATGTGTCTGATGGTTTTATTGCAGGTTTTCAGTAATTCATCCCCTAAATCTCTCAAGCAGCTGGATTAGATGCAATTTCTTAAAAGCAGGGTGCAATTCAGATTTAAGGTGACAGAGTATTATTTACTCCATCCTTTCACACCACTATCTCTATCACTAAATGATCTGTATTTCTAATATGACTATGAAGCCCAACGTTTCCTAGAAAAGACATAATGGGTGTAAGGGACATTTCCCTATAAACCCTGACTCTATCTGTTAGAATGGGATAATGAAGCAAAAAGAGGACAAAGCTCCCATATTTCACTCCTTTTTTAGTGCTTCAATTGAAAATCAGATTAGATCCTGCTTGGGGAAAAAACAGATGTTTTGGACAGAGCAAGTAAATGTGCACCCATAAAGCTTCTTTTAACCTCAGTGAAAAAATCAAACCCTTGCTTCACTTCTTGTGAAAACGTCAACAATTCCTCATGGGTCCAGTGTTTCTGAAGCCCCATTTTGGTTCCTTTTTGCTGGCCAGCCCCCACCAGATGAGACCAGTTCTATGCCCTCCACGTCCCTCCTCTCTCAGCAATAAACAAAGGGCACCAAAGTAAAGCTTCTCACCGGTACCGTGGGCTTGTGCTGCGTGATGGGAGGGATGGGCGCGGCTGTGGCTGGAGGAGTTGGCACAACTGTCCCCTGCTGGGACACACCCAGATCTGCCCCGTACTTGGTGCTGGGGCACTGGGGGAGCAGCCGTGGCACCGGGATCCCCCTGCCCCCTGCGGCAGCTCTGTTCAGAGGATGCACCAAAGCAGCCAGCTTCCTCCCAGCAGCTTCCAGCTCATTCTTCATGTTGTTAAATATCACCATGGATCGTCTCTGCTTGCTGGGGTCTGGGCTGGCTGGGCTGTGCACGTTATTCTCTGGTGAGGGCTCCAGCAAGCCAGGCGACGTCTTTGGTCGGATCTGGTAAGAGCCGGGGCGTGAAGACATGCTTCTCCCAGAGCTTCTCCTCCTGGAGAGGAGTGTTTCATCCTTGTCATTCTCCTCCCAAGAGGTTGAGGAGTACTCATCATCCGAGTACTCGCCCTCCTCCGAGTGCCAGGTGTCGCTCTCGGTGTCGGACAGCGCCGCCCTGCCCTTGGCATGCCCGTGGGAGCCGTGGGCAGCGCTCAGGCTGATGGAGCGCCGCACCGCCCCGTCCCGCCCCCGCCCCGCGGAGCTGTCGGCGGGGTCCACCAGCAGCAGCCAGCACGGGGGGGCCGTGGGGACCACTTCAGAGGTGACTCGGTGGTGGCAGGTTTGCTGCTGGGAGGCCACCTCCACCCAGTACAGCACCTTCCTTTCCAGAGAGAAGTCGTGCTGCAGAAGAGCGAGAGGCAGCTGGTGAGGACAGTGAAACCAGACCATGCAGCATGGAGCAAACCAGGCACTCCATGAGGTATTTTAAGGGCTGCAGTCTTCCCCTATTAGTTCCTATTTTCGCTGCCTGTAGGATTGGGCACTGCCAGCCTCATCTCTATTAGGAATTCCCAGATTTATACCTGAAAACCATTTATCTATGAAGTAATTACTATTGTGAGTGGCACCTACAGTTCTTTGGAGAAGTGTTTTGTGCTTGAAGGTGTTGGTGTCATTTTGACTGTGGAAGGCAGGAGTGTGCAGACATCCCAATTTTAGGCAGCTGCAGATAGGCACCACATCCAAGCTGCCCCCAGCATGGTGGCAGAGTTTGTTTGTGACCCTCATTAGCAGCACTTGGCAGAGCCACTTCAGGGGCTCAGGAGCCACCAAGAGGGGAGATGCTACCTTGGGCAGAAGCAGAAGCAGAACCAGCCATGGGATTCTCTAGTGGCGCCAGGGTCTCGTCTGGTCCCCAAACAGAGTTGTCATTTCCACATAGTTCAGCTTAAAATATAAGTGTGTTTGTGACTGAAATCTGAGGGTTTTCCTGGAACAAACAAGCCTTGCCCGTCCCAGAGCTCTCCAAACAAGGTCTCCTCCTGACAGGCAGGCAAGTACATTCACAGCCCAGGAATGCTGTTTTTACTGTTCCTGCCACTTGGGTCAGCTGTGGACCCAAATCAGCCTCTCTGAGGAAAACACCCTCACATCCCTCCATAAGGACCAGCAGCACAATGGCTTGGCCTCGGAGGGGAACATCAAAACATCCCAAAATAGGGAGAAACATCGTGTGTGTATATATATATATATACACACACTATCTATATGCTTCCAGCACAAGTAGTATTGCCTGCTTATAGCTCATAGATTTATTGGTAAACATTTAAAAATATTATTAATAAACGAGATGGAGGTAACTCCAAAGTAGAAAACTACCCCAGAGCAGAGCCTGAAGTTTGTGCTCCTATCCCAGAAAAACCTTACCCTCCTGCTTGGAAGGGATTTTTAGAAAGCAACTCCAAACCAACCCCATCATCACTGCCACACACCACAAACCATCCTCACCTCCTCCCAATACTGCTGTGAACCAGCCAGTGAAGAGGAGATCAGTTAGGAGGTTTCCCTTCCCCTCTTTGAGGAGAACACTGCTGACATCCCTTGGAGCATCCCCAGCAGTGACTGAGTGTGGACTCACCATAGTGCTCATGAGGATGTCGGTGCAGTCCGGGAGCTCAATGTCTGGGGCAGTGACTAAAGGGATTTCTCCCTCTGAGTCCCCCCTGAGGCTCATGGCTGTCCGGAAGGGAACTTCATCCAGGTAGTTCATTGCTGCTGCCTGATTTCTTGCTGCTGGAGGAAGGGAAACAGAAACTGTAAGAGGGAGGAGGACTAGCATCTCTTAATTTGGCTGTAAGGAGAGAAAGATGAGCTGTTTCAAGTGCTGGCTGGGTAAAGACAGATTGGGAAAATCTTAATTACTGACACAGGAAGCTTTGTCTGAACTAACCTTTGCTATTCTCAGCCTGAGCCAGCAGGACTTGACCAAGCTTATGGCTTCCTTCGGCAGAGATCCTGAGCATTTTTCTCCTCCATGCTTGCCTTGCTGCTTCCCATCCCTCCTGTCTCTCTCTCTTCCTCTGGTGTTATTGCATGCTCCCTTCCCCAAGTGGGGGACTGAGCACTTTTTCCAGTTACAGAGGAGGAAAGCACAGCCAAGGACACCTTGCAGATCTCCCCTGTCTACAACCTGTGGTGACAGAGCTCATGCACGTGGCCTTGTGCTGCTAAGCCATCACAGGGAGCATCCTGAGGGAGCTGGGGTCAGGGCATCCCTTCAGGCACTGAGGAGCTCCCTGGGAGCCAGGCAAAGGGGCTGGTGAATCAGCCAAACATGGGAATCAGGAGTATGCCAAACAAGCCATTTTTAAGATTAGCTTTGAGGAACCATGCATTCATTTTAAGTGTGGTGATAGTTTTAGATCAGGAATTGCAGGGGAGAGAAGAATTGCTGGTGAATTGGGAATGCTGTCAGGGAAAATATTAGTGCAAGTGTCAACATCAGGCCTCTATAAATGTCTCAATTTACTAAAAAGCCATTACTTGCTGCATGAAGCCTTGGGCTTTCAGCTTCCGAGTGATGAGGGTGTAAAATCACTTTTTTTATAAACTGTTAGGAGTTGGTAGCCAGTCTTCCACTGAGTTCTAGTCCTGGGAGCATGTACCCAATCATCCCAAAGTCCTCACCACTCATCCTCAGGTCACACAGTAAATACGTATGTGACATCCATAAGTGTTTTTCCCAATTATTTTTTACTTTTAAAAACAAACAGCTTCTATGACAACAAGGATAAACATTCCACTAAAAGGAAACATGCAGAAGAATAAACACAAGGATGACAAAGCTGCCTTATTTTAAAGCAAAAATAAGTCTGTAATGGGAGATGGGGTTCAGGGTAGTTTCCTGTCTTGGCAAAGGACTCACAAAAAGCTTCCAGGCCACAGAGTGACATACAAAATCAATGTGCAATCACTCGGTGCAACTCAGCCAGTCCTACCAGAATGACAACAGGGTTGTCACTTTGCCTGCTTACACCAGGAGCCTTTAATACCCCTGCCCAAGCAGAGCCCCTAACGAGCTTTGTGCTCCTGCACATGTCCTGCCTCCAACATGTGACACAGGCAACGTGCTGGGATCCCACATGGAGCCAGGCCATCTCCTCGGCTCAGAAGGGCTCAGCCAGGGGACAATCCACGTCAGCACTGACAGAGATGACGCCTGAAAACATCTGTAAGCAAAGCCACCTTCCCTCAGTTTCCTGCTACTCCTTGAGCAGCTCCTGCATGCAAGGGGGACTGACCTTCCCCGCAGCTTGGGCTGTGAACTGGCCCTTCCCAAAATCTCAGGGTGCTGAGGAAAGGAGTGTCAGCATCTGTCACCCAGAGTGGCTCCACTCAGGTTCAAATTGTACTTCTAGGGATGGTGATGGGTAGTGAGAGTGGCTGAAGCCATGATGAAGAAAATATGATGAGATGATGGTACCATACCTCGCTCTATTTCACTGTGTAAATACTGTGCTCACATAAAAGAGAGGCTCACACAAGTGTTAATTCCCCAAACCACAGTTTAGAAAACAAGAAGTACTTTGGGGCAGGAGCAATCACAACAAAAATGCTACTAGAAAAGGATATAAGGGTCAGTCATAAACACCAACTCCCACCAGAAGGGAACTCCTACAAGGGCTCTGACCTCATGTTCTCCACACCAGCTCTGCCCACTTGCATGTGGCAGACACCAGCCAGTGCAGGAACCAGTTCACATCAGGAAGAGGATGTGCCTACACAGCAGGAGAAACCCAAACTGCACAAGGACCAGGGGAGGAATAGGACACAAATGAACCTTGGAAACTCACAGCCAACCCCTCTCTTCTTCTGGAGTATATTAAGGTTTTAAAACTTAAAAAGTGGGAAATTATATTCAGAGAAATGGGAATCAAGTCTGAACACACACTTTTTCAATTAATACCCTGTCTCCATGTATGTTATGATTTGAGATTTTAAATATTCCTCCCCATCTGTGGTTTCAACAACTTCCTCACTAAAGCTATTCAACATTTTAATGCAGATGTCATTAGACAGGAACAAATACACAGATAAAGGCAGGTCCTCCCCTGGCATTTTCAAGCCCTATGTTTATTAGCAATATGAAGCTGTCCTTACCGTCAGAAGAACTCATGGGCTCTCTCCTCACAGGGCAGGAAGAACAGGGCTGCTGCTTTGCTGCCTCCCTATCTACTGCTCAGCCCTTTAAATTCCTGCAGAGTCAGACAAGCAGCTGACTTGGACAGCTTTAAGATAATCGTAGCTTAAGCGGATGGCCTGTTCCATCAGACATGCTGATGGGATGAGGAGCCTAATCATTTAAGCAGAGCATCCTCTGGTCACTATGCTGCCTGAACTGAAAGTGTTGGGTTTGTGTTGGTTTTATGCAGTTTATTTTTATATTTTTATATTTATCTTGTGCATTTTCATCAGGGAAGACTCCCCAGGATCTGACTCAGCCTTGAGTGTAGAGTAATGAGATGCTGGAAGTGACATTAGGGATGGGAGGATGTAGGGAAGAGCAAATCAGAACACCACCTGCAGAGGACTTTGTGGCAATCTGTATTTTGGGGAGCTACAGGTGAGCAAGAACTGCACACTTCTGCACTCATGTTCTCTCAGGAGTTTCCAGTTTGTGTCTCTTACTGACAGAAACCAGTGCAAAGGTTCAGCCAGGACACTGCTGATATGACACCTAAGGCCCAAGTATTGAATTGAGGCAATGACACGTGTGAATTACGCACTGTTGTGACGCCAAGAGGAAAAGCACCGGAGGGATTAATGTGAGTCCCACACACTGGGGCTAAGGACTGCAGCTCTGAAAGGTGCCACAGCAATCTGTGCAGAACAGCAAAGCTCCAAATCCATAAAGGCCGTCACAGTTACATGAAAACTGTCCCAAACATGGAAAGCTTTGACATCAGATGTCACCTCTGTCACCTTGCAGGAAGGAGAAGTTCCTTCACACAAACGTTTCCCAACAATTCTCTCCTCATTGGAGTCGTGTTTGATGCAAAGTACTCAAACAAATCTCTCATCTGGCGTGAAAATGCTTTAAACAAAAAAACAAAAATCCAGTTTTCTCTATTTGTTCTGTACAAAAAAACCCTTACAAAATATAGCTTTTTTAATCAGATATTATAGATGTGATATATCCCTACACAAAAATATCTATATAGTCAAAACACTTACAGTAGGTTAGACTTCAGATTTTATTAGGTTTTTTTTTCCAGCAAGCTTATTCATCAAATTTGTATTTATTCACATGGCTGTCTGACCTATTTCAGCACAACTGGGATTTTTTTCCATGTTTTGGTATCAGTTTTAGCCCACAAAAGTAAAATGTCAACATCTGCTTTGATCAACCTTGAAAAACCCTGTCTTGTTTGTACTTCAGAATATGTTTAAACTTGTAATAGGTTTGTCTCTACACCCAAAAATACAGGAACTATTTTGACAGTGATGCTTGACATGCTTCATTTAAGAAGAAAAACAAGTTTACTAATGATCTCTTATTTAAAAAAAAATTTCTTTATTTGTGAAGTTTTCATCATCCTTTATAAAGATAAAAGCCACTAAAAATAGTATGTTAATACTGGCACAAACACCACCATCAGCAATGTTCCTTTATTAAGACTGAGATTTAACAAGAACTCGCTGCTGGATTGTAATTCCACACCACAAGAGGCCTGGCAGCTCTGGGCTTGCTCAGTTATCTCCCTGCACAGTCAATCAGCTAAAACAATTCTTAAACTTTTTTCAAGATGTTCCAGTAAAGATATTCCAGTACCTGGCTGCTGAAAGAGAGGACGAAACTTCCTCTTTGGACCCTCTCATATTTACAAATAATTATAACGAAGCAATCTTGCAATGCTGAAATAATTTATTACTAAATTATCGGACAGCAGTGGCCCAAGTGTCATTGGTGGGGAGACTCGGGAGGACCCATCCTGGAGGGATGCAGCTTCCTTCGGGATGGTCAGCTGGCACCAGGTACTGATCCCACTCGTGCCTTTAACAGAGAGAGCCTTGTTTGAGAGGAGAGCTGGCCTAAGATTTATTACACACCCACACAGATGTTACTGATCCATACAAAACCCACAGTACTTGTACTCTTAAACTTGTTTTTCAAAAGACAAATGTGAAAATTCAATGTTCTGGTGTTAAATGGAATGGTTATGCATGTAAGTGCACTCTGCCTCACACGGGCATCTGTTGGATATGACTCAAGCAAGAACCTTGAAAAAACAGAACAATCCATTGCATAACCATATTTGGAAGCTGACAAACCAAAAGGGGCACTGAATTTACAATTGCAAAAAACAGTGTTTGCCATCTCTGATGATAAAATACTTTCTTTGGTTTTACCTGATCTGGATTAGAGCTGCTACAGAATGTTCAGCTTGTAAGTAGTAGTCTCTAAAAGGCTGCAGTAGATGGCCAAGTGGGAATTCAGCTGTGAAAACAGACACAGAAAAAATATTTTATAATCCAGAAAAATCTTCCATTCAGAAGCCCCAAATTTGCAAAACCATTTGCTACTGCTCAGCTGTAATCGGACATCAGGTCCCTGGGTAATTTATGAAAGACTGTTTACATGTCACACATCTCCTGGTCCCTACCACAGCTGTCAGAGGAAAGCCAAGACTAGAAAAACTTCCTGAACTTGACCATCTGAAAAAGTGCAACATATGGACATTGAGTCTTTCCAGATTACCTGAGTCACGCTTACCAAAGCACCAGACTAAAGCATCTGGAAGTCTTCAATCTATTCTGTTTATTCTCACTTCAGTTTAATCTACTACCTTTTCTTGCAAAACGTTATGAAATCAGCTTGAGATGTGCTTCAGTCCGTGTTGAAGAGCTCAAGAGCTCCTCTTACACCACAGGTGTTAAAAGCCCTGAGCTCTCCATTCTCAGACCATAAATTACTCCAGTGGATGATTCCTTTCTCAACTGGATCTCTGCCTGAATTTCAAATCCCGTGTCTGTGAGATGGGGATATGATATGGAAAAACACTGTTAAGATCAGGATGCAGAATTTACCTGGATCTCCAAATAGCTTGGAATCCATTTCCAGTTTCTGCTGTAGTAGTTTTTCCCTTTCCTTCTTCTGTTTCTTTTCCATTTCCCTCTTCCTTTCCTCCTCCTGTTCTCCCTCCAGCATAACCCTTAATGCTCTTTCCTCAGCTTCATACAGTTCTGTGCGAGTTTTGAGCAATGTTTGGAGACTTTCCACCTGAGTTTCAAACGCTTCATCTGCTGAAGGAGGTGGACAAACACCTGAACAGAAAGAGAAGTGATTTTAAGTTTTCAGATTCAGAAGGGGGTTTGATACCAGACTTGGGAGCAGAGTTGGCAAAATCTCAGAGGAACATGAGCTTAATTTGCTAACAGATGGAATTCTTACTGGAATAATCCTTCTTCTAGAAAGAGCTTGGAAACATAGGAACACAACCACTGAATTCAGCATTTTGTACCTATTCTTGTAATTAAGACCACAATGAAGACACAGCTTTTTGAAGCTGCACCTAGCAAGTCAGCACAGGGCACCCTCATTTTATTTCCTGTGTGTGCAATTTAAAAAGTTTGGATCTTTCTTGTAATGAACCTTTCCTGGCAGCAGCTTCTTTCCTCAGTTTCCGAAGCTTCTCCAGGCCACGCAGGATGTCCATCATCCTCTTTGTGTCTGCTTGTTTCTTCCGGACCTCGGACAGGACACTGTCAGCAGCAGCCTTCAGCTCTCGCTCCTATGAAAGGAAGGGAAAAAAACAGGTGAGAAGTGTGAGGTGTCCCTCAAAGACAAGAATCAAATGGTATTTTCAGAGATCAGCAAAGCACTGGAGAGCAGAGTGATTTCACAGTCACAGCAACAAGTCAAGCCAACCATCCAGCCTTGCCTTTTTATGAAAAAAAAAAAAAAAAGGCTAAAACACCACAGACTTCAGAAAACAAAAAAAGAATAATGTGGGACTCATAAATCCGGGCCAAACCAGAATTATGGAATTGTTAAGGTTGGAAAAGATCATCAAGTCCATCTGTCAACCCAACACCAGCACCATGTTCACCACTAAACCATGTCCTCAAGTGCCACATCCACACAGTTTTGAACACTTCCTAGATGATTTATGAATTATGAAAGCCTGAGAGCTTTTAACCACAGAAATTTAGGGTAAGTATTTTACAATAAGCAGAAACCATCCCGATTCCACAGTTCTGCAATTAAAGACCACTACCTGCCACAGTCTGACCACAAACCCTTCCTCAGCAGCTGCTCTGGACCATCCCAGCAGCAGACCAGCTGAAAGGGGGCTCTTTAGCCAAAAACCAACAGAAAGGTGCCTACAGCACATCCCAACAAGTCTAATTTGAGGTGGTATTTTTCACTTTGGAGATGTTTTACTTCCCCATGAGATTAAAAAGCTTGTAAACCACAAGCTTTAGAAGGATGCAAGCAGGAGGCAAGGCTGATAGATACTGAAACAGCACAGGGTAGCTGTGAGCAGTGTGGACAGGCTGACACTTGGGACCAGAGAGGAAAACCTCCAGGAGTTGAGAAACAAACCCCGGTTTCATGTCAAGGCCTAGAATATGAGCATGGCAAAACCTAGATGCCCACCAAGACTTCTAAGCAAGAAGCAGGGCTGCAGACTTTGGAAACAGTTTGTCTGTCTGTATGCTGAAGTCATGCAGCACCTCGGTGGCACCCACTGAAGCACGGGGGTCACAGCCAGGTGTGAGGCAGGCACAACCCGCCGTGACCCCGTTACTGGCAGGTCACCCCTGATCCACCGCGCTGTCCTGGGGCCCCAGGGAGAGGCAGGACCAGGCCCTCGGGACCGTACCCGGTTCTTTTCCTCCACCTCCTGGATGCACTTAGC